>CM065738.1:16892329-16902329 GCA_033310375.1 Conus canariensis
CCCGAATCCACTTGTGTATCCCTCGACACATCTCTAAAACTGTTGATGATGCATCCACATTGCTTGTCTCTTTGAATCTTCATTACGTGTAACACACTGCAGTCTCCGCTGTAGCTTTTTTTTCCACTTCATCTGATACTGCGCAGTGGCGGGACAGACTGCCCCTTTGCTCTCTGTTTGTTCGCGGGGTTTGCGCTGTAATCAAGATAAGTACCAAACTTTACGAGTTCGTCAATGCTAATAAACCTGATATCAATGCTAATAAACCTGATATCAATCCTAATAAACCTGATTTTCGTTTCGTCGATTCCTAGTGACAGCATCTTAATCCACAGACGACCTTCTCAGCAGTCGTTTTGAAAATTAAACTCAGAGAGAAGGAAGGTTTTGTAAGGGAGATAATTCATTTTGTCCTTTCTCACAAATAATCGGTCGTAATCATTTAAAAAAAGAAAAGAATTTAACCCATGAAACTTGCCTATGAATTTGTCTCACAAGAAACAAGAAACACTCATTTCATTTCATTTGAGAAAGTCAACATACATTTTGTGCGACGTTAAAGATAGACGTAAATTAAACTTTAATCGTGTATTGAAGGACCAGGAAATGAAATGTCAAATTGTACCAAAGAACATTTTACACCTACACCACTTTTGAAAGATATTCCAATTTGTTCTGTATCGAGTTTTAAACCAGTAATGAAAAAAAACATTCTTATGGGTGACTGTGAAAATGAGATGGCAGCGATGGCCCTTTCATATTTGTGATTTCCGATTTGCACATGTTCAGGCATACACAAACGAAATAAGCAGCCACGATATTCTTCCGCTTGTCCTCACGTGCTTACTGAGAGTTACGGCCCTTTGAATGCTCAACAGCCCATGCTATGATTCAACATATGATTTTCGATTTATCAAAGGTTGGGAGCAGAGTACCTTCAACGGATGTTATCTCGAAAAGATGTAAGCCACTTATAACAGGGAAAAAAATCATGTTCATGGTGGCTGAGTTTTCCATGAACACAGGTAAAAATGTCAAGTTTTGCTAGGATGTCTGGAATAATTGCATTCTTATAAAACCTGTTAGTAGAATACCTGAAGATTGTTTTACCATCGTGGGTTTATTCAGCCGTTTTCAAGACAACATGTATATATATAGTCCTGTGGATTTCAAAGTCGGGAATTCTACCACGTTGAAGTCGAAACCTAAAGGCGGAATAGAACTACTGAGCAGTCAAAACAGACACGGTGCGTTGTGACCAGCTGGGTCTTCTTCAGGCAGGATAAGCAGCATTAAAAAAACAAAACAAAACAACTGAAAACAAAGCATGAACAAACCGTCATTTATCTCTTCGTTCTGTGTGCAATATGAGGCGTGGGTGAAAAACTAAGACTACGGAATGGAGCTGTATAGTCAATGCTTATCGGGAAAAGACTTATTTGTCCTGCGAAAACACCCTCCTTCAACTGGCGTGCTTGCAAAGAAAATCAGATTTATAGTGTGTGAAGCACAAGATGCGTCATTTTCAGAGGGATTCAGAAGTTCAGAACACTCCTTTTTTTGGTGACAGATGATGTTCGGGTGAGAAAAACAGGGACAGACAGACAGACGGACAGAGAGACAGAGACACAGAGACAGTCACACAGGGCAGTGGAAAACGTGAAACACACACACACACACACACACCACACACACACACACACACACACACACACACACACACCAAGAGAGAGAGAGAGAGAGAGAGAGAGAGAGAGAGAGAGAGAGAGAGAGAGAGAGAAACAATCCCTGTGGGAAACCAAGCATGTGATTGAGAGACCTATTCACTTCACAATAACCCCCCCCCTTCCCCTCACCCCCCTCCCTGTCCCGTCAACAGGCATAAACGGCACTCTCATTGGCCGGCAGAATGGCCCGAACCAATCACGGTATTGGACTCAGGCCCAAAAACCACGGCTGCTCTGCCCCAGTTACAGATATCCCCAGCCACCATGAAAGTCAATCCAGCAAACGAGAGGGCAGGCAGCAATCAGAAAAAAACAAACCATTCTGACAATATTTCCAGAAAACGTAACTATTTTTTTCTTCTGGTTAACGTGAGTAAAAATAAATCGATAATCTAATTTAATCTCAAACGAAAAATAATGGGTGATCAATAATTTGAAAGGAAAAAAATAGGTGATCAGCAATTTGAAACGAAAAATAATAAAGGATCATAATTTGAAACGAACAAATCATGAGTGATCATAATTTGTTTGAAACAATAACCCTTTTAACTCTAGTTCACAAAGACAGTATTCATTTTGTTTGTATGGAACATGAAGCGGATTTTACACGCAAAGAAACTGAACTGCTTTCACTTCACCATTGTTATCCCTCTCTGTCTGTCTCTTTTCATTAAAGGTGGATGCGTCGGGCAATATGATTGGCTGCATTCTGTATAAGATTCCCTGCCATTGGTAGAAAGAGCCGTCGGCACTTACCGGCTGACAGCAAGGGGATCTGGAGCAGCTCTTTGAAAGCAAGGAGTTGTCGCCCCCTCCTTCTTCCCCTCCCCTCCCCCTCCTTCTTCCCCACCTCCCGCTTCTTCTTCCTCTCCAGTCCCCCTCCTTCTTCTCCACCTCACCCTCCTTCTCCACCTCCTTCTTCCCCACCTCCCCCTCCTGCTTCCCCTCCCTCCCCCTCCTTCTTCCCCTCCCTCCCCCTCCTTCTTCCCCACGTCCTCCTTTTCTCCCCCCTCCCCTCCCCCTCCTTCTCTTCTCTCCCCACCAAATCAAAATTGTATCATTCCTTATCTATGTCCACTGCACTCTAACCCCTTCAGAGAATACAGTACAAAATAGCCCCGTCTGATACAATTGTTACAGCAGATTCTGCGCGAGGCTGTTTCGATAGGAAATCCAGCCTGATTCGGCAGCCCACATGTTCTTCAGATGCTGCCATTTCCCGTCTGAGAAAATATGACATAGGCTCTCCATCAAAAGAGATTCATAGATTTCAAACTCGACAAAGATCTAGGGCAGGAGTGTTTTTTTTTCTTCTTTTCTACAGCAAGGGTAGGGAGGAAAGTAGATACGACGCCCGTTAAACATACCACGAGACCCACCTTCCTTAGCCATATACATTCTTCCAATGTTAAGCTGATAATGGCTATGTTATGGTGTTTTTTTTTTATCCCCCTTGTCAAAACTTATGAATCTCTTTTAAACCAGTTGTTATTAGTTTCTCTCTATCAATCGTGCATCATGAATATTTACGGTCAGCAGCTGACAGAACTTACGTCTCTTGGTTCAACAAAGTGCTATGGTGTGTGTATGCAAGCGTGTGTGTGTGTGTGTGTGTGTGTGTGTGTGTGTGTGTGTGTGTTGTGTGTGTGTGGTTGTGTGTGGTGTGTGTGTGTGTGTGTGTGTGTGTGTGTGTTGGTGTGTGGGGAGAGAGAGAGAGAGAGAGAGAGAGAGAGAGAGAGAGAGAGATTTGCTGTTTGGTGCTGAATGGAATGATGTCAAATATTGTTGATTCAATCAGTAAACGCTGTATGAAAATCTATCTTCTGTGCACCTTCTGAACGCTAACCCTAGTCCCAGCCCCAACAAGACCCTAATCCTCAGCGTAATCTAATCTGACCCTATCCAGAGCCCTTAGCCACTCAGAAAACTTGAATACAATAACCTTCCTGTTTTTGTACTCCCAGTTCTTATAGAACAGGAAGTACTTTATAATGGGAACGAACAAATGCTGTCTGTGTGTCTGTCTGTCCGTGTGTCCATGGTCAAAATGTGCTCCACTCGCTCCAGACAAAACTTCTAAGCCGATCTTTCTGAAAATTTGTAGGTATGTTCATTATGGGTCACGGATGATGCCCGATGTTTTATTTCTACCAGAATAGCCGTTACTAACGGCTAAAACGACCCAAAACGGTTTTTCTTCTTTAGGGAATATCTCAGTGGCGAAACACAATTTGACGCATATTTGATTGTGACGTCAAATACATTATGACGCATGTTTTGATTGTGACGTTTTTTCTGGAAGATAAACTGGGAGTACGTTTATATGCTTTGCATCTTGTTCTTTTTATGATAGTCGTAAGAGTGAATTCTCTGACCACTACATTTGTGTTCTCAACAAGCTTTGCCATTTGCCCCGTGGGCTGGCTGACACCAGTGAGTGGACAATGTCATTGCCCGTGATGGGAGAGGGGGAAAAGGACAAATAGACGATGGTTGGAAATCTGCAAGGGAGACAGTCTGTGTTGGAGTATCGCATTCATCGAGAGTGACTCCGCCGTTTTCATGAGACTTGCGCCACTGGTGGGAACACCCGACAACACTTTTGTCCCATCAGTCAGCTCACCAGTTCAATGAGAGAGAGAGAGAGAGAGAGAGAGAGAGAGAGAGAGAACTACAGAAAGTAGGTGTGAAACAGTATCCCCGGGACAACCGTAGATCAGATAGTCGATGTTCCAATCGTGAGCCTGGTGTGCGCTTCAAACAACAACAACATCAACAACAACAACAACAAAAAAAGACTCTCTAAATCTCTTTGTTTGAACTATGATCTGAGAAAAGGCAACTCTACTTGCAATGGGAAGACAGGTTGTTATCTTTCCCTGATAGTTTTCTGGGGCAGGTCTGTTTACAGTGGGGGACATACAGCGGCTGACAGCAGCTGGTCAGATTTAGTATGAGATGGTCCAGTTTTACACACCGTTTCGTTCCGTTTGCTCTTCACCAGACAACCAGCACTTTCTTTATTCCGAAACATAGCACACAATAGTGGGCATAACGAGATTTATTTTGTTTGTCTTTGTGATCCTCCAGTGGGAGCAAGGTTTCTCACTCACTGTGTTGGCCAGGTACCAACTGACTCTCAATGCAGGAGATTTCAGCACACGTTTCTTTTTCATACAGCCTATTTTATTTGACCAACATTTGTCCCCGGCCCCTTGATATTACAAATATACCCTGTGTCAATAGGTGGTCCTTCTTTGCATCCGAATAGTGAGTGTGTGTGTGTGTGTGTGTGTGTGTGTGTGTGTGTGTGTGTGTGTGTGTGTGTGTGTGAGAGAGAGAGAGAGAGAGAGAGAGAGAGAGAGAGAGAGAGAGAGAAGGAGACTGTGTGTGTGTCTCTCTCTCTCAGTGTGTGTGTGTGTGTGTGTGTGTGAGAGAGAGAGAGAGAGAGAGAGAGAGCAGACAGACAGACAGACAGACAGACAGACAGACAGACAGAAAGACAGACAGAGGGACAGAGAGACAGATAGAGAGAGAGAGACAGAGGAAGAGAGAGAAAAACAGAGAGAGAGAGAGACAGAGACAGAGAGAGAGAGAGAGAGAGAGAGAGAGAAAGACAGAGACAGAGTACCTAAAAGCATGTATCATTGCTGATTGAAGGAATCTACCCCTTTCTCCCCACTACCTTCTCCCCGCTAACCACCCTCCCTCTCCTTTCCCTCCCATTAACCCTGAGTAAACAGAACTGGCATTGGCCTGCGCCATGGACAGTACCGCTCCCACTGTGTGTGTCCAGCAGTCCCCACAGCGACAGGTCTGCTCTGACCGCTAATGACCACAGCCAACATCAAAGCCGGGAGAGCAAACAAGGGGCGATAATGGACGGGCCCTTTGACTCACTGTGGCTGGACAAGGGACAGAACTGACATCGGTTGGGAAAAAAAGCCAAGGTTGTTGCCCCTGGTTGGAGACTTTTTTTTTTTTTTTTTTTTTTACGGTGGTAACTTTTGGCCATGGATCAAGAGGAAGAGGAATAGTATCTCTCATCACTCTCCGGCTATTCGCCTTTGTTGGAGTCCATTTCGCTCAGGAAGGTCACTAACTAACCATTTCTGGGCATCACATTCACTCCCTGCTCGCCATGAGGAAATCGTTCAATAGGTGGGACAGCCCACGCTTGTGTCAACACATGCCAGATTTTTTTTTGGTTATTCTTGTCCATTATTCAGTGTGGTCAGCCTACTGCCTACCTACAGGCAGTTTTTTGTCTGGGTTTGAAACACTATGCATGTGCTTGCAACTTGATAATTTGATACTATCTATCAGCACTGAAGTTTTTTGAGAAACAGACAACCCGTGAACATGAGTAGTTCAGAAGCATCAACGTGTCTTTGTTGGCGTATGTTTTTGCTTAATTTCACAGTGGATTTTCTAAATTTTTTCCCCCGTTGACATACAAGAGGCACACGGCATCTCGGTTATGATCTCGTTCAAAAGACTCACTGCATGTCCAAATATTGGCGACACGTTCCCGCCATGATATATGAGAATACAACTGAAATACAGAGCATTTGTTTCAAACTTCTGTGTAACATTTGCGGTAAAATTTGAAAATACATTTCAGTTCTTCCATCAAATCGTTCGCTATTTCATTCACTTTGAGTCCAAATCTTTTACATTTTTGAGCCATGTTTTTTTTTTGTGTCAAACTAACAAAACAAAACAATCCCCAGCCTTTGTTTCCCTGCTGATTGAAAAAACAAACAAACCGACATTTAAATTGTCGATGTCTTCTGGTGCCCACTGCCAGTTTTTCAAAACAAGTGAAGCAAGTTTGTCTTTGCATTCAGCAAAAAAAAAAAAAAAAAAAAAAAAAAAAAAAAGTTTATTGGTCAAATGGTTTAGAAAAAGTAGTACCACATCAAATTTTCGTTTTACATAAATTTGTACATATTGGAGGTCCGAATGATATGGTCAAATTCTTGCAAAGCAAGGAGAATTTTTTTTTACGCTTGACGAGAATAATCTCGACAAGAGCAATCTGAGAAGCTTCAGTTAGTCCCGATATATTGTTCAGAGGCCGTCATCTTTCTGTTTTCTCTTCATTCCCCTATCTTTGAACCTAGGACAGAAAAGTAATACTTTCCTACTTTGTCGCAGATATTCATATCTATATAGACTTTTTCACTTCATCATTTCCATAGAATCATATTTTCTGGCCAGAAAAAAGGTTGCTCTTTTAAAAAGACTAAAGAGTTTATCTTCAGACGATTGACTGTCCAGTAAATTTGATAGGTTTTCTCTTTTTAACTACTGGGTTGTTTCTAAAGACCAGTGAGTGAATAAGACGGTAAATCACCACCATTAGCAGGTAACAACAAAATACTTGTAAAGGATCTGGAAGGAACTCAAAACAACCTTTAACTGTTCTGTACTAATCGGTAGCTAGCTCGTTATAGTAGGGATGGCTCAGGCAACAACTTTTGTTTTACATCTTACAAATATTCAAAACAATAATAATTTAAAAAAAAATGGGCACATTTCACGTACACAAGCCAATGCCGAGTCATGAACAGCGCGAAGAGAATAACACAATTCACTGTTTACAACAGTTTTTAACGGGACGGCCCACTGTGCATATCTAGAAGCCAGCTTGAAAGCTTTTTGTCTAAGTTAATAAAGGCAGAATAGTTTGGTGTCCTTGAGCAAGCTGAAATTTCTGCACTAATGCGGGTGGTGTAAGTTTAATCAGTATACATATAATCAGCTGTAAAACTTCCTGTTCATTCCATGATTCTCTTCCTTTTCGTTCCATTTAGTTGTTTTTTTTTTTCGACGCTTTTGAAGGTAAGTGCCTACGTAAGATCTTGGGCATCAAATGGTCAGACTTTATACCAAATGAAGACGTCAGGGAGAGGTCCAAACAGCTCCCGTGTCAACCATTGTCTGCAGACGGCGCCTCCACTGGCTGGGTCCTGTCTTGAGATTACCCTCTTCAAGACTTGCAAACCAGGCCATTAAATGGACCCCAGCAGGCCAGAGAAAAAGAGGACGACCCAGGATGAGCTGGCGACAGACAGTGGAGAGGGACCACAGACTCGTTGACAGAGGATGGAGTGACACCAGCAAACTGGCTGAGGACCGTGCACAGTGGAGCGACTTGACTGCCTCATGCGTCGCAAGACGCGGGAACATCTAAGCCTAAGTAAGTAAGTCAGAGTAACTTTTTTTTAACTTTATTTTTCTCCTTGCAGAGTAACTTTTGTATACTTTGCAAACAAGCTCTTAGCTATACAACTTCTGGTTTATTGACATCTCCTTTCTTGTAAAATGGGGCCAGAGAGAGAGAGAGAGAGAGAGAGAGAGAGAGAGAGAGAGAGAGAGAGAGAGAGAGACAGAGACAGAGACAGAGACAGAGAGACAGAGAACGAATGAACGAACGAAATTTGTTTAATGAGGGAAAAGAATAAGCACATGGCAGGCTTGTTTGCATCTTGCCCTGAAAAATGAAAAAGAAACATTTCAAACACAAAAGCCACCCTCCACACCCCAACCATTAACCAACCATCCACCTGTCGCCCAGTCCTTCCCAAGCACTCTACACACCCAATGATAATGATGACAAATGCCCAATAATAATAGCAATAACAATAGTTATGAATGATAATGATTAAAAATAATAACATTACGAATTCAAATATAACACCATGCGCACATACATACATATGCATTGACAAACATTACATCTATCGAATAGCATGATCTGAAAAAGATAGAAATACAGAACACATAACAATCACAAATATAAATCAACATGATAGTAAATCAATATTAAAACCAAGAATCTGTTCCGGAAGGGGGCGTACAACACACATTTTTGCGCCCTCCAGATACGCACGCAATTCCCCTTTCCTCTCTATCCCGTGTTCTCTGCAAACAATTCCATCCTCGCCCCTCGTCACAAACACCCCACCTCACCCCATCTACCCCTCCGTTCACTACCAACCCTGCTCAGAGAGAGAGAGAGAGAGAGAGAGAGAGAGAGAGAGAGAGAGAGAGAGAGAGGCAGGCCGGATATAAAAGTAAATATTCACTGACCATAGGGATCAGGAGATGCTGTTCATGCATTGCGTCATAAGGTGTGTTTGATATTTATTTTTAAAGACTCGGAGGCTTGTATTTACATCGAATGAAGTTATAACAGAATTCCATAAGCAGCCACCAGAGTACAACAAGCTTGATTTAAACAGACCTATTCTCGGAAGAGGTACTTTTATCTTGTAAACATGACGAATCTTCTTCATTTCGAATCTATTTTTCAAAGCTACAGGGCACGGTCGGACATTATATTAAACATAAAGATAGCTTTGTTGTAAACTAGTTTCCATTTAAGAGACAGAATTCCTAAATGTTTATATTCTGAGAAAGTAGGGGAGGAGGACTTCAGGAGGATCAGTTTAATGGCACGTCTATGTAAACTGAATAAAGGTTTTACAATATTATCACTAGCGGAATCCCATATTGTTGAGGCATAGTTTATGTAAGATTCAACATAGGCATGAAAGAACAACTTACAGCTATGTTGATCTAAAAAGTGTTTCATTCTGGAAAGCTGGTAAATCTTTCTGGACACATTTTTACATAATAATGCAATGTGATTCGACCATAACAGATTGTTATCAATAATAACACCTAGGATCTTATGGTGATCAACTTCCTCGAGATTTTCGCCATTAATACAAAGGTAATGATTGCTACAAAAAAGATTTTGACGTTTTTGTCGGGTAGTAATTAATAAGTATTTAGCTTTTTTTTGGGTGGAGTCGCATATGATTAAGTTCAGACCATTCAGATAACTTGTTGATACTTTCTTGTAAGGAGATAAAAATGCTATCTAATCTATCGTGACAGGTGTGGATAGTGGTATCATCGGCAAACATCTCACATAAAGTTGTAAAAAACAGTGGTAGATCGTTTATATATATAGAAAATAGTATTGGCCCAAGGACTGAGCCTTGAGGAACGCCGTACTTAACAGGCAGAAATGGAAGAATTTGATCTATTTACCGAAACACACTGTTTCCTGTCTGAGAGAAATGAAGATAGAAGTTCCAGAGCATTGTCAGTTAGGCCATAGATCTTTAATTTCTCAAGTAGAAGACTGTGGTCAACGACATCAAATGCTTTCATAAAGTCTTCTGCTAGAACACCTGTGATTTTATTATTGTTTATGTTAGTAAGCCACTGGTCAACAAGATTAGTTAATGCTGTGT
>CM065738.1:16907329-16912329 GCA_033310375.1 Conus canariensis
AACAAAACAATAACCATCATAATCATCTTCATCATGATTGTAATCATCATCATCGTTATTATCAACATCATCACCATGTAACTACTGTGATTACCAAAATGATTTTTTTTTTTTGAACAAAAAGAAAATATAACGATCAGCGTCTTCGTCAGTTTGTGAGACTGCTACTGTTGTGATGGCAAATAAATAAGAGGAAAGCAAAGAAGGAAAGAAGAGTAAACAGAGATTTGGAGGTGATGGTCGAGCAAGAGAAGGGAGAGGAAGGGTGAGTGAGGACGGAGGCGCGAGTGGGAGGGGGGGGGGCCGGGGAGGGGGGGGGGCTAGGGGGAAGGAGATGCTGGGGGGGGGGGGATTCAACAGGCTGACAGGTGGAAAGAAAGATATACGCTCAGGAAAACACACACACACACACACACACACACACACACACACACACACATATACACAGAGAGAGAGAGAGAGAGAGAGAGAGAGAGAGAGAGAGAGAGAGAGAGAGAGAGAGATTGTAGGGGTAAAGGGATGGGGTTAAGGGAGGGTGGAGTCAAGATGTCAATGATGTGTTGCACCGTGGGGACAAGAGAGTTTAATTTAATCTTTTTAGTGGTCCGTGCATGCGAATGGTGGTGGGGATGATGGGGAGGGTGTGTGTGTGTGTGTGTGTGTGTGTGTGTGTGTGTGTGTGTGTGTGTTTGTGCCAACATGACCACAACACGACTGCGTACATCGGCCTACAACTGATCGCACGTGATCTACGGTAAGCAACTTAGGTCAGAGCTGAACTTTCCAAGCGTGAACACTCTCCCATCTGGAGTAATTAGAGTTACTTAACTAGTCAAACAAGTGCGTGACTACAGTCAATATCAGACAGCCAGCACATGCTCAGCCTGCTCGCACCACAAGCTGTGTGTGTAGACGCCACAGATAGACACTGACTCCATAGTCAGCCAATCACTATTGGCGCAGACACACACACACAAAGAGAGAGAGAGAGAGAGAGAGAGAGAGAGAGAGAGAGAGAGAGAGAGAGAATGTATGAATGAATGAATGAATGGTTTATTGCGGAACGCTTACAAAGCCCATTCTCAAGGGGAGGACTCGACGGGAGGGGCGTGCTCTTATCAATATAACTATAAAAGAATAAACAAAGCTAATAAATATCAGAATACAACATTGCCATGTGGAAACCATATCACGGAAGGTATTAGAAACTCTCACGGTACACCGGTATGAGTGCCAACGCGACTGTCAAAGTATCAGCACGTTTATCCACAGTCATTGAGATTTCCGTCGTTAACAGCTTCAATGTTGCCGGAAGCCGTTCTCATGTCTGCTCTGGTAGTATATTGAAAGCTGTTCATATTTCTGTCATTTCCTGCAGATAGACCAGTACGTCGCTAATGGTATCGTTGTCAGAGAGAGAGAGAGAGAGAGAGAGAGAGAGAGAGAGAGAGAGAGAGAGAGAGAGACTCAAGATATTTTATTCATTTTAGGCCTCAGCCCATCACGAAGGGGGATGTGAATATACAACTGAATGAAGTTATGCAGCAAACTCAAAATGAAAGCAAACAATGATATAGAACATATTCATGTAGTCAGAGCATCTCTCATTTTAAATCCTTTGTATAAAAATAATGCAAGATAATGTACGTCTTCCAGAACCGTCGATGACATTAACAAACTCAGTTTAAACAGTGAAGGATTTCTATAATATTTAAGCTTAATTAACGTTTCACGTGTACGTCCAAGTGCTGGGCAACACGAACAAAATGCACCTCATTTTCTTCGCTTTCATTACACAGGGGACAAATTAGGTCGTTAGACATCAACGTTCTGTATCGATAACGGTGTATCACTAAATCAGAAATCCCGAGCCTAAATCTAGTTGTAATATATTTCAGATGCTTATCAATATCTAGATGTAAATAAGGTTTTAAACTGTGGTCACTGCAAAAAGTACTGTACAAATTGAACCTGTCACTAGTTTGAATATGATCGGACCAAGTTTGCCATCGGCAGTCGATAAGCCTTTGTTGAAAACAGCGTATAAATCCACGCCACTTTCAACACCTTGATTCGCCCAAACAAAACCAAATCCATATTTAAACAAACTCAAGCGAATGTTTGTTACCCAGTTTTTCTTACCTCTTGCATCTAGGTCATACAACATATCATATGCTTTACGTGGAATCCTGTAATTCTCCATTTTAATCAACTTAATCCAATAGCGAATGCACTTAACAGCAGAATTTATATATATTGGGTAGCGATTTGTTTCACCATAAACAAGGTCATTCGGTGTTCGTCTGTCTACTCCTAGAAATTTCTTCAAAGCGAATAAATGAACTGATTCACAATGGACAACAGCATTTTCTAAGCCCCATATTTCAGAACCATACTGCACACAATTGGCTGTATCTGAGAATCAAATAATTTCATGAATAAATTAAAGGAGTTGTTGTTTAACATGTTTAACCTTTTCAAAAGATAAATCAAAACATTTTTTGCTCTGCTTGCAAGGTCTTTGCATGCAGCAGTAAAGCTGAAGCGCGTTGAAAAAGTTTTCCTAAGTATTTGTACACGTTAACTACAGGCATTGTAACACCATTATATACCCATTTTTCTCTCACACTCAAATAGCCACCCTTCCAAAGACTATAATATTGCTTTTTGTCATATTAACTTTAAGCTGAAGAGATTGAGCGGCATGCTGTAGGCTATTCAATTGTGTCTGCAAACCTGTAACTGTCTCCGCCATCAAAACAACATCATCAGCCAACAAGAGAATAAATAATTCATACACGTCAAGTGAAAATCTAGCACCATGTCTTCCATTGTTGATAACTCCTATCGCCAATTCGTTAATAAAAAGAGAGAACAGAACAGGGCTGCAGGCATCTCCTTGTCTTAATGCTGATGTGCAGGCAATTAATCAGTAGACGTAGAATCACATATAACTCTTACTTTAACATCATTGTACATGCTTTTAATACATTTAAATAACTTACCTTTAATGCCATTCTTTAAGAGAACTGGCCAGAGAAGATTTTGATTTATCGTATCAAAAGCTTTTTCGAAATCTATAAACGCAACATAAAGTTTTCGATTTGTAACAGAACTGCTTCTGTATGAGAGCTAGTAAAGAAAACATGTGGTCGACTGTTGAGTATCCTTTTTTGAATCCAGCTTGATATTCACCTGTGATATTGTTTCCTTCCACCCATTCTTGCAATCTGTTATTTATCACCATACCAAATACTTTACTGCTAATATCACTCAAAGAAATTCCTCCTATAATTATTGGGGTTATTGATGTCACCTTTCTTGAAAAATGGCTGAATAATAGATTCAGACCAGTTGTTAGGGATATACCATCATCAAATAGTTTATTAAATAATTTCAAGAAAAAATGAATAACCTGTTCATTCGAATACTTAAAGAGCTCGCCAATAATGCCATCAGGACCAGCTGCTTTACGGTTCTTTAATTTTCTTAAAGCAAGCAGTATTTCTTCTTCAGGGATGGACGATTCATATAGTCTTCCGTGTCTTCAACTGAGTCCTCATTTACTACGTTGTCAGCATCCGTTTCCAGCAAAGCTTTAAAATGTTGAAACCAAGAGTCAATTGATACGTTATTTCTAGGCTGTTTCCTTTTGAAAGATGCATTATGAACAACGTCCCAGAATTCCTTTTGATTTCTCACAGTCAATACAAGTTTGTCTAATAAGGCTTTGTTGAATTGTTCTTCTTCCGCTTTAATAGTTTTTATACTCACGTCTGGCAATAACATATTCATTTCTTTTTCGATAATTAATTCTTTTTTCTTTTCAAATTTTGCAGAACGACGAAATATCTGCAACAATCTTTTGGTATTTCGTTTACAAAGTTTGCATTCTAAATCAAACCATTTACTTGAATTTTCATTGTTATCAAATGATATGTGTTTTCATGGATTCAGCACTTACTCTTATACAATCATTAAAAGCTTTAAGAGCATCGTTCACGTTAACATCAATTAAATCAATCGCAAGGTCAATGTTGGTACGTATTTCCTCACTACACAAAATACTGGTATATTTATCAGCACACTTGTCGTCCCACAAAAGTTTATAATAACAAAATCCGCTTTTTGCGTACAAATATCAGATAAATGTTGCTTTGGGAAAACAACACCTGCAGTCACTGGCAAATGGTCAGAATCAATACGTTCAACAATAGATAGTTTGCAGAAGTCAAACAATATCATAAAAAGTTCACGTGAGAATACAAAATAGTCTGTGACACTGCTTCCAGAATCAGATATGAATGTGTAGCAACCTTCATAATCGCCTCTGCACACGCCATTCAAAATACTCAGATCTAATGCAGTACACATGTTCAATAATAATTTCCCATAGTTGTTCAAAGTAAGATCGTTTGATTCCCGCGTCAAATTAAGAGACAAATTATTGAATTGTGGGTCAAAATTATTTTTCACGGAGTATTCTTCAGGAAAATCAGCAGTTCTACTGTTCAAATCACCAACTAAAATAACATACATGTCATTCTGTAACAGAAAACAGTTAAACACTCTTCAAGCATACTAATGCCATTGTCTATATCAAAATGAGTATAGAAAGGAGATCCTTCTGGGGGTATATATGTACAAACATACAGAATATCTTTATCCAATCCAAACAGCTCTTTGTCAATCAAAAAGATGCAACAATTGATATGATCAACATCAACACTTTTGACATACTGGAAAACGTCATTTTTTATCAAGCAAACAAGTCCTCCCGAACGTCTACCATGTTTAGTAAATTTTACAGCAGGTTTACAAAACAATCTGTATCCGGCAAAAACATCACACTGACATTCCTCCATGAAGGTCTCCACTGAACAACAAAATCAAATTAACAAACAAAAGAAGCAAAATCGGAATCATACATTTTTGTCAACAACCCATTCACATTCCACAGCAAAAAAGAAATGTGTTTGATTTAGCACGCAGTGTGTGTT
>CM065738.1:16927329-16949829 GCA_033310375.1 Conus canariensis
GAGACAGAGAGAGAGAGAGAAGAAAAGAGAGACGAAGAGAGAGAGAGAGAGACGAGAGAGAAGAGGAGAGGAGAGAGAGAGAGAGAGACAGAGGACAGAGAGACAGAGAGAGAGAGAGAGGTCTGCAAAATTGAATAACACACTGAGACATCGCAGACGGAAAGAATAAGCGAGGGAATGAAGACAGAAAGTAAAAAAGAAAACATACTAAGACAGCATGACAGAAAGACCAAGCCAGTGAAAGAGCCAAAAGGATAGTGAATAACAGAAATAAAGTGCAGTTTCACCGGCAGCAACAATAACAATGCCAATAATGTTGACAAAACAAAACAAACAAACCAACAAACCAACAATGACAATGCCAAACAAAAACATCCGCCGCAACAGTGACCGCAATAACGCTAAAAAAAAAACCTTTTCGAACAAACAACTACAACAGCAGCAGCAGCAGCAGCAACAACAACAAACAACAACAACAACAGTTTCAACAACAACAAGCACCCTCAACAACAACAACATCCACACTGTCATCCCTACCATCTACAACAGCATTAAAAGAAAATACGACCATCACGATCAGCATCTTCATGACTATGGAAGCTTACTGGTATCAAAATATCAATTTTGTTGGTTCCACAATACAACTCGGTAATTTTCACCCAGGAAGAAGAACCAAAACCCCAGTGAACTTAACAAGCCAAAATACAAAATAAACAGACGTAGAGTAAGACCACCCTTCTGCTGACATCGATAGGTGGAATATTGTTCTGTGCGTTTTTCGTGTATTTTATTTGTTACGTCTAAAAAAAGAAACGTAATTGTATGGAGCTGCCTTGTCTGCTTTGCATTGCGTATTAAATAAACTACACTGTGCATCTCGATTCTTGTATTCATTTGTATTTTGGCTTTTTTTTTTTTTTTTTTTTTTTTTTTTGCATTATCGGATTTCGTAATTTTTGTAGGACGTTTTTAATGTCAGTGGTAACAAACCCTCTTACAGATTTTGCGCCCGATTTGAGGATATATTAAGTGGTTGTTCATTCTTCGTTTTCATTATGTCTTGAATGTTGTTTGTCTTGCCTGAAGACGACCCAAGAGGTCGAAACGCGTCGTGTTTTGTCTTGTAATTTATTTGTCTCTTTCGTTCGGCGGAACAGTTTATGTTTCTTTAGCTTGTTGCAGAGCAATAATTTGTTGATGAACAACTCACAACAGGAGATGCATTCAGGCGTGACAGCTGGCTCGTTTTCATTAACACAAGTCAGTATCAGTATGAGGAATTCTGTCTGTTAAGAAACGACAAGTAATGCTAAAACACGGTCGCTTCCACAATTATCGTTCACTGTTTTTGGTGTCCTTAGGACATCATCTTGACGATAAAACAAGACGCAAAGTAAAACGACAAATAACGCTGTTTTTGACGTTGTTTGGACATAATAAATATAACAAGTCAAGAGAAAGAAAATCAAGGTTTTTTCCCCCTGCGTACGCAGGCTGATACTCCTGCGGACACTCCCTGTACAGACAGGCAAGGATTAATAACATCTACCCAATCAAAGGGAGTGGAGTTTTGTGTGCATGACTGTTTTTTTTTTATCCTGCTATTAAGGCAGCTATACTTCAAATTCGGGTAAACAATCATGTTATGACCCAAACAAGCCGCAAGCAGTGAAAACACTTAGTTGGGACAGTAACTGTTATTCATGATAGCCACATTCTGTCCCTTTGGGAAGCTGTCTGTAACGAACTGCGGTCCGCTCGATGATACGGCGCTATCACCGCATGTGAACATGAGTCACAGCTGTTGGTTTATATGACTTACAATTATGTGTGTTGGTGATGACCATGTTTAGATCCTGTATCGTTCTCCCGTCCCCCGCACCATTCTCACCTCGCCCCTTCCCCTACCCCACCCCTCCCCTACCCCCTAAAAAGTTCCTATATGAAAGTACATCACTGATAGTTAATGTGTTTTTGTGGGAAAGTAAAGCGTATTTAACACCCTTTGCGTGAAGAAAATGGCTGTTTTGATGAAGAAAATAATCATTTTGAAACTCTTGAACCACATAATTCCACAGACTTGACAACCATCGACAACACCATCAACACAACGGTACCTACCTTACTCTCAGCGCCATCGCAGCGAGCGACCCCTCCACTTGCTGCCAGACACAGGGCCGCGTACAGGTGCCATGCCGTGAACTTCGTCCAGTGGGGAGGCCGCCCGCCCGCGAATACTTTGCCTGCCCGCTGTTTGTCGGTCTTGGATTTCTGCTCATGGCTACTCGCTCTTCCTGTAGACTCCATCTGAAAACAATGCAGAGAGTTCTTTTTCAGATCGTGCAGTTCCTTCCAAATCCAGGATAAAGTGTCAGGAACAGATCTGTCACGTCCTCTAAAACCAGGATTGCAGCTACATCGAGGTTCAAGCGTCAGGAACAGTTCTGTCACGTACTCTAAAACCAGGATTAAATTCCACTGCATCATCTTCGTCATCGTTATCCTCATTGTTCGTCATAAAAGGTCTCAAAAGGAAAAAACATGAACAAACGAACGAATGAGCGAACACACCATCTTCGTCAAATTTATCCTCTTTTTTCAGCATACAAGACCTAATCATGATCGAACGAACGAACCAAGCAAGCAAGCAAGCAAGCAAGCAAGCAAGCAAGCAAGCAGCAGCAAGCAACCAACCAACCCTGTGACGCTTCCTGCTCTGCTTCCAAGCTGACTAGGTTTCCTTTCCTTTCCACCTCAATACACCATTTTCATAAAAACGTTGAAGTTGGCAAGTTCATGAGAAATACAGTTCAATGCACGTGGAGGCGCCCTCCGGAAAGGGGGAGGTTACTCATGCTGGCTCCGCCACGAAGTAGTCATAGAGCCGTCAGCAGGAGGCTCAGCAGATGGTGCTTGTTGTGAGTAGGCTGGACCAGGCTGGCACTGTGGTGTCTCTCCTCTGACAGGTCGTGTCACGGCCAGATGCTACTGACCGCTCTGTAAGGACGTTTGGCGATGTAGCGTTCTCTTATTGCTTAACATCATGGAAAAAGAGAGTACAGTGTATATCTCTTTCTGTGCGGAATCTACGAAGATGTTCTCTTGAAGGTAAATTTGGGGCCATCAAAGGCGAATATCTAATACGAAACGTGAAAAGATTGATAATAACCTAACCCTCAGCGTGTTGGCTGAATAGGATAATTATGGTGATGAAGACACGGTAGTGCTGCATCTAAGATGAGCATAGGCTGCGATAAGGCATCAAAAAGTTAGAAAGAAGAAGAAGAAGAAGAAGAAGAAGAAGAAGAAAGAAAAAGAATAAGAAAGAAAAGAAGAAGAAGAAGAAGAAGAAGAAGAGGGAGGAGGAGGTGAAGGAGGAGGAGGAGGAGACGGAGGGGGAAGATGAAGAGGAGGAGGAGGAGGGAGGGGATGAGGGGATGAGTATGAAGAAGAGAGAAGAAGAAGAAGAAGAAGAAGAAGAGAAGAAGACAATCTGTCCGTTATGATCAGAGCAACACAACATTACACACAAATCCCTTTTTGGCACGATAAACGATGGTGCTCAGAGAATGTGAGGACAAACGAGAAGAGATACAAATATTAAGGTATCAAAAAAAAACGTCGGTAAGCTCTATTCAATTGTCATTATAATACGCTGCTCACGTACACTAAAATGTTCACAATTTGTAACAATGATAATGTTCAGACCTAATCTCAAAGCTCACTTATGGGAAGCATCTGTCTGGTTTTGTAAATCATGAAGAATATTACAAGCTAGGATGTATGATCTACAAACGGAAGAGGTTAAAAACGTTCACAAGGCGTGGTGTCAGCCTGATGCCATGTCTGCAACATTTTGGGATTTCATCTGCCACCCTGTTGACAAGATAAAAAAAGGCTGTATATTTCTCCTTGCTTTGGGACTTTATACCTTTTTGGACAGAAATGACTTTTTTTCAAGGCACCAGCTGTTATGGACTAAAGATTTTAATACTTTGTAATATTTTGTACGGCTCTATACCTTTTTGAAAATTTTCCCATGTTCCTTCAACATGATGCAGAGTTTGATCATGGAACCGAGTGCTTTCTCTAACGTCGATACAAAGCTGTATACAACCTCTCGTAATATGTGAGTTACATCTGTGTGAAGAAACTCTGGGGAGAGTTTGACTGCAGAAGGTCTTCAGAGAAGACCCCTCCCCCCACCCCTCCTCTGACGAATGTTTCGGCAATGAACTTCTTACACTTCAAGGGGGCTGGGTTGAATCTAGGTCATGGCTGTGAAATGCCCTTGAACTGCCAGCTTTTCTCATTCCTACCTGGCGCTGCCAGGATTCGAACCAGCAATTTTTGGATGAGTGGGCACCTCAAGGTGGGGCCTTTTCAGATGGATGTCTTACCCAATCGCTAACGGACACCTGTTCGAAATTCAAGGCTTATGAAGTTCATTTGTGATCCCCCTCGACTAGATCCAGCTGGAAGTCAGAGAAAGATTAAACGTGCCTTCTTGGCCAGCCATCTTATTTCGCCCGCAAACCCCCCTTTTCACATAATCAAATTCTCTTAACCAAAAAAAATAGCTAAAAACCTACAAAATTAAACAAATCTAATCGCCCGCAAACCCCCTTTTAGCTATTTTTTGGTTAAACAAATCTAATCGCGTGAAAAGTGGGGGGTTTGCGGGCGAAATAAGATTGCTGACCGAGAACCGCACGTTTAATCTTTCTCTCTGATTAACTAACAGGCACTGTGTTTGATGGGACAACTTGCAACTCTTCGCGAACAAACGATCTTTTAGGGGCGGGCTTTTTGGAAGAAAGAGTTTCTCTTAAATAATACACGGGAGGGGCTGTTTTCATAATTCTTTCAACTTCATATACGTCAACGCTCCATATAGGGTCTGTGGCTCTAATTCTAACATCGCCCTCTGCCTCTCCAGGAGCATACAAGTATCTTACTTTTAGTCCGAACGGCAAGAGTTTTTGATTACCCTGCGCATCTTCAGTAATGCTAATTTTTTTTAATTTGATCGCGTTCACTGGCTTAAGGCCTGTTGCTTTAAATTCTTCATTGTTCATGGCACGTAAGACTGCTGGCAATCTCCTAACCCATTCTGTGTTGCGTGTTTTGTCCATAAGGTCTCTGTGGTATTGATAGGTAAACAGACGCTCAGCTAGATTCTTATTAAAGTTTTCTACTAGAGCTTGGGAGCGATGGGTGCCTGGAATCCCTCTCTTAACTGTAACCTGATGTCTTAAAAACAACTGGTTTACAGCCCCTTTAAACTCTTTTCCATCATCAACCTGAATCAACCTAGGATACTTTAATGGACCTCGCATGTATATTTGTTGTAAAGCCACAGCCACAGCAGTTGAGCTTTTATCTGTTAAAGGCTCAGCGTCTTTATACCTTGAAGCCATGTCAACAACTGTAAGAGCATACTTAAACTTTTTTCTTCTAACTTTGTCATGTGGAAGATACAACAAGTCCATCTGGTGGGTGTCATTAGGAACTGAGTTAACAAATCGAGGCCTTATTATTCTTTTTGGGGCGGGCAGATATATTTGCCAGATCGCTTGTTTTGAAAGCCAGTCTTTCGCTTCTGATTCAGACACCCTAGCAGCTTTACTCAGTTTATCAATAGCGGCCCTTCCTTTCCAATACCCTCTAGGTGAATAATATATTTTGTACTTTGTATCGTCCATAAGAAGGGACTGTTTTTTTATTACATTTTTAACAATGTTTTAGATTGAATATGCAAGAAGAAAGATTGCTCCCATAGCGCCTATAATAAAGCCTATTTCTACCATTTTCTGATCCTCAGATGGTTCATAAAAGTCAGACAGTTCTGGCGGTGACGATGTTAGAAACTTCTTTCCTGTCACTAAGTAATATTCATTCATTGCTTCATCAACGTCTGTAAATGTGTGCTCTGCATGTCCCTGCTCTCTTAACTTTTTATTAATAAAGTCTAAATGAGCAATTCTCCTTTTCTCGTAAGCGTCTCTTGCCTTAGCTAAATCTTCCATTGCCTTGTTATGGCGTTCTCTCTCTTCATCAGACCGCAATTTACTAAACATATAATTGCTGCCAGAGAAAGCCAATGCATTAACAATAGCCCCTCCCACCATCAGAACTAATCCAGACATCTTTTTATAAATGAATGAATCTTTTTTATAAATCAATATTTTCTAGAATGAATCTTTCTATGCATTGATGTTTTCTGGGATAATCCCCTGTGCAACAAGAAAGTCTTTTGAGGCAATCCCTGCCGTTATTACAGCTATAACCTTAACAACATCCTCAATGTCTAACCTTCCTAGATCAGCCGGCCTCATCTTAAACATGTTTTTTGCTAACATGCTATATCCTATACTAAGACTGCTGATTACAGCAGAGTGGTAAATCGTATTAATAATCTTTTTTTCGCTCATGTTTTTTATTAACTAAAAAAATAATTAAAATAATCATAATATGAAAGACTGTCTATGTGCTTTTTAATCAGATAATCTTTTGTTGCTAGAGCTAAAAATAAGGTTGTAACTAGTTTCGGCGAATCTTCTATCTTTCCCATGTTGGGCGGTTTTATTCTTAACAAACATTTTGCTAGGGTTGAATAAACTATAACACCGACAATGGGCACTGCATAATTAACCAACGTTAAACTCATGGCTTTATTATTTTTATTGTTTTTAAAAAGAGTTTAAAAAAATGGATTGCGACGAGCTATTAAAGTGTGAGGAGCCAACAGACCTCTGTCATAAAGAAAGATTATACTCTCTGGCTGCATGTGGAAAAACCAGGCAGTATTTAGGCGTTGAACTAAGTATCGAACAGATTCAGCAATTGTCTACATCAGACGTTGAGAAGTATTACGCTAGGTACGAGGCACAGCTAGGGTCAAAAATGGTTAGATCGGTGGGGCAGACAATGATTAGTTTATATGCTAAGTTAGTAGGTAAGATAGCGCCGATTGATTCAGAAGAAGATTTAAAATATGACTTAACACAAGATCCGGTTTTAACCAAGTCCCTAGAATCTCTTGCATGTGACATGTATTATAGATTTGGGACGTTGCTATGTCCATTTATCATGGGATTAATTACTTTCAATCATATTAATTTCAACCATATTAATTTTAATCAGACTAAAAAAAAATGAGCGAGCAGGAGAAGACTCCACAGGCGAGTGCCCCACAAGTGAATTCTCCACAAGTGAATTTACAGGCGAGTGCCCCACAACTGAGTGTCCCGCAACTGAGTGTCCCGCAAGTGAGTAGTGTTACTAAAGCTAAAAGTGCTGGGCGTGTTGAGGCCGGTCGTAAACTAGCTGAATGGAACAGACTGCAAAAAGCAAACCAAGCAGCAAAACAAAAATTATTAGATAGTAATACAACATCAGCACCAGCACAGCACCGCCACCGCCACCAACAACACAATCAAACTATAAGATGTATTATTATGTGCTGGGGAGTATTGTTTTTGGTGGAGGGTTTTTGGCATACAAGCGCCTAAAGCCATACTTAGCAGCAAAGTCACAAACCCCCACAAAAACAGTAAAGGAACCAGCCTCTGCAAAAAAAGTACAGCCTCCTGCTGTAGACCCATTTTTAATAAATTAGTTTTTTTAGTGTGTTGTTAAGTACTGGTTAAGTACAAGCTAAGTACTGGTTAAGTCAGTTATAACAAGCTAAGTACTGGTTAAGTCAGTTATAACAAGTTAAGTGCAAGTTAAGTGCAAGTTAAGTGCAAGTCATGTTAAGTACTAGTTAAGTTCTTAAGTAAAGTACTAGTTAAGTACTAGTTAAGATCTTAAGTTAAGTACTAGTTAAGATCTTAATTTAAGTCGGCCAAGTCGATTCTCCAGTGGTCTATAGCGTATGAAAACTCGGGGTTAACGGAAGTTCGCTTGCTATTGGTAGAGTCTAGCGACTTCTTATTAACAGCAGTTGTGTTTACTTGATGAAGAGTAGAGCGCAGATTAACGTTTGTGTGATAAAATACTTTGCGCTCAAAGAGAGCCTGCTTGTAGTCGTCGTGACTTTTTTTTTTTTGACAACTTCTTTACCTATGCCCTTAGCTTTCTTCATTACAGAAGTCTGGGTAGCAATGCTATACATCTTTGCCCGTAAGCCAACATATTCTAGTATAATCGTTCCATTAAGTTCATCCTTCATCTTTCCAATCACTTTCTTATTCACGGCTGAATGTAAAGGCGAATCTTTTGGGTAGTCGCACGTGTCGTACCATCCGTCAGCTCCTTTAGCTACCTCCGCCTCTAAGTCCTTATAGAAGTCTTCAGTTGGGATGTCCAGAATAAAACTATCAGTGTCTGTGTAAACGACATTTGATTCTAGGTATAGCGGCTTAAAGTAGTCGTATAGAAATTCTAGCATTAATAACTTTGACAGCTCTAACACAGTAAAGCCGATAAACACCGGCTTGTCCAACTTCACATTCTGTTTCTTCATCATAACGCCAACCAGGCTATCACTAAACCGTCTAAAGTCTTGGTAGTTAGGTTTAGAGACCAGCTTAATTGCTTGTTTTTCTTTCGTAACTAATCTTACATCTTTACGATTGTGTACGTTCTCCATCGTCTTGCCAAAACAGCTGTTGTTCATCAACTTAAAGAAGTCTTTTTCTGAAGCGTCCGTGGCCGCAGTCCTAAGATCAGTGTTTTTCATGATGTATGGCCTCATGAAAGGCTCTTGGTCACAGGTAATTATTCTGTGAACAGCTGTCAGCTTTAATCCGTGTCTTAAGTAAAATTGTAACAGCCTGTAATGGCAGACATACTTTCTCTTGTGTCGAAGGTTAGGCACGAGTTTAGGCGGTTCTGTGGGACTCATCTTTAATCTTTCTGCTGCTAGAGGATAATCATTATGAAGGTCATGCAACTCTGCGGGATAATCTAAGTCTACCTCTAAGATTAATCCTATTGGATTATCGGGTGTAAGCTGTGATAGCATACTCAACACGGCAGTAACCTCATGAGGCCCGTTTATCATTTTAAAGTTTCTTAATGGCAGTGCCTGGCTCATGGCCCACCCATACAGATTGTTGGCATCTAAGTACATTAGATAGTTGGATGGTTTAGTTGGATCATAATCGTCTAAATACTTGTTGTTGGCTCTGCGGTAAGGATGACAGGCCATGCTAATGCCTCCCCTCAGCCCATCTTCAATCATCTGGAGTGTATCCAGATCAGATATTAAGTCGATCTGAATGTTTGTAGACTTCAAGAATGCGTCCCAAGACAGCCCCGGGGCAGAGATGTACTGTGACGAATCTAGGCCGTAATGTTTCATGCAAGTGGATCTGTAATTTTCAAACACATCCGCTAATAAACACACGACGGCCTTCAAGTATTGGTCATGATAATCGCCCATCGTTTTGCAGTGTAATTCTGTCCAGGCTTTCTGTGCGTATTCATAGTCAGCGTCAGATATGCCTCCACCTCTAAGACGGCTGTAAAAGTCTTCCTTAAGCGGCAACACTGGCTCGTCAAAGCTCTCCCACGAGTCCATGTATTCATAAGGGTAAACGCCTTTACGTACTAAAGATGGGTCAAAATATTGTTTAGTTATTGGACAGTCGTGTAGAGATCCTGCTAACTTACTTAAACTCCCCATCAGATGCTGGGCAGAATCATAGAAGGATAAACAGTCTACAGTAAAGGTCATGTACTTTTCTGATGACTGTGCAATACAGCTGACCCTCTTACATTCAGAAGTTATTGCTTGCATGATAAAGTGAGAATCGTAGCCCCGTAAGTTATGAAAGAAGATTGGCAGTTTCCATTTTTTGGGGTCAACCTTTAACTGAAGATTGCAGCTGTTGTGTGCCGCCCCCCTGAATTTCCCAGTAATGTGATCATGGTCTCTCACTGTTGGGTTTGCTTCCGCTCCTGTCGCGTCTTTACTGTTGGGAGTTAGCTCTGAGCCGCATATCCAGCAGTGGGTGGCTGATTCGTAGCGCCTTTGGTCTTCGGGGGTCATCTTAATGTCTGAAAGGTTCAGCTGATTAGAGAATTGATTGCGAAGGTGTTTCATCTGCTCCAAAAATCGACCAGCTGCGTCGGGGCCTCTGTAAATCTCTGGCACTGTGTGTCCGCCATCTGACCTAACAGCAACAAATGCATAAGAACAGATCTGATGACAGGATAATAAGGCTGTTTTTTGTTGTGCCCGCTCTTGAGGGCCGTAGTACTGCGGCAAGATCGCTTCAAAGTCGGCATAGACTACGTATGGGCTCATCTGCATTTTGTGTACATTCTTAAACCCAACCTTAGACCCCGGTTTGGGTGTAAGAAGTTTGATTTTACAGTCTACAAAACTTTTACAATGCTTCTTATGTTCAGCAGCTGCCTCTATAGATGGGATTCTGACCAAACACCTTCTACAAAGCTCTTGTTTAAATTTGTTCATTGTAGTATAAGCCAGAAGTCTGCTAATTGATCTGATTAATACATAGTGGCTCTTGGAACCGTCTGCAAACAGAATCAAGTCTACACGATTGTCAAGTGGATCGCCTAAAGTAGGGGCGTTGGGAGAAATCCTCAGAGGGGCCAGATTGTCTACTGAATTCCATGTGTATACGCTTACGGTTATTGGTTTGTTTTGCTCTTCAAACTGGTCGATACTTTCTACGCTCACTGGAAAGGTTATGTTATTTAAGTTCAGCTCATTTATATACTGCCTATAATTAGAAACTCTGTTTGCATGATTTTTAACGTAATGTAAATGTGCCAAAATACACCACATGAAACACAAGTTATCCGAATTATGTATATTTAAGACTGCTCGTTTTAACTCTAACTCTCTTGGGAAAGGAAGGTAAGAATTGCCAGCTATAGGAGAGTATTTGGCTTGTCTTAGTCTGATTTCAAGGACTGTTCCTTCAGACCAGCCGGAGCCGCGCAATTTCGCTTCTTCGCTTGCATGATTAAACTGTGTAAGCATGTAATCAGCCCAGTCAGAATTAAAGTCGTGATAACTCATTACTTCTTTCTGTCTAGTTGAAACCCAGACTAGTATACTACTATCATCGGGGTTATATATTCAATCTGAATGGCCAACAACACTTTTACTGGCGGGTTAAATTGAAGAGACTCTGGGATTTTAGAGATAGCATGTGTTACGCTTTCCTGAACGTTTGTGGGACTAATAATGTCCATGTCTAGTTCACTGAACATATTGCCCACTGGTTTAGCATCCAACGCCTTTGTGGCCGTCATTTTTTAAGGCCAATATATAGGTAATACAAAAAAAATAAATACTAAAATTTAGCCAATATTTACTAATTTGAGGTAATACAAAAAAATAAATACTAAAATTTAGTTAAATTGAATAGCTGCTCCTTCAGAGTTAGTAAAATAGACAATTCAACGTCATCAGGAGTCATAATATTAACTAAAATTGCAATACACTTTATAACTGGGTTGGGCAAAGAATCTGGCATTTTACTGATTACGTTAGTTACACTTTCGCGAATATCTGTGTGCTCAAAAAGATCCGTAATTAATTCGTCAAATTTGTTTCTTAACTCTTCTTCATTAGCCCCCTGCTCCATCATTAACTCTAAGGCGCAGCATATATTTTTAAACTCTGTAACTACTTTGGTCGTCATTTTTAAGATCAAATATATAAGTAATACAATAATTAAATCAGGCTCGTTTTTGGGTTTGCAAGGTTCTGCTTTGCAATGTTCTTTCTGATTGATTCGGCGTCTACCTGTTGTGAAGTAAAAGTCTTTCTCCATTTCTTTTGGAGGTCGATCTTTTGGCGTCTGTAATCATCACCGTCAGCCATGGCTCGTTTAAATTCTTCGTCTGTTACTTTTCCATCCAGTAATGTATCGCTTATAATCAGCCTTAATGAATGAAGTTTTGCTGTTGCTAGGGCTACAATGGCAGTGTGCTTTTGTAATTTAGGCGTTAGCTTTTTTAAAACAGCACTTACAATCGTGGACACGGCGTCCAGTCCTAAACCAACACTCCCAAAAGCTATGGATATCGGTGTCCCAACTCCAGTAGCTAAAAGAGCAACACTAGACCCAGTGCTTAAGCTGGATACAACCGATGAGCCGGTGATTATATAAGAAAGGACATTTAAAGCTTTAGCATATTTCTTTCTAGTAACCCTATACTTGTTCAAGTCACTTTCTATTTCTTCTTCAAGCTCAGCCATGTGCTTTAATCTAAACTGCTGACCGTCTTCCATTTTAAAACAAGATTATTTTTTAATCTTGTACATATCTTCTTATTAACCCTTCTGGCAGCACTTCATCAACAGAGTAAAACGCAATAAAATCAACATACTTAATAAAAAAAAATCGAGTACTGTTAGTTTGTCTTTGTCAACCATCACAATAACTTTGTCAGAAGATACAGAAGTGTTTATTTCATCCCCGTTTTTAGTAATAACAATAACAAGCCTAAGAGGGCCCCCAAGTTTTCAGACTTTATTTGTACGCCTCTGATTAACGTGTGCTCTGGCAAACTAGGATCAGCCTCCCTTGGAGTAATAAATAGCGAAAAAGCATCGTCATTTTTCTAGGCAGTGATTCTAGTTTTGGGTTAAACTCTAAGCCGACGGTGTCGCCCCCCACTTCAGCTAATGACTTCTTTCTCCGCAGCATATATTCAGAGCCCTGCTTAGTTATTTCAATCTGCTTTTTCTGTTGTAATCCTGGGACTAGGCTAGCAAGAAGGCGTCCTTCATTCAAAGCTTTTCTAAAATTGTATTTCTTATCAAAGTATACATAGGGGCTTCGTAGTTCAAACTTTAAATTCCAGTTAATGTCAGGAAGCAACGCCCAGGCATTCTCTCGTTTATGAAGTTTGTATTCGTGTTTGCCAAAATCGTTTGCCCTTAGATTTCTTATCTCTTCCAGGGTAGGATATTGCTGTCGTTTTTTATCTTCAATTTCTATTCGTTTGTAAACACCATCGTCGGTGTACTCAAATCCATAAACATTTCCTGCCACTCCTATTAGATCAAAGTCAGTTGTATCTGCTAGATCTTTTAGCTCTACTGCAACGCATTTAGGAGCTAACTCCGCTTTTGATTCTGGCCCCAGAGACATTCTTTTTAATATAAACAATTTATTATTAAACAATTTGTTATAAATAATCTATAATAAGCAAACGTATTGAACTGGCGGGTCAGTCCGTAAGCATAGTTTAGCGTGCTTAGATTTTTTAGCTGCTCTTTTATTTTTTTTAGTTCATCCTTGTCCCTGATTATATAATTTTCACTTAAACACTCTTCAAAACTATCCCTGTCCTTAGTATAGAATAAGATGACTGATTTTAACTGCGATCTAAAGTCTTTTAAGACAGCATTGTATTTTTGAGTTAAGAGCCAAACAGAAACTAATGCATGTCTTCCACTAAAGGCTAGCTTTGACAGAGTCCTTCTTTTTTTAACAATGTCTTGTTCGGCTGAACAGTCATCAATAATAAACAGCGTTTCAGTTCCCTCAAATAGCCTATAGTAATGTTCTAAACAGTCGCTTAGCTTGTCAGTAGGATCAACTAAAAATATATTCTCGTCTGTCCAAACAAACTGCCTTTCTTTGTAAGACTTGTTGTGCTTAATGGTTGTGCAGAATATAACAATGTACTCGTAATGAAATCTGTAGATTGTTTGTAACAAATCAAGTACGAAGACAGTTTTCCCACACCCAGTAATCCCACAAATAAGCGAACAGTGCGGGTCTTTAGGCAAAAAGTTCAAACTATCCATCTGTTTTAATAGGCTATTTCTTTCAGTCTATTTTCTTCAATGTTCAGCTGGGCGTCATAAACCACAAAAACGTGCATTTGTATCTGGCCATTCTCCTCCTTTTCCTTATTAATCTGTATGAGTATGCCATCTGACCCTACCCTTCTTCCACTCCCGTGCAGTCTGTTGTCATACGTGGATCTAAAATCCAGCCATAGTCCATATTTGTCTGTTAGATAATCTTCGAGTCTTACATCGTGAAGGTGAAGTTTTTTACACACATGATCGGCTGTGGGGCTTGTCTGTCTGCCTCCGGCGAATAACTTTCTTATTTCATCAAAGTGTTGGTCGGGCAAAAGTCCAGCTGAATACAACTGAAAAGGCTTGCCATCTACTGTGCAAGACAGTTGCTCAATTTTTGGGTTGTAAAACACCTCAGATTCTCTCTGAAAAGGAGCTGAGGGTTTAGTAAATAGCAAGAGAACCCCCTTTAGGGACCTTAAAGAATTGCTTATAGCTATTTCCCAGACGGTGTCTTGCTTGTTTTTAATCGCTAGACTGTGGTGTAAAACTCTTTCAAAGTAAACAACCGCCCTACTTTTATACTGATTTAAGATTATTCTAGCCAGTTCAGGGTTAGTAACAACGTCAAAATTAAGAGAGATGTTACTGACAGTGTATCTGGCTTGAGGGTCATCTGATAGAATAACAGACCCGCTGTCATTGAATGTCAGTTCGTAAGTAAGTTTGTCTCTTAGTGCGCCTTGGTAATATGGCTGATGGGTTTTTAACAGTTCAAAATCTAGAGGGATGCAAAATCTGTTTTTAAATGCTCGCGCTATTGCCTGGTCTCCCTCGTCTTCCTTTGCATCTGCAGCATTAAGCCTGTGCTTAAGGCCGTTTGGGCTCTGGATCCCCTGAAAGATTTTGTCTTTCCTTTCTGTTCTGGGTAGCCACAGATCAGAATAGAGATTAAAAATGTCTGCGCTACTCAGTGAGAAGACTTCTCTACCTTCCAGTTTAATTACCATATTTTTAATGATGGCTCTGCCCAGGTTAGCAACGACAGTGGCATTAGGATCCGCCGACTCAATATCTATTTTGAATGACAGCCTGGCAGTGCCTGGCATTATAACATCGTCAGCCCCGAGGTCACTAAATCTTACTGTTAACATTTCATTGGGCTCAATTGTTGATGGATTATTTACAACGCGCACAGTCTGTCTTATGCCTTTTATGCCGTGGGGTTCCTTCGCTTTTCTGAATGGATCAAGGTCGCAGCCGTATGGGTTCATTTTTTATAAAACAAAAAATAATAAATATATAAATATGTCTGGTGAGGGCGATTATGACGCGCTTAGTCCTATTGAAGGAGATGAAGATGAAACAGAACCAGGTCGTTCAATACAAGATGAACTTGAGGGGCAGAAGCACGTCCTTTACTCCCTAGACAACCTCAAGATGTAGGTTCTTCACTCCTTAGTGCTCGTCAAGAACTTTTAGGAGTAGGCTCTTCACTCCATACACAGCGTCAAGAACTATTGCGACAACGAATTGAATTATTCTATAGAAGTATAGGACGGGAGCTGCCAGGCACGATCGATTCTAACGATTTTGAGATGGGAAAAGTGGGCGGAGACGAGGAAGGTCATTTGTTTATAAATTATAAGAAGGGCAATAAACAAATGCGTAAACAAGTTACTGATAGCCGGGACCCCTCCGAGTTTTTAACTCCGGGCTCACTTGGGGAGATTCCTATTCGGGTCAGAAGGCGATTAAATATTGCAGATCCAAGAAAGTCTGCTCTAAGGTCTAAGGCTGTTAGCGCTTTACAGAACTTGGAGCAAAGGCTGCCAACACAATCTGAAATACAAAACATACCTCTTCAAGAATTAAATCGAACAGCAGATGAACTAATAGCAGAAATTGAGACGAGTTTTAATGAGGAGACACAGTTAAAAACAATTGCTGGTTCGCCTAGTCAAAGAGAACGTGAGCTGAGTCCTGAAGAAGAAGCAGCTTTACAAACAATTGATGATCCTCCATTGCCTGAGAGTGTACACAGGAATCTTAAAGCTGCTCTGCGTGAACTCAGGGGCCTTGATGTTACTCTACGGAGAATAAATGGCGAGCTAAAAAAACAACTTGTCAAAACTTGGCGAGCTAGAGCGAGAGATAAGAGAAGAAAAAAATAAACTGGCTGATGCAGATGATAACAATTTAGGGGCAGAAGAAAAGGCTAGAATACAGGCGAAAATACAGGAGTTAATGTCACTAAGGGCAGACAGGTTAGAAACGCTGTCTACTAACAGAGAACAAATAGTATTACAAACAAACAAAATCAAAGAAACTATACACAGACTCCTTCATGAAAATACTACGTTAGCAGAAAGAATAAGGACTCTGTTCAGAGAGCAGGGGATTACAATAGTTAGTATATTAACAGCCGTTGGGTTTGCTATCTCTACACTGGTTTATGCATTAACTGGCGGCGCGCCAACAGGGCCAGTAGCACCTCCAACGCCTCAGCCCGGTAAAAGTTGGATTAGAAAACAACTGCATCATCTAGCAAACCTATTAAAGAAGTTAGCTGTCAAAGCGCTTGATGCTCTGCCTGGCATAATAGGCAGTGTTGTTAGTTGGGTTTTGTCTACCATAGGCAAAGTGGCTGGTTATATGGCCGACCATCTGTGGACGTTAGGAGTGCTGGCTGCCGGTTTAATTTTTAGTGAAATAAAGTATGGCCAGTCCAGTAAAAGTTAAAAACACAACAAGGACTGTCTTTTCACTAGTGTGTCTGTCGGGGTGAGGTACATCAACAGGCGGTGTTGGGCCGCTTTCTGGGCTGCTTATAACTGGCGGTGGGCCGCTTTCTGCAGGTTCTGGGCTAGATACTTTTTTAAAAATGGCTGGTGCGGGCCTTGTGTTTAAGCCTTGATTGTGTCCTAAGTTTTGGTCGTCTCCGGCTATGAGAATTTCATTATTGTAATTCTGTATCATGCCAATCTGTAGTCTAAGGTCAGAAGGCAGCATGTATAATCCATGACCCACAACAAAGTCAACCTTTGACCTAGCATGTGAAAGAACGTTTTGGTACCTTTGTATGCTGGAAGGTAAATCAACAGCAGAGTTAATAGCATCTTCTAAATTGGCTAGAAATTGTTTTCTGGCGTCAAAGCCTGTAGATTGATCCACTATGCTAGACTTGGTCTGTGCTTGCGCTCCTAATAGGCACCAAACGTACGTGCGTATGGAGTCATTGAGCCTTTGCACTCCTGGCATTGTTAGGCCTTTACTTTCATCTAAGATAAATGTTGCCCAAGCATTGGGGTGTTTTTGTTCTATTGACCCCAATCTAACTTGAGAGTTTGGCTTAAAAGAGGTGTGGCCGGGCCAGTAGTCAAAATTATATTCTCTACGCTGGCCCCACAAATACAATGTGCCTAGCCCATGATTGCGGTCTAACTTTTGTCTAAAGTTATTTGAAGGGTTAATGTTAAATTCGTTGCAGATTCTTTCATATGCATTATTGTCCATTGTGCTGAGAAATGGATTAAACGCGTTGTCGTTGGGGAGGCGTACTTGTAGTTCAGTTAGTATGCGCCTATACTGGTAATAAACATGAAAGTTATATACTGACCTTACTAAGAGGTTGGGGTGGTTTAAATGGTTTGCATATGAAACACCGCAGCCAGTGGTTGAGCAGTAAACTGCAAAATTTAACTGATTCTGGTAAAAGGCCATAGGATGAGTTGACCATGCTGATGGCACTCTATCACTCTTTATTGGAGGATTTAAATATCTAGTTAGTGGGTTTACAAGTCTGACTAGAAAGCCATATGATTCATCCACTGCGATGGTTAGGTTACTAAAGTCCAAAGATTTGGGCTCATAAACCCCTCCTACGTCGTAAGTGGCACTTTCATTATATTTAAAAGGTTCCATTTTTAAATAGATTTTTAAAAAAGGATTTAAAAAGGATGTTCCTTTATATAACCAAGCAAAGCACGCGTGTGTTCTTAAAGTATCCAATTGACAATAGGCGTGGTAATAATAGGGTTGCTCTTAGAGAAATTGGTTTTAAAGTTAAGTGGATTAATATATCTGAAAAAGCTAAGAATAACTGGGTGAATGTTAAGGGCGGGCAAGGTAATTTATTAAAGCAGTTAAAAATACCTGATGGTTACTACAACTTTTGTTCTTTAAAAGAAGTATTTAGCAATTTTGGCATTAAGTTAAAAATTAATGAGGCAAATCTTATAATTACTATGAATCTTCCAGAAGAAAGAAGGGAGTACGTTTTTCCTAGAAGCCTTGCACGAATTTTGGGCTTTCATACTAGTGATGAAACGTATAGCGTTAACACCCATAAGTACTTAGAAAGTGGCCTTTATGAGTATGCAAGTAGTAGACCATCCGATTTTCTAATTAACCCAAGGTTGTATGTCCATTTAAGTGAATTAAAAACAGATGCTAATTTGTTTAATGGCCAGCCATCTACGATTCTAAGAGTGTTGCCATCACTTGAGGCGGGGTTTTGCGATTATCAGTCATATACATTTGACAAAAACAGTCAATTTAAAAAATTAGTTGGTGAGGATATACATTCATTGTGTGTAAAAATAACAAACCAAGACGGAAAACCAGTTGTTTGTTCTGATTTGTTAGTAGTGCTCGAGATAGAAGATTAATCAGAGAGAAAGATTAAACGTGCGGTTCTCGGTCAGCAATCTTATTTCGCCCGCAAACCCCCCACTTTTCACGCGATTAGATTTGTTTAACCAAAAAATAGCTAAAAGGGGGTTTGCGGGCGATTAGATTTGTTTAATTTTGTAGGTTTTTAGCTATTTTTTTGGTTAAGAGAATTTGATTATGTGAAAAGGGGGGTTTGCGGGCGAAATAAGATGGCTGGCCAAGAAGGCACGTTTAATCTTTCTCTAAGTCTCTTCATTGCCTCTGCCAGTGCCTTCATTGCCTTCTCCTCGGAACTACACCAACAAAACCCTCTAGATTCATGTCATTCTGATCGTCCTTGCCCTCAATAATCGGAATCAATCTTTCAGTTCAAATGAAACTATGCGGTTGGTTGCACACACTTTATGAACGTCTCTTCCGTCGTCCGACATGTTTCGATCCACTTTATTATGGCAAAGTTGTATTACAGACCGACCAATCCTCAGGATACAGACCTGATATAGATGACTTATTGACAAAAAACAACGAAGCATAAAGCAATGGCATATGCTTCTAAGAAAGTCGTATATTATTCCATTCACCGCAGAAATTCAATGTCCTATTCAGTAATGTCAGTTTGAACAAATCGAGAGTTGATTTATTCACAGGAATCGACCTTTGTGACGGAGAGAGAGAGAGAGAGAGAGAGAGAGAGAGAGGAGAGAGAGAGAGAGAGAGACAGAGACAGAGACAGAGAGACAGAGAGAGGCAGGCAGGCAGGCATAAAGAGATGGAATTTACTTTGATTGGATTTAATGTGTTCCATGAGCGCTGGCTTTTCAGTCTCGGCAATTCTGTGAGTGAGTGAGTGAGTGAGTGAACGAGTGTGTGTGTGTGTGTGTGTGTGTGTGTGTGTGTGTGTGTGTGTGTGTGTGTGTGTGTGGCGTGCGCGCGCGCGTACGTGCGTGCGTGTGTGCGTTCGTGCGTGCGTGCGTGTGTGTGCGTGTGTGTATGTTTGTGTGTTTGTGTGTGTGTGTGTGTGTGTGTGTGTGTGTGTGTGTGAGTGTGTGTGTGTGTGTGTGTGTGTGCGCGCGCCGCGCGCGCGTGTGTGTGTGTGTGGGGCTGTGTGTGTGTGTGTGTGTGTGTGTGTGTGTGTGCGTACGTGTGTGCATGTGTGTGATTTTCTTTCGAAGTTTGTATTATCGTGTGGTTTCAGCCCAGATCTGCCTCTGTGTGTTTGACCGGGCCAGAGGACCATTAAAGATGAAGATAAACGACCCTCCTTGTTGTCTTTTTGTTTGCAGCAGCTTCAGGACTGTGTCTGGAGCAACCGTTCCTCAAACTGATCGATTGTGGCTGATACTGACGTGCAATTAATCGGGGAAAAGGAGAGCATTGTTTTTCCCTCTTCAGAGAACTTGAAAGATGTCGATTAATCCTTTAATGTGCGGTTTATGCTGTTATTTCAAAACCATGAAGGCTGAGAACGGGAACAGAAAACACACACACACACACACACACACACACCACACACACACACACACACACACACACACAAACACACACACACACACACACACACACACACACAACACACACACACACCACACACTCTCTCTCTCTCTCTCTTACACACATACAGACAACACACACACACACACATACACACACACACACACACACACACACACACACATGCGCACGCACTCACGCACGCATGCACGCAACCGCGCGAACACACAGACACAGACACACACAGACACACACAGACACACACACATACTCATACACGCACACCACTCACACACACATTCACAGACGGACTCAAACACACACGCGACACACAGACACACACAGAAACACACACAAACCATTCACACGTGACACGCGCGCGCTCGCACACACACGCGCGCGCGCCGCAGCACACACACACACCACACACACACACACACACACACACACACACACAAGCGCACAAATACTCAAACACCCGCCACTCACATCTCCAAGCACCCACACTCACATCTCTCTCTGTCTTTGTCTGTCTGTCTCTCTCCTACACACACACACACACACACACACACACACACACACACACACACACACACACACTGACGCGCGCGCGCTTGCGCACACACACACACACTCACACCCCCGCCACACACACACACACACACACACACACACACACACACACACACACACACACACACACACACACACACACACACTACAACCCACACACACACACCACAACCCACACACACACACACCACAACTCACCGCCATATCAACGCTCTGCTTCCCCTCCCCAACCGTTTGTCTCCACAACCTCTCCCCTCTCCCTCTTCCAACCCCCCCCCCACCCCTCCCCCCCCAAAAAAAAAATTGCCATTGGAGGAAAATGAAAAGGCGGTGAAGCAAAGATCAAGGACAGAGACAAATCTTGTTCTGGCGTGTGGCAGTGTTCAACAGGAGACAAATCTGCAGCGGGGGGAGGGAGGGGGGAGTGGGTAGAGAGAGACGGAGGATCATGGGAGGGAGGCAGAGGGAAGAGGGTGGGGGAAGGCAGGGAAAGCGGCGGGGAAAGGAGGGAGAGGGCTGTATAACTATTCATCTTTAGAAACGTATCACTAGATTCAGTGTGATGTTCATCATAGAGAAACCGACTTTATAATTATGGCTGTTTTAAAGTTGCCTTTGAGATGAAAGAAAAGATGTTATTTCTGTTATACAACAAACAACAACAAAAGCGAAATAGAAAAAAAAGAAGCAAAAAATAAAATAGCGGCCAACCAAACGAACAGAGACATACGCACATAGTTCACAAGAGTTAATTATGCATTAATGTTAATCTTGACATCTCGGATTAAAGCTAAGCCGAGCTATGTGCGTACCTCCCAATCAGAATTTTAAAACTTATTAAAAGGAAACTATTCCAGTGGTTTAACTTTCCCTTCCTCCTGATTGTAACAAACGTGTTGTGGATGTTAACAACACAAAAAGTAAAAGGAAACTGGCCTTTCCAGAACAACGATGACAGAACCACAGAGAAAGAAAAAAAAACATAGTGGGGCAACAGCACAGAAAAAAAGGGAAAAAGAAACACGAAAAAAATAAATAAATAAAAGAGCACCAGAAAAGAGGAAAACATGAGGACAGAATATTCAGGAGGTGGTACACAATTTATATCGAAAGATCCTTCACAACTCCGCAAGAGAAAAATGGACCGGTAGAGGGAAAGGAGGAGGGCGGGGGGGGGGGGGGGGGGGGGAGGGGAAAGGCGTAAGAGGAAGAAAAGAAAGTAGTGTAAAGAATCTTTTAGGTCATAGGCAGGACAGTAGGATACAAAGGCAATGAACGAGAGTGAAAAACAAAAAGAAAAATAAAAGAAGGAAAAAGGAAAGAAAAGACAAGAAAACACCTAGATCACCCCGGCACGAAATACTCCACACACGCCAACATCTCCTTTCTCTCTGCTCTTCTTCTTTACCCCATCCAAAGCCATTGCTGATTAAAAAAAGGAGGGAAATCAATACATTCTTTAAGCAAATACACAATTAAACAAGCAAACAAGCCATCACTCGATGAGTCGATCGATCAATCACTGGAAAACTCCCAACTCACAGGAAAACTACCAACGAATCAGATCGACTGATTTCAATAAAACACCACCTGTTAACACCATCACCATCACCATTACCTACATGAACAGCACCAGCAAAGGCGGTATGGTGTTATGTCCACCTCTGAGGAAGGTTTCAGTTACAATATTTCTTTCATTCCTCCATCATGCAAGACACTCTCAGACTGGTCACCACGATGTAAAGAAAACCTAGTCTTAAAAAAACAAACAAACAAGCCAACAAACAAAAACTTAAAAAAAAAGAGAGAAACAAAACCGATGAAACTTAAAAGAAAAATGACTATTCCGCCGAACAAAAGAAAGAAATAAATCACAACGCAATTTCAGTTGTTTGTTTGTTTTGTTCCGCGGAATGGTAATTTTCCTTTCTAGTTTGTTTCAATCTCCGCCTGCAGTCACCTCACTTTGAACCTGACCAAAACCGATGAAAACAAACACATAATTATTTACA
>CM065738.1:16954829-16957329 GCA_033310375.1 Conus canariensis
CAACACAACCTGCACGTACGAGCGACACAACCACCAGGCACTCACGCGTGCACGCGAAAACCCACTCAGACACTCGGAAGGTGGATTGTGAAGCTGGGGGGAGGAGGGGGGGGGGGAGTGGTTACGACTGATGAAAGAAATTTGTTTTAACGGTAGATTTGAAAGAAGAGGGTGAAGGTAGGTGTCTGACACTGATGGGAAGTGTATTCCAGACAGTTGGTCCTTGGAAGGAGAGAGAAGTTGGCCATAGGCACAACCCTCCAAAGCTCATTAAGATAGCCTCTTCTAAATTGTTATAGCTGTTATATCTAGGCAAAAAAAACTTGGATCAGATGCTTCCATTTTGACTTTATGTGATCAGTTTCTTCAACCAAGATAATTTTAGTATTTGTGTAAAATAATGTACGATTGCAATTCCTATACTATAGTTTTTAATTGTGTATATATGCAGAGTAATTTCGTTCTAATTCATCTGGATTGCAGTCCACGCGAACTCCAAAACCATTGTCTATTATTGTTTTACATTGTTGTCAAATGGCGTTGGTGATAGAAATCATAAATAAACCATCTCTCCCTCTCTGTGTCTCTCTCCCTCCCCTCCCTCCCTCCACCCCCTCTCTCTGTAATATATATATATATATAATATATATATAATATATAAAATATATTATATATATATTTATTGTTTTGTGAGTTTCACTTGTGTCTTAAGAGGTTATCCTTTTATATTTTCTACTTTTCACAAGAAAATGTAGCTTATATATATTATATATATATATATATATATATATATGTTTTCACACACACACACACACACACACACACACACACACACACACACACACACACACACACACACACACACACACAAACGACGTTGGTATTATCATCCTGTGAAGTCTTATATAGTCATGTGTGACCTAATTGTAAGATTATTGCTTTATCTTAAACGGCTTATCTACCGTAAGAATTTTTGTCAAGTTCAAAGGTCCCTTGGGAAACAGATTTGACGGATCATGAATTTAACTGAGCTTAGTTCAACTAATGTATCTGCCATATACAGAACATTTGAATTTTTGTTATGCCTGTCCACATACTGATCGTGTTTTTTTAACCATGTTTTAGGCTATAACGTTTTAAAACGCGTTGAGTGTATTAAGAAATGTTTTCTTTTCTCGTAGGATTCTGGATTTTTTTCTAATTTACAACACCTGTCACCTGCAAACTGATTATTCGTGAATTCTATGTCTGATATTTTCATTCTCTTGATGTACCGATCTTCACGAATTTAGACGCTAATATCTATGAGTATTAAACAAACAGATATGGTAATACTGGGTCACCCTGTCGACATCCATCGTATACATTGAAACGTTGGGAGATTTCTGTTTGCAACAACATAACATTTAACATTTCGATGTAAAGCACAAATCCAACAATCAACACTGCCTCTCAAGGAAATGTTTTGCACACAATCCCAGTCTGCTAAATCAACTGCTATTCAAATATCAATTAGAGAAGTAAACGAGGCATAATTTTAGTTTCTATGCGCTGTATTACATAGTGCTATCTACTGTAGGTTATCTCCCAAGCATCACCCAGCCTTTAAAAGACTATTTGACTCTCATGGATGGATTTTTTATCGTGTTGTTGTCATTCTGTTTGCTATGCATAATGCATGATCTATTTGTAAAGTGCGGCGACTGCAGCGGAAATCTAAACAAATTTGAAAAGTTACTGATGAAGCACCGCCAGAAAACGTAGAAAAACTATTCACAAGACAAAACACGACGCATTTTGACCTCTTAGGTCTTCTTCAGGCAAGATACACAACACTCAGGACAACGAAAATGAACGACCAAGTACTTATCAACGCGTATCTTGCGTCGAATTGGATGAAGATAAGTGATTGCTCGTTCATTTTCGTTGTTCTGAGTGTTATGTATCTGCCTGAAGAAGACCTAAGAGGTCGAATCGCGTAGTGTTATGTCTTCTGATTCGTTTGTCTACGTTTTTTGGCGGTGCTTTATCAACTTTTCAAATATGCATAATGCATAATGGTTACTGAGTTTTGTTAGTAGCATTGAGAAGAGTGACTGGTCTCAAGCATTTCCTTGTGAGACTTTTTCTGGTCTATCTCCCTTTGGGAGGCATTATCACATCCTCTGTCTAAATAATTGACATTTCATCCATTACAAATCCTTCATTCGATTATAGATCTGACCGCAAACTCTCATATCTACCTCCAGAATACTTTAAAGAAATATAAAGTTATTCCATGAGCCCCAGAACATTTGTCATTTGTTCAGTCTTTTCATGGCCCTGATCCTGTTCCTTGGTTACCATTTCTTACAATTTGTTACCTTCATCTGTACATCTTCTGTTCTTCTTTCTTTCTTTAATTCTTGTTTTACTTGATTCTTGTTTCCGTCTTTCTTTCTCTGCCTTTCAATTCTTGCCATATTTCTTTACCTCGTTTCTGCATTTCGTGAGTTTCTGT
>CM065738.1:16967329-16979829 GCA_033310375.1 Conus canariensis
TACAATTGAGCATTTCAGTATTCTCACGAGCTGGCTATTTTTCAAAGTTTAGATGGCTTATATATATATATATATATATAGAAAAATTACGAACTGTTTAACGTCTTCAGCAGAGATTTATAACATCAATAAAGATACATTTTAATAAAGAAGGATGCCTAAACTGGTCATGCTGAATTAATTTACTATAAATGTTCTAGACTGCAGGGAAACAGAGAACGAACTGTAACACCAAACAATATAGCAGCGATAGACCCTCACGCTTTCGCTATTAATTAAATGCCAAAACAGTAAATGTCGGCCAGAGAATGTCCATCAGGGACAGAACATACAGACTTGCATTGTGCGCGAGCCATGTGGTTACTTGTTCCAGAAAAAAGGTGTGGCAAAGAGGAGGATGGAGGGTCCACCTTTCCCCCAAAAAAAAGGAACAAAAAAAGTTAAAAGGTTGTTTTTTTATGTGAAATAATAGGACGTTGGAGGACCAAAAACAAACAAACAAACGAAACACACACACACACACACACACACAAAACACACACACACACACACGCACCGCACACACACGCACGCACGCACGCACGCACGCACGCACGCACGCACGCACGCAAGCACGCACACACACACACACACACACACTACACACACTACACACACACACACACACACTACACACACTACACACACACACACACACACACACACACACACACACACACACGTAGGACGATCAAAAACAAGGAAACAAACAAACAACAAACCAAACTAAACAACAACAACAACAACAACAAGAACACACACACACACACACACACACACACACACACACACACACACACACACACACACACACACACACACAGAAACACGAAATGAAGCTCATGGTCCTGTGTTCTTTTCTTTTGTTTTGTTTTTGTTTTTGTTTTTGCATCTAGCAGGAAATCATTACCATCAACAGTTCAATGTCTAGAATGATGACTCTGTAGTGGAAAGGAACAGAATCTCACCCCTCTTTCACACTATTCGCCTTTGCCGGAGCAATGTGTGCTCGTACAGATCACCAAAAACTTTCGGACACCACACCACGAGACATTTGTTCAATTGGTTGTAACCTCTAGAGTAACCAACCACATATGCCAGTTTGTTGTTGTCCTGTTCCAAGCACGTCTTTATCTGAGTGCGAATCACAATCTCTGTGTTTGCTTCCAACTGGACAAATCTTCAAAATGTTCAGTAGTATATCTGCCAAACATGAACAAACGAATCACAAGACAAAACGTTTGTTCATGTTTGGCGGATGTATGACATATACACTTTTTAAGATTTAAACAAATCTGAAAAATAATTGCAAAAGCTCCGCCTAAAAACGTTGTCAAACAAATCACAAGACAAAACACGACACGTTTCGACCTCTTAGGTCTTCTTCAGGCAGGAATCAAAACACTCAGGACAACGTATATGAACGAGCAATCAGTTATCTTCATTCCATTCGTTGCAAGAAGGGCGTTAAATCAACGTATTTTGTCTTGTGATTCGTTTGTCAACGGCTTCTTTTTGGGCGGAACTTTAGCAATATTTTTTCAAATTTGTTCAGATTTCCGCCTGCAGTTGCCTCACTTTGCGCAACTAATTAAAATTTGACAGTTCGGAACCATTAGCAGTGAACTTGTGCGTACAAACAGCCAACCTATATGACTAGAAAGGCGACCCACAGCCAATCGGATCAACAGGAAGTGGCGAATGCCTTCTATACGCGCTAAGTGAACTGTAGCAAATAAACAGCCAAGTCACGAATAGAAAGCCGACCCAGAACCAAGCAGATCAGCAGGAAGAGCTGAATGCCTTCTATACGAGCAATGGAACTCCTGTAAGCGAAAGGCGTAGACACACCATTTTTTTTTCTCTCTCTCGTGATCTAGGACCAGGCAAAACCAAACTCATATTCAAACATACACAGGGAGCCATTTGATATAGCCCATTGTTCTATTCCCTATAAGTCAGGTTGTATAACAGATAACAAGCTCTTCGTAATCGTGGTGCATTCTCCTGTCTTCCACATGCATTCTGCTGTCTGCCATGTACATTCTCCTGTCTTCCACGTGCATGCTGCTCTCTTCTACGTTCATTCTGCTCTCTTCCTTGAGCATTCTGCTGTCTTCCACGTGCATTCTGCTGTCTTCCTTGAGCATTCTGCTGTCTTCCATGTGCATTCTGCTGTCTTCCATGTGCATTCTGCTGTCATCCACGTGCATGCTGCTCTCTTCCACGTGCATTCTGCTCTCTTCCTTGAGCATTCTCCTGTCTTCCATGTGCATTCTGCTGTCTTCCATGTGCATTCTGCTGTCTTCCAGGTGTATTCTGCTGTCTTCCAGGTGTATTCTGCTGTCTTCCAGGTGCATTCTGCTGTCTTCCATGTGCATTCTGCTGTCTTCCATGTGCATTCTGCTGTCTTCCATGTGCATTCTGCTGTCTTCCAGGTGTATTCTACTGTCTTCCACGTGCATTCTGCTCTCTTCCATGTGCATTCTGCTGTCTTCCATGTGCATTCTGCTGTCTTCCATGTGCATTCTGCTGTCTTCCTTGTGCATTCTGCTGTCTTCCATGTGCATTCTGCTGTCTTCCACGTGCATTCTCCTGTCTTCCATGTGCATTCTGCTGTCTTCCATGTGCATTCTGCTGTCTTCCAGGTGTATTCTACTGTCTTCCACGTGCATTCTCCTGTCTTCCACGTGCATTGTGCTCTCTTCCATGTACATTCTGCTGTCTTCACTGTGCATTCTGCTGTCTTCCAGATGTATTCTACTGTCTTCCATGTGCATTCTGCTGTCTTCCATGTGCAATCTGCTGTCTTCCACGTGCATTCGGCTGTCTTCAAGGTGTATTCTACTGTCTTCCACGTGCATTCTGCTGTCTTCCAGGTGTATTCTACTGTCTTCCAAGTGCATTGTGCTCTCTTCCATGTGCATTCTCCTGTCTTCCAGGTGCATTCTGCTGTCTTCCACGTGCATTCTGCTGTCTTCCATGTGCATTCTGCTGTCTTCCACGTGCATTCTCCTGTCTTCCATGTGCATTCGGCTGTCTTCCAGGTGTATTCTGCTGTCTCCATGTGCATTCTGCTGTCTTCCACGTGCATTTTCCTGTCTTCCACGTGCATTCCGTTGTCTTCCAGTGCATTTTTATATTCTGTCTTCCACGTGCAATCTCCTGTCTTCCATGTGCATTCTTCTGTCTTCCCATTGCATTCTGCTGTCTTCCAGGTGTATTTCGCTGTCTCCAAGTGCATTCTGCTGTCTTCCACGTGCATTTTCCTGTCTTCCAGTGCATTCGGGTGTCTTTCCATGTGCATTCTACTGTCTTTCCACGTGCATTCTGCTGTCTTCCAGCGTATTCTGGCTGTCTTCCACGTGCATTCTGCTGTCTTCCACGCGCATTCTGCTCTGTTTTCCATGTGCATTGTGCTCTCTTCCATGTGCATTCTCCTGTCTTCCAGGTGTATTCTGCTGTCTTTCACGTGCATTCTGCTCTCTTCCACGTGCATTCTGCTGTCTTCTACGTGCATTATGCTCTCTTCCATGTGCATTCTGCTGTCTTCCAGGGGTTATTCTACTGTCTTCCTACGTGCATTCTACTTTTCTTCCACGTGCATTCTCCTGTCTTCCCACGTGCATTCTGCTGTCTTCTTCCGCGTGCATTCTACTGTCTTCCATGTGCATTTCTGCTGTCTTCCACGTGCATTCTGCTCTCTTCCATGTGCATTCTGCTGTCTTCCATGTGTATTCTGCTCTCTTCCATGTGCATTCTCCTGTCTTCCATGTGCATTCTCCTGTCTTCCAGGTCTATTTCCCAGTCTTCCACGTGCATTCTACTATCTTCCACGTGGATTCTGCTCTCTTCCATGTGCATTCTGCTGTCTTCTATGTGCATCTCTTCTTCTGTCTTCCACGTACATTCTGCTCTCTTCCATGTGCATTCTGCTGTCTTCCATGTGCATTCTCCTGTCTTCCACGTGCATTTTGCTGTCTTCCATGTGCATTCTGCTATCTTCCATGTGCATTCTCCTGTCTTCTATGTGCATTCTGCTGTCTTCCATGTGCATTCTGCTGGTTTCCACGTGCATTCTGCTGTTTTCCACGTGTATTCTGCTGTGTTCCATGTGTATTCTGCTGTCTTCCAGGTGTATTCTGCTGTCTTCCAGGTGCATTCTGCTCTCTTCCATGTGCATTCTGCTGTCTTCCATGTGCATTCTGCTGTCTTCCATGTGCATTCTGCTGTCTTCCAGGTTTTCTACTGTCTTCCACGTGCATTCTGCTGTCTTCCATGTGCATTCTGCTGTCTTCCATGTGTATTCTGCTGCCTTCCACGTGCATTCTGCTGTCTTCCAGGTATACCTCTACTGTCTTCCACGTGCATTCTGCTGTCTTCCAGTTGTATTCTACTGTATTCCACGTGCATTGTGCTCTCTTCCATGTGCATTCTGCTGTCTTCCATGTGCATTCTAATGTCTTCCAGTTGTATTCTACTGTCTTCTACGTGCATTCTGCTATCTTCCACGTACATTCTACTGTCTTCCACGTGCATTCTGCTGTTTTCCACGTGTATTCTGCTGTCTTCCATGTGCATTCTGCTATCTTCCACGTGCATTCTGCTGTCCTCCACGTGCATTCTGCTGTCTTCCATGTGCATTCTGCTGTCTTCCAGGTGTATTCTACTGTCTTCCACGTGCATTCTGCTGTCTTCCATGTGCATTCTGCTGTCTTCCATGTGTATTCTGCTGCCTTCCACGTGCATTCTGCTGTCTTCCAGGTATACCTCTACTGTCTTCCACGTGCATTCTGCTGTCTTCCAGGTGTATTCTACTGTATTCCACGTGCATTGTGCTCTCTTCCATGTGCATTCTGCTGTCTTCCATGTGCATTCTAATGTCTTCCAGTTGTATTCTACTGTCTTCCACGTGCATTCTGCTATCTTCCACGTACATTCTACTGTCTTCCACGTGCATTCTGCTGTTTTCCACGTGTATTCTGCTGTCTTCCATGTGCATTCTGCTATCTTCCACGTGCATTCTGCTGTCCTCCACGTGCATTCTGCTGTCTTCCACATGCATTCTCCTGTCTTCCATGTGCATTCTCCTGTCTCCCACGTGCATTCTGCTGTCTTCCACGTGCATTCGGCTGTCTTCCACGTGCATTCTGCTGTCTTCCACGTGCATTATACTGTCTCCCACGTGCATTCTGCTGTCTTCCACGTGCATTCTGCTGTCTTCCACGTGCATTCTGCTGTCTTCCATGTGCATTCTCTGTCTTCCACGTGCATTCTGCTGTCTTCCATGTGCATTCTGCTGTCTTCCTTGTGTATTCTGCTGTCTTCCATGTGCATTCTATTGTCTTCCATGTGTATTCTGCTGTCTTCCACATGCATTCTGTTGTCTTCCATGTGCATTCTGCTGCCTTCCTTGTGCATTCTGCTGCCTTCCTTGTGCATTCTGCTGCCTTCCATGTGCATTCTGTTGTCTTCCTTGTGCATTCTGCTGCCTTCCTTGTGCATTCTGCTGCCTTCCTTGTGCATTTGGCTGCCTTCCTTGTGCATTTGGCTGTCTTCCTTGTACATTTTGCTGCCTTCCTTGTGCATTTGGCTGTCTTCCATGTGCATTCTGCTGCCCTCCATGTGCATTTTGCTGTGTTCAATGTGTGTTCTACTGTCTTCCATGTGTACTAACTCACACACATGTTAATATACAGAATAAAAGATGAGAGAGATAATAAGAATGACTCTTTGGATATGCGAATTTTTTTATTCAACGTGTTTTCACCATAATTGGTGATATTACACGGAAAAATGAAATAAAATAAAATAATCTGAAAAGATGACACGGGCACGCACGCACGCGCGCGCGCGCACACACACACACACACACACACACACACACACACACACACACACACACACACACACACACACGCACACACACACACACACACACACACACGCGCCTTTCTATACATAAACAAGTATAATGCATTACATTGCAATATTCAATACACAACAAAGACAATAACTAAGGGCAAACAACCTAGTGTTTAATTCGGCTTCTTTCTGAAAGAAAAAAATCCACGTCATCTCCTTTACAAAAGAAGATTGATCTTACCTTCCAGAAACAAGAGTAAGGAAATTTTGCTCTCATAATGATCGCCATTATTTCTGTCAAGACATCATCAATACTAACGTCCTTCAATTTGAACCCGCTTCAAACTCTCCACAGACAAAAATCAAGGTGGTTAGAAACGGAAAAGTAAAGGCAATAAAGCATACAGGGGAGGCGGGTGGAGGGGGGGGGGGGGGGCAGACGAAATGATCCACCATTTTACAGTTCTTTTTGTCAAAATAATTGTGATCCATTGCAATCTGGTGAAAGATAGAAAGAAAAAGAAAAGTGCAATCAAGAGCTCGACCGCTTCCTATCCTATTCCAATTGCTTTGGTCCCGCTTTATTTCGTGCTCTTAATGCCATAAAGAATTAAAAACGGTGCCCTGGTGAGTTTGAATTTCATTCGTCTCTCTCTCTCTCTCTCTCTCTCTCTCTCTCTCTCTCTCTCTCTCTCTCTCTCTCTCTGTGTCTCTATCTCTCTCTCTGTGTGCCCATCTGCCTGTCTGTCTATCTGTCTGTCTGTCTGTCTGTCTGTCTGTCTGTCTCTCTCTCTCTCTCTCTCTCTCTCTCTCTCTCTCTCTCTCTCCTGCTCGCTCGCTCGCTTGCTCTCTGTGTGTGTACATTTGTCTACAATTAGTTTTCTGGGTGTAGTTGGAAGAACAGCTAATGTAATGATCTATGGATATACCGTTAGATTTCCGTCGTAGGTAAATGTGTATATTAGTTCAACTAAATGCTGGATCAAATTAAGACGGATGAACGAAAATCACCTCCCTTATCAATGTTATCTGATGTTACTAAGTTTGAATGAGAGAAGTATAAAGAAACGGGTAGAATGTATTCCATAGGCTTTGTTTCAATTCAGATTTGGACATGTGTAGAAAAATCAAGATTTCGAATCAGCTGACGGATTCAAAAACTGATTTAGATAAAGATTGATGGACTGTTACTGGCAGGAGCACGACAGTTGAATTTGTTCAAAAAACAAAAAAAGATTTACAGTGTATTGATCATTCAAAACGAATCATACTCAGGGACGGTTTTGCAACTGATACAAAAAGATATGTAAAGCACGCACTTAAGTGATGTTAAATCACATTCAATTCAATACAAAAGTCGCAGAGAATTAATCTGTTCCCTCTGTAAAAGTAACAATGAAGACGAACTCCTTATAAATTTGGGTTGTCCGCTCTTTAGCGATCTTTGGCATAATCTTGTGCCACTCGAATGCCACAGAGAGTCCAATGCAATAAGAGACGCATTGTCAATGTCTTCACAGAGTTCAAAAGTAGTAAGACAGTTTGCAATATTTTCTTACCTCGCTTTCAAACGAAGAGATGCAACTGTAAATGGGTAGACGAGCCCAAACGGAGACAGCTCTGGAGCCAAAACGGAGACAGCTCTGATTTAACAATGGTAGATATCAAAAGCATAATTTATAGTATATGGGTAGACGAGCCAAAATAGAGACAACTCTGACTGAATAATGGTAGGATAATTCATAAGTGTGCGTTCTTTCTTTTCCGAGTTGGTTCACACTGTTTCCCTCATTTTGCAGTTTTTGTTTGCCTTTTTTAATCATGAAAAGAAATGTCTTTGACCAGCTTACTATTGTTCAACTATTTGATAGGCACTACATGGAAAACGAATAAATCTCTTCTTTATGTCCTCCTTGTCTCTCTCTGTCTATCCCACCCCTCTCCCCATTACCTCCTTTCTCTCCGTCTACCCTCCCCTCGCTCCGCCCTCCTCTCCGTCTGTCTATCTGACCGCAGCCTCTCTCTCTCTCCCTCCCTCCCTCCCTCCCTCCCTCTCTCTCCCTCTCTCTCCCTAACCTGGGAGATAATTTATCATTGATCAAATTTTATACGCTTTAAAAAAAAAAAAAAAAAAGTGAACACATGATTGCGGTTTGTCCTGTGTGAGTGTGCGTGCGTGCATGCGTGTGTGTGTGTGTGTGTGTGTGTGTGTGTGTGTGTGTGTGTGTGTGTGGTGTGTGTGTGTGTGTGTGTGTGTGTGTGTTGAGCGTGTAAGTGCGAGCGTGTATATGTGTGTGTAAATGTAAGTGTGTGTGTGTGTGTGTGTGTGTGTGTGTGTGTGTGTGTGTGTGTGTGTGTGTGTGTGTTGTGCGTGCGTGCATGCGTGCGTCAGTGTGTGTGTGTGTGTGTTCTCTCTCTCTCTTTCTCTTGTGTGTGTGTGTGTGTGTGTGTGCGTGTGCGTGTGTGCGTGCGTGCGTGCGTGCGTGCTGTGTGTGTGTGTGTGTGTGTGTGTGTGTGTGTGTGTTGCGCGCTCGCACGCGCGTCTGTTATGAATGCGTGCGTATATTAAAAGAGCAATCAACCAATTACAAACAACATAGTCTCTAATTAGCTTACTCCGGCTTCAGACCTACTTCAACTCGAACTAAACAAGATCAATCTTGTCCTCGTGTAAAAAAAAAAAAAAAAAAAAGAGAAATAAAAAGCACATCAAATATCAATTTCATCGGGACACTATAAACTGTCAGTCAGCCAATTTGGTCCCAGTTCAAACTCACCACGGACAAAAATCAAGGTAATCAGAAATGAAAAATGGAAGTAATAAAGGATAGAGAGGCGAACGAAACGATCCACTTGTTTGAAATTCTCTTCGTCAAAGCAACTTGTGTGATCTGTTTCAGTCGGGTATAGAAAACACTTTCCGCAATAAAGGACTCAACTGCCTCTTGCCTCATTTCAAAAGCGTTGGCCTTGTTTCCCTTCATGAATCAATGCCATGAAAAATTGTTAATGATGCCCTGGTGGTTTGGGTTTGACTCTTCTCTCTCTCTCTTCTCTCTCTCTCTCCTCTCTCTCTCTCTTCTCTCTCTCTCTTCTCTCTCTCCTTTCTCTCTGTGTCTGTCTTTGTCTCTTTCTAATTCTCTCTGTCTCTGTCTCTGTCTCTCTCTGTCTCTCTCTGTCTCTCTGTCTCTGTCTCTCTGTCTCTCTCTCTCTCTCTCTCTCTCTCTCTCTCTCTCTCTCTCCAACTCTGTCTTTGTCTCTTTCTAATCTCTCTCTCCTCTTCTCTCTCTGTCTTCTCTCTCTGTCTCTTCTCTCTCTCTGTCTTCTCTCTCTCTCTCTCTTCTCTCTCTCTCTCTCTCTCTCCCTCCTTCCCTCTCTCTGAATCTGTCTGTCTCTGTCTGTCTGACTGTCTGTCCCTCTCGCTCTCTATCTCATTCTCTTACTCTCTTTTATTCGCTTCATCTTCCGAATTATTTCTGTCTGTCTGTCTGTCTGTCTGTCTGTCTGTTCTCACTCTCTCATTCTCTCACACTCTTTTATTTCCTCCATCTTCCGATTTCTGTCTGTCTGTCTGTCTGTCTGTCTGTCTGTCTCACTCTCTATCTCATTCTCTCACTCTTCTTTTCTCTCTTTTATTTTCTCTATCTTCCGAATTCTCTGTCTGTCTGTCCGTCTCACTCTCTATCTCTGCAAAACCAAATTAAGAACCTACAGGAAGCCTCGGACCACATTGGACTAAAGGTTAATCTCCAAAAAACAAAAATCATGGTCTTTAGAAAAGGAGGATACCTTGGCAGACCAGAAAAATGGAACTACAAAGGGGAAGAAATTGAGGTAGTAAACAGCTACAAATATTTAGGTTTCACTCTAACGACTAAACTCTCAGTAGATATTTCACTTTCAGAATATGCAGGAAGGGCGAAAGGGAAAATAAGTGAAATAATGAAAACAATGTATAGTTTAGGACACTTAGATATATATATATTTTTTAAGCTATTTGATACACAGGTCAAGCCACTGCTACTGTACGCAGCAGAAGTATGGGGTTTGACTCGTTATTCCGCGGTGGAAAATATACATTTATTCGCATGTAAAAGATACATGGGGGTAGGGAAGAAAACGCCTAACAACTTAGTATACGGAGAACTAGGAAGATATCCGATGAGTATAGTAGTTCAATAAAAGCATCAGATATTGGTTTAAATTAATGAAGATGACTCCAGACAGGATACCTAGACAAGCATATGAAAGAGAAAAAACAGAAATTGACAAACCACAGAACTGGGCACTGGAAATTAAACGCTGCTTGGATACGTATGGCTTCTCTGAAGTTTGGTTGAATGAAGGCGTAGAAAACGAGCAAAGATTTATCATAACACTAAAACAAAGAATCATAGATTGTTACAAACAGAACTGGCATAACAAAATAGCGAATAGTGAACGATTTACAACATATCATACGTTTAAAACTATACACCAAACTGAAGAATACTTTCGCGCAATCACAATGCGAAGTTCAGGAAAGCATTGACAAGACTACGATTAGGAATAAACGAACTGCATGGCAATAAAAAATACATAGATAATCAAGCTATAACAACATGCCCCTTCTGCCCAACAGTAGAAACAGAAATGCACTTCTTAATGTGGTGTCCAAATTACAGGCAATTGCGAACAAAATACATTTTCAAACACTTTAGTAATAGAAACGCAATCACACTGGAAAGTCTGCTACAAAACGATAATACTGAAATCATAAGAGATATTGCAATGTACATCTTCTATGCCTTAAAAACCAGAGAAACCCTTATGTGATAGTAATACTGACGATATAGGAAGAATAGAATTTCTAAACAGAAAACAAAATATGTTACAATCAAACGTTTCAATCAAATGTTTTTGTTGTTGTCATGTTGAAATGTATGTTGCGTACTCCTGTGGACGGGCCGAGGGCCCCACAATAAATGGCGCGGCGTGAAAGCGCGCGTCAAGCGTCAAGCGTCAAGCGTCTCTCTCTCTCCGACTCTGTCTTTGTCTCTTTCTAATTCTCTCTGTCTGTCTGTCTGTCTGTCTGTCTGTCTGTCTTCTCTCTCTCTCTCTCTCTCTCTCTCTCTCTCTCTCTCTCTCTCTCTCCTCCTTCCTCTCTCTGAATCTGTCTGTCTCTGTCTGTCTAACTGTCTGTCCCTCTCGCTCTCTAGTCTGACTGTCTGTCCCTCTCGCTCTCTATCTCATTCTCTTACTCTCTTTTATTCGCTTCATCTTCCGAATTATCTCGTCTGTCTGTCTGTCTGTCTGTCTGTCTGTCTGTCTCACTCTCTATCTCATACTCTTACTCTCTTGTATTTCCTCCATCTTCCGAATTCTGTCTGTCTGTCTGCTGTCTGTCTCTGTCTTACTCTCTATCTCATTCTCTTACTCTCTTTCTGCCCGCCTCTGCTTTCGTCTATAATTCCCTCCCCCAGCCAACCGATGGTAATATATCCGTGTTTGCTAGAACAGATATAAGTGAACACAATAGTCGACTCTGTGTGTGTGTGTGTGTGTGTGTGTGTGTGTGTGTGTGTGTGTGTGTGTGTGTGTGTGTGTGTGTGTGTGCGTGTGTGTGTGTGTGTGTGTGTGTGTGTGTGCTTGCATGCAAGAGCGCGCGCGCGCGCGCGCGTGTGTGTTGCATGAATATGTGTGTATGTATATCAAAGGTTTAATCAATGAAATGGAAACAATCTACTTTCTAATTCAAATGCTGCCAGTGTCAAAATAACTTCACTTTTACACAAACAAGACCAATCTTGTCTTCGAGGTCATAATATCAGAACGCGAGCGTTTTCTAATTATTACCGTTAACACGTTTTTCGTTACACCATAAATAGTGACGGCAGCCAATTTGTTCCTAATTCAAATTCATCGCTGACAAAAAGCAAGATAATCTGAAATGAAAAGTACAGGTGATAAAGGATGGAGAGACTGACAAATCGAACCCTTCTTTTGCTTTTCTTTTCACCAAAATAATTGTGATCCATTTCAGTTTGTTGCAAGAAACAAGAACCCCAAAATATCTTAAAGGACCCGATTGGTTTCGTATCGTATTTTAATAGCTTTAGTTTGACCCCCCCCCCCCCTGTCTGTCTGTCGGTCTGTCTGTCTCTCTCTTCCGCAGTTTTTCCAAATTCTCTCTCTCTCTCTCTCTCTCTCTCTCTCTCTCTCTCTCTCTCTCTCCCCCCCCTCTCTCTCTTCTCCCTTTGTATTTACCCCCCCTCCTTACCCGGCCCCAAGTGACTTAACTTTATCTATGTTTGCTACAATATAAATAAGGGAAAATAACGAACGTGTGTGTGTGTGTGTGTGTGTGTGTGTGTGTGTGTGTGTGTGTGTGTGTGTGTGTGTGTGTGAATATGAGCCTGTGTATATCGAAAATTTGCCAGTGGTAACACCTAGTTTGTTTTCTTTTTAATTCAACTTCTTCTCGATGAAAGCTTGCACAATTTGATACAAACAAGGTGAATCTAGTATCTGAAAGTAAGATATTAGGAGGCAAAATTTTGTAATTAAAACTTTTTAAATTCTGAGACACTATGAATAGTGACATCAGCCAATTTGTT
>CM065738.1:17007329-17009829 GCA_033310375.1 Conus canariensis
CACGCACGCACACCACACACACACACACACACACACACACACACACACACACCACACACACAACACACACTACACACACACACACACACACTACACACACACACACACACACACACACACACACACACACACACACACACACACCTTTAAACACGTATTCGTTCGTTCATGTATATGCTTTTCTATACTTTGTTGCCTATCCGTCTTTATTTGTCTTCCGTTTTATGTCACAAGTCCAGAAGACGGTCTATGACCGAAACGTTGAACATTTTTTTTTTTTTTTTTTTCAAATCTTCTGAGCATCCTCCCAAAGATAGTTTGTGATCTTTGCATCCCCATTCTCTCTCTCCCCCTCCCCCTGCCCCCCGGCCTCCCCCGCCCCCCCCTCCCCCCTCCCTCTTAGTCCGCCTCTCTCCGTGTCACTTACTTCGCGAGAGCAGGACTACGTTCATACAGATGGACGGGAAGGGAGAGGGGTGACCAGAATGAGCGGGAGGGTGAGAGGGGGAAGCATTTTCGACAGAATTAGGAGGATGGGGTAGGGGTGGGGGGTGGGGGGGGAGGGGTATGAAGGAAAGAAAGTAAGAAAAGAAGTCAAGTCAATAGAGTAGAAGGGAGACGGAATTAAATGGCTCGGGCATCGCATGCTTGGAATAGACAACGACGATGGCAAAAGTTCGGGAAGCGTCTGGCGTTATTTCTTCAATGGAAAAAGAACAAGACGCGAAGCATATAAACATACTCCCAGTTTTCCAAACCGCCTATAAATTGGCCAAGTGCTTTGTGAGATAAGAAATAAAGGCAAAATAACGGTTTTAAACGGTTATTTAACCGATGTACACTTTTGAAACCGGTATTTTAGTCCTCTTTGGGCTAAAGCCTGTCTACATACCAAATTTCATCCAAATCGGACAATATGTCAAGAATAACGGTTTTTAACGGTCAGATTTTGAAACACTACATGGAAGTGCCATTTGTGTGTGATAACCTTTCTATATACAAAATTTCATTAAAACCCACCAATATATAAAAAAATAACGGCAAAATAACGGTTTAACGGTTATATAACCGATATACACTTTTGAAACCGGTATTTTAGTCCTCACTGGGCTAAAGCCTGTGTACATACCAAATTTTATCTAAATCGGACAATATGTCAAGAATAACGGTTTTTAACGGTCAAATTTTGAAACACTATATAGAAGTGCCATTTGTGTGAGATAACCTTTCTATATACCAAATGTCATTAAAATCCACCTATATATAAGAAATAACGGCAGAATAACGGTTTTTAACGGTTGTTTAATCCATTTTCAGCATTACATCACTTACATATGGACAGAGGCTCCGATTTGTTACAAGATCATCCAAACCGGTTATAAATTGGCCAAGTACTTTCTGAGATATTCCATAAAGAAGAAAAACCGTTACAGGCTGTTACAGCCGTTAGTAACGGCTATAGCGGTAAACTAAAACATCGGGCATCATCCGTGGCCCATAATGAACATACCTACAAATTTTCAGAAAGATCGGCCCAGTACTTTTGTCTGGAGCGAGTGGAACACATTTTGACCACGGACACACAGACACACAGACACACACTCCCTGTTCTATAAGAACTGGGAGTACAAAAACCAACAAAAAAAAAAAAGAAAGAAAAAAAACAGTTCCACAGCACTGGCAAAGATGTACACATAGGGTCTCTTTTATCTGTATGAAGCACAAGTCTTGAAGAGAGAGAGAGAGAGAGAGAGAGAGAGAGAGAGAGAGAGAGAGAGAGAGGAGAGAGAGAGAGAGAGATACTTTGATACTTTTGATACTTTGATATTTTATTGTCATTACCAAAGAGGTCTTTTGACAAGGGGGGAGAGGTAACAGAACAAAAACATTTCCCTCTTCCTTTCCTGCAAACAAATAGTACACTTTCATTCCTAGTGTGTATCAAATCCAAAGTTAACAAAAACAAATAAATTCGTAACATTTCGTTATGTCCTCATCTCACGCACAGGAGTAATGCAGTAAGGTTAAAAAAAAAAAAAATAAAAAATAAAAAAAAAGAGCACCTTAAGACTGACTCGACCATCGGCTGAATCAAATGATGACATTGTATTTTACTGATGTCTTCAACATGAAAAAAAAAAAAAGACGGACTCGACCATCCACTCAATCAAATGATGACATTGCATCTTACAGATCTCTTCAACATGCGATGAATGATAACACTCATTCAGATATCTCTTATAATGTATTATCTTCAATTTTACTATCCTTCATCCGTCTAATTTTCAATGCTTCCGCGATGAATTTCGCAACTGATTTTATTACAGTTTCATCATCTGATGATAACACATCAGCGACATTTTGTCTTTTCGCTATATCTAACTGGAAAAATGAACAGTTTGTCCGCACTTCATTATAAGCAGTACAGTGGAACAGAAAGTGTTCTTCGTCATCAATAATGTGTCTACATGCAGGACAAGGAGATTCTGTGGATGTTTCA
>CM065738.1:17014829-17017329 GCA_033310375.1 Conus canariensis
GGAATAGACAACTGACCTTGGAAAAGTTCGGGAAGGGTCTGGCATTATTCCTTCACCCAAGAAAAAAAAGAAAAAGAAATAAGCTCCACGGCTCTGGCGAAGAATACATATCTAAACTACAAAGAAATGTGAGGCTAGGAAAAACAACAACAACAACAACAACAACAAAAAAAGAGGAAAAACCTGAACCTGTATAGTGAACTATGCATTGTTACGTTGACATTGTGTCTGTTGTCAATACTATGATTATATCGTTATTTGAAAGTGTCTCTGTTGTCAGTACTAGACATCGTTCTGTTGACATTGTGTCTGTTGTCAATAATGGATATCGTTATGTTGACATTGTGTCTGTTGTCAATACTAGTTATCGTTAAGTTGACATTGTGTCTGTTGTCAATACTATACATCGTTATTTTGACATTCCGTCTGTTGTCAATACTATACATCGTTATGTTGACATTCCGTCTGTTGTCAATACTATACATCGTTATGTTGACATTCCGTCTGTTGTCAACACTATATATCGTTATGTTGACATTCCGTCTGTTGTCAATACTAGATATCTTTGTGTTGACATTCCGTTTGTTGTCAATACTATACATCGTTATCTTGACATTCTGTCTGTTGTCAATACTATACATCGTTATGTTGACATTCCGTCTGTTGTCAATACTATACATCGTTAAGTTGACATTCCGTCTGTTGTCAATGTTGGAAAATCATACACAAATGGGAAAAAAGTATTTAAGACTTAAAAAATACCATTTATGATTTAATTAGAGACCTCTCTTCGGAAAAGAAAAATCAAAATAAAATCAGACCTGAAATTAAAAAAAAAAAACAACGATGATAGTAAGCATAGAGTTGTTGTTAGAAACTGCCGATGCAGGTCAACGTACGTTGCGCATCTGCCAGTGCTGTTATCTAGACACTAAACATCTCGAGTTGCGGTAATCGCACTGATGTGTTGTACGGGTATATGTTCGAATCGATATTCTAAGTTTACATTGAAACATCGTGCATATCTGAATCCGCTCTCTCGTTCTCTCTCAGTCAGTTCCGCATGTTTCTACGTTCTCTTTTAAGCGCACACCAGTGGCACAAACAATGCATTTTCTGAAGTTGCTTGATGCCTTTGGGGATGATGCTGTCAGGGGAATGCATCTGAGGATTATGGACCCATATTCCATCAACCAGACAAAATGCATTCATGTGCGCTTAATGTCATCATTCAACAAATGTTTCGCAAATCACTTCACATGGTTGATTCTGCCTGTTCTCTTTCTTTCTCGGTACAGTGGGAGGTTTACCTGACGATGAATTGGTTTCATTTGTCGGTTCATTTCTCTCTGCCCTCGGATTCCCGTCCACATTCCCTCTGCCCTCCTCCTGCCCTCCTCCTCTGCCTCTCCTCTGCCCTCCTCTCTGCTCCCTCCTCTTTTCCGCTTCCTTCCTCCTTTCACACGGCAGGCGCGCGCGCGCGCGCGCACACACACACACACACACACACACACACACACACACACATACACACACTCACGTCGCGCGCGCGCGCGTGCACACACACACACACACACACACACACACACACACACACACACACACACACACACACCACACCCCCAGTAGTAGCAGCCGCCGCCGACCAATCCATCCAATCACTCTACGAGCCTCTAATCCTCATCTCTCTCTCTCTCTCTCTCTCTCTCTCTCTCTCTCTCTCTCTCTCTCTCTCTCTCTCTCTCTCTCTCTCTCTCTCTCTCATCAGTAAAAATACATCTCATGAAGACCTGTGTCCCGAGAAACTTAATGACCATTTTTGTAATATTGCTAAGACAACAATAAAATTAGATAGATCTGTCCAAAACACTCTTACATTATTAAACGATTTCTGTGATTCAAAAGCCATATCCTCAGACTTAGACATCCCCTTAATGTCAGTCCATGATGTATATAATGCCCTGATCCGTCTAAAAGAAACATGTGCTCGTGGCTTAGACGGTATTGATGGCAAAATCCTAAAACTTGCAGCTCCAATTATTTCTGATACACTGACCTACATCTTCAATTTATGTATATCTAAAAACCAATTTCCTAAATCTTTCAAAATTGCTAGGGTAAGACCCATCTATAAATCAGGTGACACCTCGGATCCTTGTAATTACAGACCAATTTCTATCCTGTCTGTGGTATCAAAACCTTTAGAGGATCATCTAAGAAGATGTATTCTTAACCATTTTGACAAATATAACTTATTTCACCCTAATCAGTCTGGTTTCAGGAAACATCACTCCTGCCACACTGCACTGACCAACCTAGTAGACAAATGGCTCTCAAATATCAATGAAAACAAAGTGACCGGTGTCCTTTTTATTGACTTTGCAAAAGCTTTTGATGTAATTGACCACGCACTGCTTCTAAAAAAGTTCAAATTGTACCGTTTATCCAATAATGCTCTAGAACTCATCTCTTCGTTTTTAAGCGACAGAAAACAAATTGT
>CM065738.1:17022329-17032329 GCA_033310375.1 Conus canariensis
AACTCTAAAGTGGTTCTTGAGTTTTTGTCGTACGTTTATTTTATGTACTCATTTCTTTTTTTTTTCATTTTTAATGTATAATTCCTGAATATTATTAATTTTCCATATCTTAACAATGACTACGTTCATTTCATCAAGGATACATAATAATGTCGGCAGTGCAGATAACAGATTCCAGTACGAGCAATCTAATGAGTGTCAAGTGCTGACACTCATGATTAAACATTTTATTCATGTGAGTCAACTGTTCATACGGAACACTCCATATTCGTCCATTCCACATCACCACGCCGTTGGAGTAATTGTCCGTAACAAAATAGAGACAGTAGTAGTCCTAGGGTGACACCGTCCATGCGTGAACTCAACGTTAACACTGAAATCCTCGTGTCGGATTTGAATTTTGCCCGTTTTGGTCATAAAAGAGACAAATACCTGAGCAAACGCTCCACATACAGGTCTGGATGTCAGTGGTGCAGAAGGCATGACACCTCACAAATGTCACTGCCGACTGTAAAGTCACAACAAACATTTCCAGGGGAAAACGAAGAAAAAGCACGGAGCTCAAGAAACGTGACACTCATGATTAAACAGTTATTCATATGAGTCAACTGTTTAAACCGAACACTGAATATTCAGTCAGTTTCATCCCTGTATTGGGACATGGAGGATACAATGTGGAGGGCATGTTTCAAGAAAGAACGCACAAGATGTAAAGATATCAAAGATTAGAAAGACATTAATCCTATGCAAACTTTATTTGCTTGATAAATAAAACGACATTCAGCAGCTTTTTGTCTTAATATATCAAATATAAGAACAACAGCTACGATGGTCTTTGTGAACAACAGATAGAAGTGTCGTTCGTACTGTGTCGTATTTTGAATATTCCGCAATAAAAAAAATCATCTCATATGATATTCATGTTACAATCTGTGTAGTCTTTTCCTCTCTTTGTGTCGTTTTCCGTACCAAATGTAACACACTGTTTTATGATCACTACACTAAAATTAAATCAAAGATCTTGTGGTGAATGCTGGACTGTGTTTGAAGTTGTACTAGTCTAACCTGTCAGTAGACAACAACGAGTGAGGGTATGGGATGCGTACGGCATTTTGCTAGGTGGTGGTGTCTTTCGCCGGGCTCTCAAGTCCTGAAATACATACTATACAAGGACGCTTCCATGGAAGTTCTTTGTGTCACGTCCAGTGGCCATCACACAATGGCATCTGCCAGGGAACACTCATGTCCCTTAACGTCTTGGTGGAACACCCTGTGCCACCTACATCCTATGTCAACACAATACTGGCTTCCAAAGTGGCACAGGATTGCTCAAGCTGGTTGGCTCGACAGGTGAGGACAGTACCTCTGCGGGTCCCATCGGCTGACTCTGGGGAAAGGCACAGTAACGGTGAGGACAGACCCACTGACCACAGGGAAAGTCCTGTTGATGGCGGATAAGACTGCAACCCGAGATCCTCTTCAGTGGGCACGTAAAACCTTGTGGTGAAAGTTGGCTGTGCCTGGAGTTGTACTGGCCTCACCTGCCAGCGAAACATGAACGAGTAAGGCTACGAGATGCGCATGACAGTATGCTTGATAGTAGTGCCTTTCGCTGGTGGGCTCTGCAGTTATACAAATATGGGCTGGTACACCCATGGAGATGCTTCCGTGAATGTTCTGTTGCACTGCGTCCAGTGGCCATCACACAATAGCATCTGCCATGGAGCACGTAATGTTCCTTGACGTCTACATGGAATATCCTTGCGTGTCTGCACCCTACGTCAGCACGTCACAGGGTTCCAAGGGTGGTGCAGGACTGCTCCAGCCAGCTGATTCGTCATTTGAGGACAGTTCTTCTCTGGGGCCAAATGGCACCTTCTGATGTATTTCATTTTTCTTTTCTATACTCATCTCATTTCATGTTCATGTCACAATCTGTAAAGTCTGTCAATTTCCCTGTTCAAATTAACACACAGTCCTGGGACTACATAAAAATATAGCCGAGAAAAAAATCCCATTATTAGCAATGATTTTCTGTTTTGTTTTTCAGGTCTAAGAATACTCATGAAATATCAGTGGAATAACTATTTATTGCACTTTTCGTTAGAGTCCTATGTTCAAAAAGACACGCAGAAACAATCTCGCGGATTGAATGCTCTCACCGATCACCGATTATTCTAAAAAAATCATTCAAGTATATCCAATAGATCCAAAACGAAATTCTACGTTTGTGCAGAAGCGTAGAAAAAAGACTCTAAACACCCAGATTTGTTTTCTTTTACGGACCAGATGTTATTGAGACAACGTCTGTGTGTGCACACATTAACGAACTCTTTTCAAAACTCATTGCATCAAAAGACTTAGTTCATCAGACTTTTTTCCCCATTAGAATCATTGACACAGCTCCTGAGAATGCTTGAGAACACAGTGCACAACGGTTGAGAAAGGAGGATAGTGTATCCACATTACTGGAGAATTCAACTAAGAAGTCAACAGCGTCTTTTCCTATCCCGACAATAAGATGAGGAAATGGGATGGGAGGAAGAGAAAGGTTCCCAAGATCAGTTTCTGAGATGCTGGTCAATACTTATATAGCGCCTATTCTCAGCTAGAGACCAAGCTCTAAGCGCTTTACAATCCACACTCGTTTACACAACGGGCTGCCTACCTGGGTAGTGCCGACTGAAGAGCTGCCAGCTGGCGCTTCATTCAGTCGTTTCCCGTGTCATCCAGTCAATATCGTTCAATATCGTTCACTCAGTTTCTTTACTTCCTTCATTCTTTCCATTTCTTACGCAGGGTGCATGCTGTGTGTAACGTGTCATCCATACCAACGGCCAAACTGGCCTACTCTTCCGAAAGTTGGTGATGGGATTTTACGTGTGTGCAAGATATTATGCGTGCGTTCACACACGGAACCTCGGTTTATAGTCTCATTCGAAGGACTGTATGGGAAATGGAGTCAGAACTAATGTTAACTCCGAGGGAAAAATCCCCCTGTACCGAAACGCCCCGGCGGAGATTCGAACCCGCAACCCCAGGATCACCAAGATTACGAGTCAGGCGCTCTACCAACTGAGCTATTCCGGCTCATATATCGGAATAAATAACAATGCAGGAAATGTTAAGACAGCTGTCTTTTTTGTTTTGTACGTTGGGAAATCGGTGATCAAAACAACATTAAAGAGAGCATTTCCTTATTGCGACATTTCAAATGAGACAGTAACGAAGACAATCTCTAACATTCTCTTGACGCTTTCAGGTCAGCTGCCGTAACTGTTCCCTTCTAACAATAAAAGAAGATGCAGACAAAACATGAAAATAACACAACCAATCCCAAAGGTAAAAAAGAAAGAAAGAAAGAAAGAAAAACCAAACCAAAACAAAAGTCTGAAATCCTTTCTTAAAATCTTTTTTTTTTCAAAGTAGAGGGAAACAGCAACATTTCAACATAGAGCAGGCTGTCTTTCCAAGGCAGTCGCGGTAAGTCCAAGATGGAGTTTAGTTGTCTGTAAAGTTACAAATTTCTTTTTTTTGTACTTTCAACAACCTTTGATCAGTCTATATTTTACTTCCAGGGTTTTGTTTATTGGCTGTTATCTTTCCTTTTCTTATTCTGTGCCCCCCCCCCCCCCCCCCCCCCGCCACCCCCTTCCTGTTTTTGCTTCAGTTTTCTTCTTCAATTCTTATTGTCTCTTTCCCTAGTGTTCACTCTTTCACCCTTTCCTCCTGCGTTTGAAAGGGTAGGGAGATTTCGTGGTGCGTTCTATGTGATTTATCACTCAGCATTAAACATCCTCCCCCCCCCCCCCTCTTTTATACAGCGCTGGGATGTACACGACAGTATGGAAGCATAACTATTTTCCTGCGGACTTCGAGAAGAACTTTCACACAACATGTTCCACAGCTTTCACTTTTATATACACTACTCAAAACAATTGAAGTACCACTTAGGAAAACTGCTGTCATTCGAAAGAAAACAAAGCTGAACATAATTTAATGATTGAATATTTTATTTTTATTATTCCTCAATCCATTCAAATTTATTCAAACACCGTGACAAAAAATTATCTTTGTTTTACACTTGATTAAAGAGGCATACCCCCAAAATGAAAAGTAACAAGAGTCTATGGTAGATGTCATGATGTTAATAACGGGTATGACCACCGTTCGCGTTCAAACAAGCGTCACATCGACGTCTCATGGAGTGCACCAGGCGGCGGAGAGTGTCCTGGGGGATCGCCTGCCACTCCTGCTCCAGCAACTGAAACAGCTGGTCCACGGTGTCTGCTGGAGGGTTGTGGGCCCGCACTCGCCTCCCCAGCACGTCCCACAGATGCTCTATGGGGTTCAAATCTGGTGACCTGGCAGGCCAGTCCATTCTTGTCACCTGCTGCCCTTGTAGGAACTGATTCACGATGGCGGCGCGGTGGCACGGCGCGTTGTCGTCCTGGAACTGGGCGCCCTGGCCAACTGCCCTCAGGGCGGGCATCACAAGGGGGCGGATGATGGTGTCGCGGTAGGTGGCACCGGTCAGGCGGCCTTCAACACGGTGTAGGGGGGTCCTGTGACGTAGGCTGAACCCACCCCACACCATCACGGACCCACCTCCATAGCGGTCATGCTCCCTGACGGCAGCGTCAACGTAGCGTTCTCCAGGACGTCGCCAGACGCGAACCCGCCCGTCGTTGAACCTGAGGGTGAACCTTGACTCGTCTGTGAAGAGTACTGTTGCCCATTCAGCTCTTGTCCACCTTCTATGACATGCTGCCCAGGCCCGACGATGAGCTCGATGCGCTGGGGTCAGTATTGATCTCACTGCTGGGGACCTTGACCTCAAGTTGGCGTCGTGGAGCCGGTTCAGAACTGTCTGGGTACTGACGTTGACGTTGCTGGCTTGTCGTAGCTGGTCTCGGAGTACTGTGGCACTGGCTGAACGGTCTCTCAGACAAGCGATAACAATGAACCGATCCTGCTGTCTGGAGGTGCTTCTCGTCCGTCCACGTCCCTGCTGTTCTTCAACACTTCCAGTGTTAAGCCAACGGTCTCTGAGCCTCAGAATGACTGGGTGACTCACTCCAAGCCGTCGACCAATCTCCCTCAACCCAATACCTTCTTGGTACCATGCTATCGCTCTTCCTCTGCCGGTGTTGCTTAGTCGTTGTCTCGCAGGCATGGTTAAATCTTCCTAAATTTCGCGACTTTTTATACCCGTCAAATGTGCTAACTGATTGCAATTCTGCTCAGAAAAGACCTTGCTTTCACGTGCATCACATTTTTTTTTCTTGCTGTGTCTGTGTCAAAATCTGGGAGCGACACAAGTTCGATAATTTCTCGGGATTTTTTTGCCTCAGATGCGACGCGGTAGATAACTGCTGACCGACTTTAACATAACAAAAATGCACGAGGAGTAGTATTTGAGAACCGGGTAAGCTTATCCAGCAGAGTTTATTCAATTATCAATATTAACTGGTTTATCAGAGCTTTTTAAAAATTGCATACAAAAATTAGGGGTGGTACTTCAATTGTTTTTAGTAGTATATTTTTCAAAAACTGCGTTTCATGAAAACTCCCTTGCAGCCCTGACATATTCCATGTGGTTGGTTGGCCGGGCTGAAAAATTCATGACGAGACTTGACTACTTCTGGGTCATTTTGTCTAGTTTGTTTTGTCTCGTCCTGTACTCTGTCTGTGTTCTTGGCGGTAACTAACCCCATCTCTTTCCGAATTTTGCTTCATTTTCCGCCCTCAGTCACTCCGTTTTGAAACCCTAGTTTGTTGTGGTTTGTATGATTGTCATGTCTTCTTTTCTTCCGGTTTTTTTTTTCCACTGTAAACTTCTGTAAACTTATCTTCTTCTTATTTATGATTTTTTTCTTTGATGCAGAAAGTGCAGTTTATGTCTTATTGGTCGGAGGTTCCTAGTGATAACATCTTGCCTATATGCGGTCCTCCCTTCCCTCTTTTTCCTGTATCTTTTCCATTTAGTTTGGACTTTCTGTCAGATCATTGACGTCTTCCTCCTCCTATTTCTTGTCTCCCTCTCTCTCTACCAACCTCTTTCTCTCTTTTTCCCCCTCTCCCTCTCATCTCTCTCTCTCCCCCCTCCCCCTTTCTCTCTGTCTGCCACTCTTTCTCTCGCCCCCCCCTCTCTCTCCCTCCCCCTCTCTCTCCCCCCTCCCACCACGTCTCTCTCTCTCTCTCCCTTTCTCTCTCCCCCCACCTCTCTCCACCTCTTTCTCTCTCCCTCTCACTTTCTCTCCATTCCTCTCGCTCTCTTTCAGTCTCTGTCTCTCTCACCTGTCTCCCTCCCTCCCTCCCTCCCTCTCTCTCTCTCTGTCTCTCTCTCTCTCTCTGTCTCTCTCTCTCTGTCTGTGTCTCCCCCCCCCTCTCTGTTTGCCTCAGTCAGCTTCTGCGTGTCCCTGTCAGTCTCTGTCTGCCTGTCTTTCTGCCTGTCTGTCTGTCTGTCTGTCTGTCTGTCTGTCTGTCTGTCTGTCTGTCTGTCTGTCTCTCTCTCTCTCTCTCTCTCCGTCTGTCAATGTTTCTGTCAGTTTCTGTTTGTCTGTCTGTCTGTCTTTTTCTATCTGTCTGGCTTATTCTTTTTCCTCAATAGATAGCATTCAGATCTCTCCCTCTTTCTCTTCTCTCTCTGTCTCTCTGTCTCTCTCTGTCTGTCACTCTCTCTCTCTCTCTCTCTCTCTCTCTCTCTCTCTCTCTCTCTCTCTCTCTCTCTCTCCTTTGTCAGGTCCAAAAAGGCGTTTGTCTCACTGTCAAGTGCCATTGAACGATATCATGATACCGTTCTTGAGCTTCCTCGTGTTCTGTGAACCTACGGTTTGTTACAGCAGACCAGTGAGTCCTTCCTCGTGCCCTGTGAACCTACGGTTTGTTACGGCAGACCAGTGAGTCCTTCCTCGTGTTCTGTGAACCTACGGTTTGTTACGGCAGACCAGTGAGTCCTTCCTCGTGCCCTGTGAACCTACGGTTTGTTACGGCAGACCAGTGAGTCCTTCCTCGTGTTCTGTGAACCTACGGTTTGTTACGGCAGACCAGTGAGTCCTTCCTCGTGTTCTGTGAACCTACGGTTTGTTACGGCAGACCAGTGAGTCCTTCCTCGTGTTCTGTGAACCTACAGTTTGTTACGGCAGACCAGTGAGTCCTTCCTCGTGTTCTGTGAACCTACGGTTTGTTACGGCAGACCAGTGAGTCCTTCCTCGTGTTCTGTGAACCTACGGTTTGTTACGGCAGACTAGTGAGTCCTTCCTCGTTTTGTCTGTGAACCTACGGTTTGTTATGGCAGACTAGTGAGTCCTTCCTCGTTTTGGCTGTGAACCTACGGTTTGTTATGGCAGACTAGTGAGTCCTTCCTCGTGTTCTGTGAACCTACGGTTTGTTATGGCAGACTAGTGAGTCCTTCCTCGTGTTCTGTGAACCTACGGTTTGTTATGGCAGACTAGTGAGTCCTTCCTCGTGTTCTGTGAACCTACGGTTTGTTATGGCAGACTAGTGAGTCCTTCCTCGTGTTCTGTGAACCTACGGTTTGTTATGGCAGACTAGTGAGTCCTTCCTCGTGTTCTGTGAACCTACGGTTTGTTATGGCAGACTAGTGAGTCCTTCCTCGTGTTCTGTGAACCTACGGTTTGTTATAGCAGACTAGCGAGTCCTTCCCCGTGTTCTGTGAACCTACGGTTTGTTATGCAGCAGACTAGTGAGTCCTTCCCCGTGTTCTGTGAACCTACGGTTTGTTATGCGCAGACTAGTGAGTCCTTCCCCGTGTTCTGTGAACCAACGGTTTGTTTGGCAGCAGGACCTGTTGTGACCGGTTGTCCTTCCTTCCCGTGTTCTGTGAACCAACGGTTTGTTGCAGCAGACTAGTGAGTCTTCCTCGTGTTCTGTGAACCTACGGTTTGTTACAGCAGACTAGTGAAACCCTTCCTCGTGTTCTGTGAACCTACGGTTTGTTACAGCAGACTAGTGAGTCCTTCCTCGTGTTCTGTAACCTACGGTTTGTTACAGCAGACTAGTGAGTCCTTCCTCGTGTTCTGTGAACCTACGGTTTGTTACAGCAGACTAGTGAGTCCTTCCTCGTGTTCTGTGAACCAACGGTTTGTTATAGCAGACTGGTGAGTCTTCCGAGATTCCTTGTCTGTAGCACTAAGCTGTCTTCTCCGTTTGATGTGAGAATTTTGACTCTGAATGGAGAGAGAGAGAGAGAGAGAGAGAGAGAGAGAGAGAGAGAGAGAGAGAAAAGAGGAGGGAGAGAGAAATGAAATGAAATGAAATAGCTTAATGAGTGTAGGCCTCTGCCCATTTTCATGGAGTACAGAAACATCAATCAATGCGGGGAAAAAATGTACGTATATAGACTTTCATATAAATTAACAGAAGGATGTATCAAATTACACTATCTCAAATACTTACAACAGTGAGTTTGCGCTCTCGTAATCTAAATGCTTTAAAGAAAAACCATGCAAGTTTTCTTATTGTCTGACCATCTTGACTAGCCATCATGCTTACAAATTTGGCTCTTTGAAAAAATGTGGGGACGTTTTTCATGATATTTGGCCTTAATGCTGCATATGCTTCACAATTAAAACACATATGTAATTCAGTTTCTTCTAATTCTTCTAATTCTGGACAAAAAGGGCAACTATTGTCAACGTTTATATCCCCAGAAACATAACGGTTTTTATGAATTCTAAGCTCACTTATTCCAAACCGGACTCTGATAAGGATATCTCTAAAGCATGTTTGTTACTTTCATTTATGTTTGACGTCCATTCTTGACACAATGTGTCTTTAAGTCTTTGTTTGAACAATGACAAGAAGCATGTCTCATTACCTACACCTTGGGCTAACCAGACAAAGCTGAATCCTTGCTTTTGTAGGATGCATCTCAGTCTGGAATCCCAGTTTGTTTTACCTGCATTATCTAAATTCATCAGCATCTGATATGCTTGTTTTGGCAGGCGTGCCTCTTCCATTTTCTGTAAACGAAACCAGTATTTTAACAGCACGTACACAACAGTTGATTTGCAACGGATATCTTCAGAGGTCGCCAAAGATCATTTTGTTTGGAGTACGACTAGATACATTCAGATTTTTTTTTGCAAGCGAATAAATGTATATTCTCCACAGGATTGTCTTTCTGCTATAATGCCCCAAACTTCAGAAGAGTACAGAAGTATTGGTTGGATTTTGACATCAAAAAGTTTGAAAAAAGTTTTCCTGGACATATTATTTAGCTGATTATATATTCTAAATACGTCGAACAGCGCTTTTTTCGCTTTTGTAGCTAATCGCCTGGCGCTTTCATAAACTCATAGACGTAGTGAAGGGAAAGAGAGAGAGAGAAAGACAGAGACAGAGACTACAAAACAGACAGACAGACAGGCAGACAGACAGACAGACAGACAAAAACAGAGAGCGAGAGCGAGAGAGAGAGAGAGAGAGAGAGAGAGAGAGAGAGAGAGAGAGAGAGAGAGACAGAGAGACTAAAAGAGGGAGGTGGGTAAAAGGAGGAGCAGAGAGAACGAAGAGAGACGGGAGTACACACACAGACACAGACACACACACAACACAGACACACACACACACACACACACACACACACACACACACACACACACACACACACACAACACACAAGAGACAGAGAGGCAGAGACAGGGAGAGGCAGCGAGAGAGAGAGACAGAGACAGAGAGGCCAACAGAGAGAGAGAGAGAGAGAGAGAGAGAGAGAGAGAACGGACAGACAGACAGACAGACAGACAGAGAGACAAAGAGGTATTCTTCACACAGACTACAATGTCGATTACTCAGATTTGCATGCACACACACACACACACACACACACACACACACACACACACACACACACACACACACACACACACACACTGAAATTCTCAGTACTCACTTTTGGAGCCAAATCCTCTTGTTTGTGAGGTGCTGACCACGACACACTAAGTGCAGACGTGCTGGTACTGAAACATAACAC
>CM065738.1:17037329-17042329 GCA_033310375.1 Conus canariensis
CGGCCACCACGCATCATGCAAATCATGAAACCACAGCTACATTGCATACATTTCATTGAAAACATTTAATTTTCATGGGCATGGAAATGACTGGGCAATGTGCCTGTGGTGCAACTATGTCAGCAGGTGAGCATGAATCCTTGTGTTGGCAAGCAAGAGACATGCACATGCATTTCAGTTTAAGAGAAACAATTCAAAAGAAGACAATGCAGGGACAAGATGGGGTATTTCTATGAACCATTCACCAGAGTTTTGCTTACACTTGTGATGTCGGCAAAGTACGCATGCCATCACAAGAAAATCTGGAGAAAAACAAACAAACAGAGAAGACCCTTGGAAAGGGTCTGGGATGGGTGGGAAGGGAGACAAATCGGAAGAGGGCTTTGTGTGAACCACTTAGTCACCCGAAGACTACAAACACAAACTTGAATGCTTTTTGTTTTCTTTGTGGTCCGTGTTCCTCCTTTCGTCTTGTCGGCGATATTTTCTGCTTCATACTCAGTGGTCAGAAAGAAAAAAAAGAAAAAAAAACACCCGGAGGTGCGGGTAGGACCCAGAGAAGTACCATCCTCAACTGCCGAACAGACCAGCTGGAAGCAATCCCGCACTACCCTTGGAAACCTGCGCTGTGTTCACATAGGGTGGAGGCATGCACAGGGCATTCCATTATCACGTGAAGGGACATAATTGCTGGCAGCTACAATTGTGTAATGGCCACCGGATGTGATATGACAGAAACTCCACGGGAGCATTTCATGACTGCAGCGCCCACCGGCAAAAAACACCACCGTCAAGCAACTGCCGTGTGCATCCTGTAGCCTCGCTCGCTGCTGTTCCGCTGACAGGCGATGACAGTACACCTCCAGACACGGCCAACGTTCACCATGAGGTCTTAGGTGCTCTCCGAAGAGAACCCCAGGTCACAGTCTTTCCCGTTGTCAGCAGGACTTTCCCTGCGGTCAGTGATGAGCCTTGGAAAGGGAAGAGAGACATTTCGGAAGAAGGCTTAGTGGGACCCACTCTGTTACCCGAAGCCTACGAACACACACACCTGAACGCTTTTTTTGCTTTCTTTGTGGTCCGTCTTCTTCCATTCTTCTTGTCGGCAATATTGTACTACTCCACACTCCGTGTTCATGATGTAGACCGTTCACAGCACACAAGATGCATACTGCGTGTGTACGTATCATCTGGTATGGGGGCCTACACTTCCGACGGTTATTGATGGGAATAACAAGTGCAGAAGATGTTACGTGTGTCTTTACACATGACACTTCAGTCTCATTCGAAGACTTTATGAAATAAAGTCAGAACAAAGAAGAACTCTAAGGAGAACCCCCCTCCCTCAACCAGACGGCTTTACGGAGAATCGAACCAACGACCCTACCATCAACAGGAATTACGAGTCCCCCACTATGCCAATGAGCTGGAGTGAACCTGGCATGAGGTTCCTGAACTTAACAGATACCTGACGTGGCCATATCCTGTATCACCTGTCCCCGACTCAGAAAGCACTTCGTTTATCACAGATGATAACGCCTCACAGACGGAATGTGTCGGGCTAAGTTGCTGGATTGAAACGGTAGCTCACGCAAAAATCTCACCCATGATGAATCTGAAAGTCCGAGCCGAGGAGTAAAGAGAGATAAACAGAAAGAAAGCAAGAAAGAAACAGAGACAAAAAAAGAAAGAAAGAAAGAAAGAAAGAAAGAAAGAAAAGAAGAAAGAAAGAAACGAAAGAAAAAGAAAGAAAGAAGAAAGAAAGAAAGAAAGAAAGAAAGAAAACGAAAAACAGAAAGAAAGAAAGACAGAAAAAAGAAAGAAAAACAGAAAAACAGAAATAAGAAAGAAAACAGACAGAAAGAAAGAGAGAGAGAGAGAGAGAGAGAGAGAGAGAGAGAGAGAGAGAGAGAGAAGAGAAAGAAAGAAGGAAAGAAAGAAAAAATCAAACGTCCACCAAATCATCCCTGCACCCCCTGTTTCTAAAGGAAGACTTTCTTTTTAACACTTGCCTTCCTCACTACCACCAGCCCCTCTCCCCATCCCCAGCCCCTCTCCCCATCCCCAGCCCCTCTCCCCATCCCCAGCCCCTCCGCCCCAAATGCAAACAAGACAAAAATAGGATTACCAACAAAACAAGAAAGCCAGGCCTATTACCCTTCACGCCCACGCCCCTGCCTCTTCATACCCCCCCCCCCCAACCACCCCCTCTCTCTCTCTCTCTTCTCTCTCTTACAACATTTTATATATTAAGTTGGAGAGAAACCAGAATACCCTCCATGTCAGACTACTGGTATTTATAAGCTTGGCGAGTGCTGACGTCTTCCAAACCACGAGGACAGTCCTAGTATGGCTTAGTTCGAAAACAGGAAGAAACAAAAACGTGAAAGAGAGCGCTCAATTCCGCTGCCCCCTCCCCCCCCCCCCCCACCCCCATTGCCACCTCTTACACACTTCCACAGCCACTACCAAAAGAAGGGGAAAAAACACACCACAACGCCATTCCCTTTCTCGCTCCAAATACAATCTCTCCCCTCTCCCGCTCCAAATACATTCTCTCCCCTCTCCCGCTCCAAATACAATCTCTCCCTTCTACCCTTCCCCCCTTCTAACCCCCTCCCCCCAAAACACCAACCAACCAACCAACCAACCAACCACCAACAAAACAAAACAAAAAACAGAATCGCTTACTTACTAAACCTATCATACATACACACGGGAACAGGAAAAAGGCAGAAAAAAACATTTTGTTTACATCTTGATTTGTTCTTTGTTGGTTGTAACTCTTTTACACACACACACCCACACACACCACACACACACACACACCAAAACACACACACACACACACACACACACGTACACACATAACACCAACACACACATACACACACACACACACACACACACACACACACACACACACACACACACACACTGACATTGCTCCATTCGAAGTGGCCGTATAATGATTTCAGCAGCTTTTTTTTCACTTGCGTCGGCACCCTGGATCTTGCTTTTTTTTTTTTTTACTGGTCTTTCTACAATCAGCTTAGAGAGGAGAAATCTTTCCCAAATTCATCTGTCTGCACCTCATCGCCTCCTCTTCTGTCTGTCTGTCTGTCTGTCTGTCTGTCTGTCTGTCTGTCTGTAGGTCTGTCTGTCTGTCTGTCTGTCTGTCTGTCTGTCTGTCTGTCTTCTTCTCTCTCTCTCTCTCCTTATTTCTAACTCTTCTCTCATGTTGGTATTACTCCCACGTTCTCCATTGATTTTGGGCTCCCACAAACACAGCTACACCTAGTAACTTCTTTATTTATTTATTCTCTTTTCCAGAGGACTTTTTAGAAAATCACAGTGTGTGTTGACTTCACAGAAAAGAAACTAGCATAGTATTTCGTCGAGTTCAATTTCTGTTTATATTCTCATCAGACCAACAACATGACTTAACATCGTCGCAATTTCTCATCGCTCGCACTTAGTAACTCGCCACATTCTTGGTGTACCGTGTGTGCATTAGCAGTTATTATTACCATTCTCACAGAGACTCTCTGTCACTCTCTGTCTTTCTCTGTCTCTCTGTCTGTCTGCCTCTCTCTCTCTGTCTGTCTGTCTGTCTGTCTGTCTGTCTGTCTGTCCTCTCTCTCTCTCTCTCTCTCTCTCTCTCTCTCTCTCTCTCTCTCTCTCTCTTGTGGACATCAAAGAAGTGTCCTTCGAAACAAGAGCAGGCATCTTGGCTAATACGTCACCTTGAGAAGGTTTTCAATTTATTGAGTTCAAACAGAACTGCAATTAACATGGATGTAAACAAAATGGTTCCTGTCTGAGAACCAGTGCTTTTACCACGAGATTACGGTCTGGCTCTCTAGGACAACGGAAAGAAGGACAACGTGACAAAGGAAGGACTCTCAAGAGATACAAAGACACCGTGAAGGCCAACCTCAGAAGCTGCAACATCGACACTGCTTCCTGAGAAGATGTCGCCCTTGACAGAACACACTGGAAGCAACAGTGTACCCAGGGCACAAAGACATTCGAGCGCAACAGAGCAGCCGTCATCCGGGAAGGAGGAATCGGAGAAGACGGAGCCATTCTTGCAGGACTCCATTCCATGCAGCGTCTGTGGAAGACTTGGTGCCTCAAGAATTGATCTTCATTCCCACACGTGGACCCCCATCAGCTGATGACCTGCCTGCCTACTCATCCGTCGGACACGACGGGAGAACCCACTATCATCACGGTCTGGCACTGTTACCTGTAATCATCCACATTCCATATCACCCAGAGACCACACAGACTCTGTCACAACTCAAGCAGTGATACAAAAACTGAATTCTCTGTCTGTCTGTCTGTCTGTCTGTCTGTCTGTCTGTCTGTCTGTCTGTCTGTCTCTCTCTCTCTCTCTCTCTCTCTCTCTCTCTCTCTCTCTCTCAAACTCACACTAACATTTCACAATTGTTAACCTCTGTTATCGTCTCTGTGACCGTCAAACAGCTGAGTTGACCACTCAGGCACATGTGGTACATTTTGACCTCCCGTGGATCCTTTCTGAATGCCAATGCATAGGCTTCAAGATGTCTTCTCATATTCAATATTTTTTTTCACTTTCACTCCTTTCTGTTCATTATTTCATTATCTATCTATTTTCAGTTCATTTGGTTATTTACGTGTTTGCTTATTTAGTTTGGGAGATGCTGTTTATTTATTTGTTTGTTTATTTAGTTTGAGATATGCTGTTTATTTTGGGAGATGCTTTTTTATTTAGCACTTTCTTCCTATTTCATGTTTCTGCACTTGAGTGCTTGTTCCGGGGAGCCGTTGTATTGAGACTTTCATCCTGTGGAGAGGCGAATACCCCATATTTGGGGGTACTACGTCTCTGCTTAATGCAATATTTGGACTTCTTCTTCTTCTTCGTTCACGCACACTGGAACCCCAGAGGCACTGACGAAGGCTGGTGTACGGCGGAGGCCCTCCAGTGATCCATAAAGCTTTTCCCTCGT
>CM065738.1:17044829-17049829 GCA_033310375.1 Conus canariensis
TACGATTCAAATGTGATATTCATGCTGCTCTGGCGCTGCTAAAACTGGCAATTTAAAACCACTCAGGAGAGGTATTTGAACGTTTTTATCCCAGATGCCCACGAAGAATCCTGGGCTTAAATGGAATGACTTTGTTTCAAACGAAGAGGCCAGGGTCACGTTACAACAACTTCCTGTGTTAACTGCTATATTATGACGACGGCAGCTCAAGCTGTTTTGAAAATGTCTTGAGGTTTCAAATGACAAGACCTGCAAACCAAGAAATAAAATGGATACCGACAGACGAGTGGACGAGGGGGTGTTCCAAGATGATCTGGTGGCAGAAAGGGTAGACAAACTTGCAACTTATCAACAGAAGTTGGAGCAACACCAGGAACTGTCCTGAGTATTGAGTATGGTGGATCGCCTAGACTGCCACTTGTTTTGTATTATGTAGGATGAGCTGAGTTGAAGTAAAGCAATATGCTGTCAGAGATGGATTTAGTAGTTACAGTTTGTCTTACAAAATCAAGCCGGTTTTCAAAAAGAGAGAATCTCAATTATTTACATTTCTGAAATCTGACATTCGAGAATCAGTGTGTACACAGCCAATGTAAACATGTGCAATATATCAGAATGTTTGTGAACTATGACGTAGAATTTGAAACTGTTATGCATTGAATATTTTGGGATTTGTTTTCTCCTGGAAACGTACTGGAATTGTTTGGAGCTTGTGGAACAATTAGTTTCTGCTGTCGTCCATAATTATGTACATCACTAATATACAGACGTATATGCAAGAGCGCCGTGAAACCTCTAAACAAAATGTAAACATGTCTATAAGAAGCAGACAAGGGGCAGAAAAGTGATCTGTTCGTAATTGTGTGTAGGTAGTGGTGGAGAAAGTGTGCGTATGTGTGTGTGGGTAGGGGTGGGGGTGGGGGGGGGAGAGAAAGAGACAGAGACAGAGACAGAGAGAGACACAGACACAGACACAGACAGCAGACAGCAAAAGACAGACAGACAGACAGACACAGACGAAATCACTGGGCAACTGGAAACTTGCTACCATGTGTATGGTTCTGGATAGAATGATTGAAGCAAGGGGCATGAAAGTTATACCACTAAGAGACAGAACAGATGAGACAGAAAAAAGACTGAGAAAAAGCGAAAAAAAAAAGTCTTTCCAAACTTAGCACTCTTCTTCCCAGCCGTAAAACGTCTTCCACTCGAGATGAAAGTCGAAAGACTGCAATCTGTGGCAACACGCCACGAGAAGTCGGCGGAAGTCCTACTGTGAAATGAAGAAAACAGAGCTGGATATGAACCGAACGTCTCCACGTCAAATCCACTGCGTTTCAACAGACACACACCGTTCCCCACTGTCTTGGCCGTTCATCATCCATCGTATGCTGGTGATTGGATCATTACAGGGGACTGTGCTGGTTTCCCTCCACTGTTTGAGCACTTGCCAGGCAATGGTCTTTCGTTTTATATCGATTATTCTTTCTACTTTTACATTGATTATTCTTTACTTGTTTCTTAACCATGCTTTGAAGACAACGTTCTTCCCCATTTCGTTCTTTTGTGACTACATCGGACGGCAGTACGGCTCTGAATCTCCTACCTGCGGCCATAGAATGATCGTGATGTATGGGAAGATGCTTCTATACTGTTGGCGGACTGACACAAACAGACCGGGCTCTTCTAATGAACCTTACACAGGACACAAAAGTCAATGCCAGACAGGCATGACAAACAGTTAAGATATACTAAAAACGAACTTCGGATGGTTCCCATATGCTGTACAATTCAAATGACATACCCATGCTGCTCTAGTGTTGTGAAAACTGGCAACCAAAAAAAAAAAAAAAAAAAAAAAAAAACAAAACAGCTGGGTGAGGGAGTTGAACGCCTTTGAGAGATAATGCTTATGCAGAATCTTGGGCAAGAAACAGAATGGTTGTGTGGCCAGTGAAGAAGCCAGGAACAGATCACGAGAGATCCTTTAGTGTCAACTACCGTCTGGAGACGGCAAGTCAAGCAGCTTGGAGAATAGCCTGAGACTTCACACAGCAAAACCTGCAAAGCAAGATATGAAAAGGACCCCAACGAGTCCGTAAACGACAGGGTGGCCGGAGTGAAATGTTGGCGGAAAGTAAAGAGCAGCCTGCAACTAATCGACAGAAGTGAGAGTGGCATCAGGGGAGACTACTGGGTACAGGGTGCGGTGGATCTCCTTGCCTGCCTTCACTTTGGTTTGACGTTGGTTGAACTGAGCCTAGGTAAAGGAATATATTGTCAGTGAAGGATAGCCACAATTATACTCATGATATAAAGTGGGATTTCGAAAGGGCAGAGTCTCTATTATTTGTTTTGTATTTTCAAATCTTAAATTCGAGAACCAATGTGTACACAGCCGATGTGAGCATATGCAATATTTTAAAATGTTCGTAAACCACGAACTGAAATTAAAAAACAACAACAACAAAAAAACAAAAAAAAAGAAATGCATAAAATATTTCTGGAAATGTTCTGCGGCTGTCTGGCAAATTGGACAATTTGTGGAACTACTAGATATCACCGTGATCTGTATATATTCAGATATCACTGTCATCTGTATATATCTAGATATCACTGTCATCTGTATATATCTATATATTACGGTCATCTGTATCTAGATATCACGGGCATCTGTATCTATCTAGATATCACCGTCATCTGTATATATCTAGATATCACTGTCACCTGTATATAGCTACGATATGTAAAAAGACGCCATGTGCAACAGTTCTATAGAACCTTGAAACATGATATGAACAAGTCTCTGAGAACTAAACACCAGAGTAAATAAAAAATGATCTGTTCGGACAGTGTGTGCGTGCGCGCGCGCCGCGCGCGCGCGCGCGCGCGCGTGTGTGTGTGTGTGTGTGTGTGTGTGTGTGTGTGTGTGTGTGTACGCGCGCGTGTGTGAGTGAGTGCGTGCGTGCGTGCGCGCGTGCACTCGTGCGTGCGTGAGTGTTTGTGCGTGCGTGCGTGCGTGCGAGCGCGCGTGTATGTGTAGGGGGGTATGTTAGGAAGGCGTGCTTCTGTGTGTGTGTGTGTGTGTGTGTGTGTGTGTAGGAGAGAGAGAGAGAGAGAGAGAGAGAGAGAGAAGAGGACGCGCGTGCGCGCCCCCCGCCCCCCACCAACACACATACAACACATACACACACACAACACACACACACACACACACACACACACACACACACACACACACACACATACACACAAGAAAAGAGTGAACAGCCGGAAACAGAATATGGGTGTGATTCTTTATATGATAATTTAGTAAGCGGAACGACAGCAATCCTCTAGGAGGCAATGGAAGATAAGACAAAAAAAAAAAAAAAAAAAAAAAGAAAAAAAAAAGAAAAAGACCTGCAAAGGAAGCAAATGCATTTTCAAACTTAGCACTATTCTTCCCAACTGTAAAACGTCGTTCACTCGAGAGGAAAACGGAACAGCTGCAACTGTCAAAACGCCACCACAAGACGCCGGAAACTCCTGCCGCTGGAATGAAGAGAACCTGAGCTGGAATTGAACCGAGTCTCCCCGTTACATCTGATGTTTTGACAGACAGACATTGTTCCCTGCAGTCCTGGCCATTCAACGCTCATTGTGTGCTGGTGATTGAATCTACTGGTGTGTGTGTGTGTGTGTGTGTGTGTGTGTGTGTGTGTGTGTGTGTGTGTGTGTATGTGTGTGTGTGTGTGTGTGTGTGTGTGTGTGTGTGGTGGTGCGCGCGCGCGTGTGTTGATTTCCCAGTTACTGTTATGAGAATTCAGCACAATAAAGACTTTCTTCTTTGTATTGATCACTTATTTTATTTTATTTTTTGCTACTCATTTCTTACCACACTTCCTTCTCCATGACGCCTTTCGTGGATCCTCTTAAAGACATTAGGATTGCCATTCTCCTCTCCATGGTGTTGAACATCATCACTGAGGAATGGGAAGACTGTCCACACGGACGGTTCTACTGATGGTCTTACTCAGACAACAAAGCCGATGCCAGGTATGTTTTAATAAATAGTTCTATGGTTCTACTGATGGTCTTACTCAGACAACAAAGCCGATGCCAGGTATGTTTTAATAAATAGTTCTATGGTTCTACTGATGGTCTTACTCAGACAACAAAGCCGATGCCAGGTATGTTTTAATAAATAGTTCTATGGTTCTACTGATGGTCTTGTTCAGACAACAAAGCCGATGCCAGGTATGCTTTAATAAATAGTCCTGTTCACAAGACAGACTTCTAATGGTCCCCATAATTTCAGTACAAACGTCGATGGCGTATGCAGTTCAAGTCCCTAAAAAGCGATCTGTTAAACTGCCACAAATATTTCCAAACATGTCTATGCCGCACTCGGTACAAAAAAAATTGAAATCTGCTTTAGACATCAAGCATCAAAGAGAAAAAAACATACGCTGAACAATTCAACTGAAAAAAACCCAACTTTTTAACAGAAATTAAAACGAATGGGCTATGCGCCTTTCGTGGAGATTCGTTAACAGTTAAGCACAAACGCAAGTGTTACAAGGCAAAAGGCACGCACATATCACACAGTTCAAAAAGCAGACCATCTATTCGGTATACCAGTGGAGCGCTACTATAAGACAGAACACATCCAAGGACAGTTCAGTGAGATTTGTGTGCAGTCACGAACATACAGCAATGAGATGTCAGTCAGCAAAGTGAGCATGCTACCACAGAGAAAACCTGGAGAAACAGATAGGGGAAAAGCATTGGCGTTGATTCAGGGAGGACTAGCAGTGACAGAAACCAGAAGACTGCTTGGTGTGACCCACTGGCACTCAAAGACTACGAACGCACGACCTTCAGTGCTGCTTTTTGCTGTAGTGGTGGTCCATGACACCTCCAGTCTTCTTCTTCTTATTATGAATACTTATAGAGCGCCTATCCTCGGCTAGAGACCAAGCTCTAAGCGCTTTACAATCCACACTCGTTTACACAAA
>CM065738.1:17062329-17067329 GCA_033310375.1 Conus canariensis
ATTAAAAGTGCAGGGTCAGGTGGTGAGGTGATGGTAAGACTATAATTATCATCTTCCAATTTTTTTAATCGCAAGGGAGACGTCAAGGGACGTAATCGCTCCCTGGCTGCTAAGGTGCAATTGTGTCCCTTGATGTCTTCATGGGGTGCCCTGCGCGTGCCTGCACACTATGTGAACACAGCGCAGGCTTCCAAGGGTGGTGCAGGATTGCCCCCAGGTCGCTGGTTCCGAAGGTGAGGACAGTACTTTTGGGGGTTTCAACTGTTCCGAAGGTGAGGACAGTACTTTTTGGGGGGTTTCAACTGTTCCGAAGGTGAGGACAGTACTTTTTGGGGGTTTCAACTGTTCCGAAGGTGAGGACAGTACTTTTTGGGGGGTTTCAACTGTTCCGAAGGAGAGGACAGTACTTTTTGGGGGTTTTCAACTGCACTTTCAGGTGTGTCTGTTTCTTGTCTGTCTTTTGGCCGACCCTGGGGAACGGACCAGTGATATTGTGTGGTGTGTGTGTGTGTGTGTGGTGTGTGTGTGTGTGTGTGTGTGTGTGTGTGTGTGTGTGTGTGTGAGTGTGTGTGTGCGTGTGTGTATGTGCGTGTGTGTGTATGTGCGCGCGCGCTTGCGTGTGCGTGCATGCACGCGGGAGAGCGTGTTGTGTGTGTGTGTGTGTGTGTGTGTGTGTGTGTGGTGGTGCGCGCGCGCGGTGTGTGTGTGTGTGTGTGCGTGGCGTGCGTGCGTGCGTGCGTGCGCGCGCGTGTGTGTGAGTGTGTCTGTCCGTCTATGTCTGCGTCTGTGGCGTCTGTGTGTGCTGAGTGTGTGTTTGTATAAAATTTAGTAGGCCCCCTGTCCCCCAATATTTTCAAGAGGGGCAGGGGGGGGGTGGTGGCGGCGATGCTTCCTTGCTCTCCCCCTGGTTCCAAACGTCATTGTGGCGTTGTGATGTCAGCTAAATAGGCATGCTACTACGAAAAACAAAACCTTGGGGAAACAAGACAGGCGGAGGGGGAGCCTGGCACTAGGTCCAGAGAGGGTGGGACTGACACAGTTCAGAAGATTTTGCGTGACCCACTGACTCAGTCATCCTCAAGCTGCTTACACACTAACCTACGTGCTTGTTTCTTCCTCAGGATCCAAATGATTTCTATTGTTCCTGTTGGAATCATTGTCCCGCTCCACACCTTGTGGTCTTGATGAAGACTGTCAACAGGACCCAAGATGAATGTTCTGTGAACACGTGAGATCCATGCCGTCAGCTTACAGGCTCCAGACCCACAGGACGGCCCGCCCTACGCTACAAGGATGTGTGCAAGAGCGATCTGAGGACAGTCAGCCACGACCCAGCATACCTGGTGACAGCAGCTTCAGACCGGGTCAGCTGGCGGTCCACCATCAAGGCCAGCATCAAGCAAGCAGAGCAGAGGAGGAGAGAGACCCAGTGGGAAGAACGGAGGCGCCGCAGACACCAAAGAATTGCTTCGGCACCCACAGACACTGATGACCAAGACTTCACTGACAGTAATTGCAACAGGGTCTGCCGCTCGAGGATCGGGCACTTCAGCCACACCAGGCGCTGCAGCTCCACAACTGACTGATCCACGGCAGCAACACCATTGTCTCTCGGGACAGATGGATGCCTTAGATACCGTCAGCCATTGCGGCCTACCTTCCCTTTAGAAAGGTCATGGTAAAGCGTATGCAAGATTTGACGTGTGTGTTCACTCTCGAAACATCAGTTTATAGATTCAGTTGAAGGACTTATAGAACATGGATTTAGAACCAGTATGAACTGTAAGAGGAAAACCCCCCCCCCCCCCCCCGAACTGAGAGACTGTGGAGACAGGAAACCGCGACTCCAACTTCAGTGGGATCATGAGTCCTGACGTTCTACTAACTGACCTAGGCCGAACTTCATATCGGCACCTTGATCTAAACTGATCCTCAGAGTAGCTCTTAACTTTTTGTGGCGAGTATATGTGTTCTCTGTTACTTGTACCTATGTAAAAAATTATCTTCCTTTTCTAAAAAAAAAAACATATCCAGCAAATTACCCCGTCCAACCTTCCTGTAAATGTGATTTTTGTGAACACCTTTCCTCACCCCCTCCCTATCCTACTTCTCATCCACACCCCCACTCCCACCATTCCCAACCTCGAACAAAGATGAAATCAACTTTGACAACAACAAAAAAGCAAGCTGCGATTATCATATCCCACCCTCTCCTCACCTCTACCTCCTGATAACACTTCCTGAGGCTGAGTTAAACATGGATCACATTCACATCACAGTTTTTGTGTGTCTCCTCTTACCCACCAGCTCAATAGCTATTGCGCCTACCCCGCTCACCCCAGCGACCTGTCCACAGCCACACGCGGGCTTGTCCCGCCACAGCACTAATACCGTTGCTTCACAGGGAGCAGTCAACGTCCAGTCATCATGAGGCGACCAACTAGAGAAGACACAGCACTGCTGCCCACCAGTCGCTTCAGTGTTTCTGTGGTGATGCCTATTCTTAGGCAGAACGGCACTTTCTGAGCCCTCCACTGACGGTAATAATTCCATAGTGGCGGAGCCAGAGTGAGTGAGCTTTCCCTCGGGGGGGGGGGGGGGGGGGGGGGGGGTCACACCCATCCAACGACAGCTCCCATGAAGTTGTCGTTCCGGTGACACTAACAGAACCTCACTAAGGACACTGACGTGGATAGGAAACCGAAACTGAGGTATAAGAGCAGAGCATGAAAAAAAACCCACAGAATTTTAGATGTTCTTTTTATTTGCTGACCCATGAGGGTCAAGGAAATGAAGATGATGCAACAGATTTCCATTATGGTCTGAGACTACATGACAGGACTGTAATCTACACTTACTTTCGAAAAGTAGCCCAGCGTCGACCAGGTTTGAGAGAGACTGACACCTGCAGTGTTGGTCAGGAAATTTTGAGCAACACTCTCAGAGACTCATCCATTGAGTGGATGATACTCGACTGTGCGGTCCCAGTCTTCTCACTTGAGCCAATAGAAAACTCAACTCTGGGTAGGAGCCGGTCGGGGCAGAAAAATCCCAAAAGTAAGCTGCTGTAATGGCAAACAAACTCACGACTTTCAACCTGGCGGTCCACGATGCTAACCACTGGGCCACGGCGGCTGGTTCACACACTTGGTATTTATCAGCTGGACAATGTCTGACTGTTCACACTATTGGTATTTATCAGATGGACAATGTCTGACTGTTCACACTATTGGTATTTATCAGCTGGACAATGTCTGACTGTTTTCAAACACAACTGATATGACCTGTGTGGTAAACAAGAACTAAACTGAAACAATGAGGATGAAGAGAGGACAATCCCGCCCATCCCAACCCTTCCTAAAAACAAAACAAAACAAAACAAAACAACACACACACTCAGAGGAAAAGAAAGAAATGCTTTCAAAACAGACTCCCAGAATCATCAACGACAAACAAATAAAAGCACTAAAAGCACCCGTACCCCCAAAAACAAACAAAAACAAAAAACAAAAAAACCAAACAAACAAACAAAACAAAATTAAGCAATAACAAACAAACAAAACAAAGAAACTAACTAACAAAGGGCGAACACACCCACAAACCTCTGCCTGTGCCAGTAATTGTTTTGACTTGGAACGCCAGCTTTCAGGAACAAAGTAGAGAAAACATGTGTGTGACATCTTGATTGATTCTCCACGGATGTAACCCTAACAACAAATGTAGAAAGAAAAAGAAGTGAACACTGTTGTATTCCAACATGTAATGATTCATGTCTATTTCTGGTGCCAGGGCGGGCGCTGAGTCCTGCCTTTGATCGATGTTTCCAAGAACAGCAAAGACATCTTTCTAGAGCCCATTTCCTTAAACTTCGTCACTTTCACCCTCTGTCTGTCTGCCTGTCTGTCTGTCTGTCTGTCTGTCTCTGTCTGTCTGTCTCTCTGTCTCTGTCTGTCTCCCTCCCTCTGACTGTCTCTGTCTGTCTGTCTGTCTATCTGTCTGTTTATCGGTCTCTCTGTCTGTCTCTCTCTCTCTCTCTCCTGTCTGTCTGTCTGTTTATCTGTCTGTCTGTCTGTCTGCCTCTCTCTCTCTCTCTCCCTCCATGCTCATGGCCTCTTTGAAGCATCACTCCACATATACAGCTACACCTAGCAAACTCTGTTCATATGTTGTTCTTAAAAAAAAATAAAAAAAACGACTTAAAAAAAACTAGCTTGACTTGGTTTGAACAGACTTTTTACCAGCAACCTAACCTAGTTCGTTGGGTTCAAAGTCTGTTCATCTTCCACATGGGAATAATCACACTACAAAAACATTGCCCCGGTTTCTCGTCGCTTGTGTCGGCCTCGTAAATTACCATGCTTTTGTTACAGTAATTAGCAGCTTTTGCTATCCTTGACATAAAGAAGTCTCGCTGTGTACTCATGGACATCAAAAGAATGGCCTTACAAACATGATCACCATCATTAGCTGTTCCATCACATCGGGCAAATTTCCCCTCTATATTATTGTATTATTTGCAAAACACTATTTATATCAGTGTAGAACAGAACAGAAATCACCCAGACAGCAAGTATTTCTTAATAAGCTAATATACAGATCTTAAATAAATGTTAGCGAATCGCCCAGAGAACGTGGACAAACGAGTCACAAGACGAAACACAACGCGTTTCGACCTTTTAGGTCTTCATCGGGTGAGACATAAACGAATAAAACAACGAAAATTCACTTAGCTTTGATCGCTTCAGATCACTTCACAGGGTTCAGCGCAAGGAAGAAGGCGTTGAATGAGAACGAGGCTGTTGGAAGGGAAATAGTGAGCGAGTCAAAGTCGTAATGAAGATAATAATATTACTGATAGGAATACTAATAATGGTCAAAATATTGAGAGAAAAAAAAGGGACAAGATTACTACCAATCTTAGTGTCAATAAGTATGGGTATGGGAGAAAGGAGAGTGGGTTAGAGGATTCTTAAACAGCAGGGTTGCCGTGGCAACAGTCC
>CM065738.1:17072329-17077329 GCA_033310375.1 Conus canariensis
CCTTCGCTAACATGTTTGCTAATGTTAGCTGCGGAAATGGTTTATCAAAGATTTGTAATGAATATAGAGATCAAGAGGAGCAAAATGAAATGTACAAAGATCCTATTCCTGATAATACAAACTATATTAATGCGCATCTAACGCTTCAGGAACTCAGAGATGCAATAAATTCCATCCCAAACAAAAAAACGTCGGTGGGACTGGACGCAATTTCGAACCAAATGCTTAAAAATCTGCCTGAAAATTTTATCAATTTCCTGTATGAAATATTTAAAAAATGCTGGTGTGATGGTGATATGCCAAAAATATGGAAAGAATCAATTGTAGTTCCCCTTCACAAACATGGCAAAAGCTGCACTGACATAAAAAAATTATAGACCTATAGCATTGACATCCCATGTTTGCAAACTTTTGGACAGAATCGTTTTAAACAGACTTACACACTTTTGTGAGAAGAACGAAATAATACCCATAAATCAGGCTGGTTTCAGAAAGAATAGATCGACAACAGAACTCTTAGTGAAACTTACAACAAACATAAAGAAGCAATTTGCTAGGCGTAAATGTATACTAGCGACTTTTTTGACATAAATAAGGCTTACGATCAAGTCTGGCATTCTCGACTCATACCTAAGTTGAAAAACATTGGTCTGTCCGGTCATATTTATGATTATATCAAATATTTTCTAAAGAATCGAAAAATTCAAACCAGAATAGGGAACACGTATTCAACTAAAAGAACTCTTACAATGGGTATTCCTCAAGGATCAGTTATTGCTCCTTTCCTGTTTTCATTACTAATGTATGATTTACCCGGTAAAATATCTAAAAATGCCATCTTAATTCAATATGCTGACGATATATGCATGTGGATGGCAGTAACCTTAAAAAAGAAAACTCCATTACGAAGCATAAACCATACAAAAAAGTGTATCAAAAAGAGCTCGACATTATAGCAGAGTACTTGACAAAGAATGGACTAAGTCTATCTGCAGAAAAAACAAACATTGTTTTATTCAACAGTGGTTCGAATCCCGACAAAATGCCTATTTTCAAAATGAATGATGTAGTTCTTAATTATGCTTCACAAATCAAGTTTTTGGGCGTAACCCTCACATCGAAAATGTCTCGGAATCAACATATAGATTATTTGCTGACAAAAGCAAGGAAAACGTTACATTTTCTCAAAATTGTGAGTACACAGAGATGGGGACAAGACACGTCCACTCTAATTTATCTATGTAAATCTCTAATAAGATCAAAATTAACATACGCACAAGAAGTGTTTTTTAGTGCACCAAAATGTCTACTAAAGAAGCTTCAAAGTGTAGAATGCAAAGCGCTCAAACTTGCAATGGGTCTTCCTACCCATGCATCTTGTCTCCGAACATATAATGAAGCTCAAATTTTACCATTAGATGATCAGAGAGAAGTGGCTGCCCCAAAATTTGTGATAAGAAGCCTTCCAGTTAAGAATGATGTGAAAAATGAGATTAACATTAGATCAGATATCGACTTTCCTTCACGTGCAAAAACAATATCCTCCCAGATTACTTTGGCAACATATACATCTGAGCTTAGGCAAGCCACAGGAATAACTGATGACGAAAAGTTTATATCTGCTAGGCCGTCCTTCTTCCCTACACCACCCTGGGAACTTCAAAGGGCCCGTTTTGATATTGACCACACTGATTTAAAAAAGAGGACAATATGAATATAGTGGCGAGCACTGTTAAATCTCACATTGAAGAGAAGTATCCAAATCATTTAAAAGTATACACAGATGGGTCATTAATTCAGAAAAATGCGGGCTCTGCTTATTTGATACCTGATTTTAAAATAGAGAAATGTTTTTCACTGGGGAAAAATAAATCAGTTTTTACTGCGGAACTTACTGCAATATTAATGGCGTTAAATTATCTTCTAAATTTTCCACGATCTATATTTCAAGTACTTTTTTGTGTTGATTCAAAGTCTGTGCTTCAGGCACTGAAATCATTAAAATTGCAGAACAGATCGGAAATGATTCTTGAAATTAGCAATTTGATTCATGCTCTTTCTATACAAGGCACGACAATTACTTTCTGCTGGATACCATCACACTGTTCGTTTTATTATAACGATAAAGTAGACAGAGCTGCAAAACAAATGCAAAAGGCAGTTCAGAGCTCTCAGGATGAATTTTCCACTTTCAGTTCAAGAACAATATAGTATAGTGGAATCATTTGCTTGGAACCATTTCCAAATTCTTTTAAAAAGTCTCATAAAAAGTTATTTTACACAGATTTTAATATTGCAAACTTTAAAACACATTACCACATCGGCAGAAAGTTATCGACCCTTATGTATAGGTGAAAAGTCGACGCTTTTATAACAGAATTTAGTAAAAATGCCTCATGTGTTTGTGGACAGAGCATCACAGTTGATCATATTATCTCATGTGCCGCTATCAAACAAATCATACCCATGCTTTCTACATATACAATTAGAAATATTTTTGAATCACCAGTATTAACCTATGAATTCTTTCTTTCTTTATCAAAGAGTCCAATAAGTAAGTACTTAGAGTGTCTTACATTTATTTTCTCATTCTTATGAAGTTACTTTTAAGTGAGTTGATCGTTTACCTGTTACTAAATCTGCATAAAATGTACGAAAGGACCATCTTCATCCGTCCCCTACCTCTCACTGTTCTCTTCCATATCAAAACCATTTGTAATTTTCTAGGTTTTACATGAGGGTTTGGTTTGTTTGTTTATTTACTTACTATTTTGATGATGAGGGTGGTTTTCTTTTCTTTTTTTTCCCGTCTAATATCACCTAGAGTGGATAGACGTAAAATTTGAAACTAACTAACGCACGCGCTTGCTCTCTCTCTCTCTCTCTCTCTCTCTCTCTCTCTCTCTCTCTCTCTCTCTCTCTCTCTCTCTCTCTCATTCGCGCGCGCGCACACGTATTATAGAAAAATATTTCATAAATAAAAAGTGGGAGACGGGTTGAGAAAGGAGATGTATTGGAAGTTTTCAAGTACAAGCCAACAATCCTTTCGACAATGACTTGTCATATAGATCGGAAAACTCTCTCTCTCTCTCTCTCTCTCTCTCTCTCTCTCTCTCTCTCTCTCTCTCTCTCTCTCTCTCATTCGCGCGCGCGCACACAAATTATAGAAAAATATTGCACAAATAAAAAGTGGGAGACGGGTTGAGAAAGGAGATGTATTGGAGGTTTTCAAGTACAAGCCAACAATCTTTCGACAATGACTTGTCATACAGATCGGAAAACTCTCTCTCTCTCTCTCTCTCTCTCTCTCTCTCTCTCTCTCTCTCTCTCTCTCTCTCTCTCTTCCCCACAATCCCCTGAATCGGAGTTGGTCTTTCTGATTTTTTGTTTGCTTTCCTTGTCTTTTTGTCTTGTTTTACAAAACATTTGCGCAAAGCAAATAATGATGTAATAAGCAAATATATTCATAAACAAGTAAGATATAAAAACAGGTGGGGAATTTAGAGGGATGAGAGAAGAGTGGTGGGATGAGGATGAAGAGGATGACATTCACCTTCCCGCAGTTCTGTCCCCTGATTTGCGATCACCCGTGATCGATTAAAAAAAAACCCCCACACATTTAAGATTTTTTCTTGTTATGATAAATAGAATACTTAACTAAAACAAACCTAAACAAAGCATATACCACGAATATATCTGAGGAATTTGAATACTGTTGAATAAATTGTTGTTAAGAAAATGCGAAAATCTAAAAACTGTTGAGAGTTATATGTACAAATTCTTTACGGACAACATACTGGAACTACAGAACTGTGTCTTGAAAACAGAATCACTTGTTACACCTTTCTGTACCCGACTTTCATCCCTTGGGTGAAAACTTTTCACCATGAGGTGTGAAAACAAACAGAGTTATAGACCCGTAATCATAGACAAACAACACATTTAAACTTAAACTGATAGACCTGTAATCATAGACAAACAACACATTTAAACTTAAACTGATAGACCTGTAATCATAGACAAACAACACATTTAAACTTAAACTGATAGACCTGTAATCATAGACAAACAACACATTTAAACTTAAACTGATAGACCTGTAATCGTAGACAAACAACACATTTAAACTTAAACTGATAGACCTGTAATCATAGACAAACAACACATTTAAACTTAAACTGATAGACCTGTAATCATAGACAAACAACACATTTAAACTTAAACTGATAGACTGTAATGTAGACAAATCAACACATTAAACTTAAACTGTAGACTGTAATCGGTAGACAAACAATTTAATTAATGATGACGTAACATAGACAAACAAACATTTAAACTTAAACTGTAGACCTAATCGTGACAACACACTTAACTTAACTGATGACCGTAATCGTAGACAAACAACACATTTAAACTTAAACTGACAGACCTGTAATCATAGACAACAACACATTAAACTTAAACTGATAACTGTAATCGTAGAAAAACACTTTAACTAAACTGATAGACTGTAATCATAGACAAACAACACATTTAAACTTAAACTGATAGACCTGTATCTAGACAAACACTCATTTAAACTTAAACTGGATAGAACTGTATCATAGACAAACAAACATTTAAACTAAACTGATTGAGACTGTATCGTAGACAAACTACACATTTAAACTTAAACTGATAGACTGTATCGTAGACAAACACTTTAAACTTCTGATAGACTGTAATCGTAGAACAAACATTTAAATTAAACTGATAGACCTGTAATCATAGACAAACAACACATTTAAACTTAAACTGATAGACCTGTAATCGTAGACAAACAACACATTTAAACTTAAACTGATAGACCTGTAATCATAGACAAACAACACATTTAAACTTAAACTGATAGACCTGTAATCGTAGACAAACAACACATTTAAACTTAAACTGATAGACCTGTAATCGTAGACAAACAACACATTTAAACTTAAACTGATAGACCTGTAATCTAGACAAAC
>CM065738.1:17097329-17099829 GCA_033310375.1 Conus canariensis
CACAAAAGCCTTTTAACGAAGACGAAGTCTTGTGTCATAGTCATAGTAACTGAGTAAGTTTTGGTCTCGGAGTTTTTGACCATTTTCTAATGTCCTGAGATGAGAAGAATCACACAGACTCATGTTTCTTGATAGATTCAGTTCAACAGAGAACGTTACAATTCATGGTACTTGCGTGGGTGTAGGGTTAGTTGGTATGTGGGTGTGATGATGTTATTCAGTTACAAACAGAGAACGTTACAATTCATGGTACTTGCGGGTGGGGGTTGTGATAGATATGAGATTAATTCATGTATCTAATTATCAGTTCCTCTCCTCGACCTCTTGTCCTTACAGATGAAATTCATAATGTTCGTTGGGAAGACAAAGCAGATTGTAAAAAAAGAGGCCGAGTTAGAGAGAGACTAGATTAGAAACAAATCGTTGTTTTCATATTATCCCCTTAGTTTAGATACATCAGTCATACATGACTCGCCGAACTGTGCAAGCCTCGAAACGATTGATACCCAATAAGACCGCACTGATCTTCCAAATTTTAAACATGGACTCAGTAAACACAGCGGTAACAACTTATCGGTTTGTTCATCTTCGGGTAGGCAGTACTATTCACAGAGCCGGATGTCGCTGCTTAAGGTTGGAACTATCACTGCAGTAGAGTGCCTCTGACTATGGGGACTTCTGTGCTTCAGGTGAAAAATTACTGTCTTTATAGTGCATAACGGAAATCATCATCGACAGAAAAGGGATGATTTAAAAAAAAAGTGAAAATAGTTATTATATATGAAAAAAAAATCACGTGAAAGCAAGTATCTGCATTGATGCTGACGCTGGTTCAGATATCATATAATGAATAAAAAGACAGACAACCACCACGTCACGCTAGTCAACAGTGAGTCATAATACCTGTTAATTATGGCTGCTATGTCCGTCTCCCAGTACTCTGTACTTTCCTGAAAACACTCTTTTTCAGGACGGCCGCTCCCTCCTCCTCCCCACCCGGGGTAATGGTATTAATGATGTCACTGCGCATGCACATGCGTGTTGGTTTCCCTGTTTTCATTAGTGATAATGTCGTGTTCCGGGAGTCTTAATAACTCTTTTCATAGTTTGACACCCAAACCGGACAGAAGAACAAGAAAATGAATGATTCTGTAGCCATAGCAGCAGTAATCATCACATCAAGTAGTCATTAGCTTCGTCCAACTCCACTCCGTTTTCACACACACTGTTAATTCGTCCGTCTGTCTGTCAAAAAAAAATTACAAAATGAACAAATGCAGACAAACAAACAAAGAAGAAGAAGAAGAAGAGATGATGATGATAAAGAAGAAGAAGAAGAAGAAGAAGAAGAAGAAGAAGAAGGAGATGATGATGATGGTGATGATGATGATGATGATGAAAAAACCTACTCCACTGAGACACGTGGTAGAAATATAAAATGGAGCACAAGGATGAATTTCGGTACTCTTTCTTTGATGCCAGATAAGCATTTTTAGAAATAGATAAGGCATTTAAAAACAGAACGAAAAAAAAAAAACCAAAAAAAAAAAAAAAACCCAACAGTGTTTGACAAAAGAATTTTTTCAGTTTTTACACCCCCTCATTACCATTAAAGTAGCCAGTGAATTATAGTAGTATCAGCTACTATCGGCAAAGAAGTTGACAGAACTCGGCGATTTAGAGACAGAGACGAAAACCAAAGAAGGCATCTACGGACGTTAGTCTGTGATTCAGCTGTTCCATGTTCAAAACAACTTCATCTTCAATAAAACAAAGCGGGTGTTGTCTTTTCAAGCCTAACGGTTTGGAAAGAAAGGTTTAATTTTTCCCCCACTTAGTTTCAATACGAAGAGACAGAGAGCGGAAAATGAAGCAAAGTTTAGAAAGAAAAGGTTAATTACCGCCACACATACAGATACAGATAAACAGTGTTTTATCCTGTAATCTGTTTGTCTGTATCTGTGGCGGTAACTAACCCCTTTTCTTTCTAAATTTTCCTTTGCGACTGTTTCTTCACGGGCACTAGAAATAACCACGTCCACTGACTGGTCGACGAATTCTCATTCCCCAGGGTCTGTCTAATGGTGACAGACATTTGCGCTGTCCTTAATGCCTTTGCAGCTGGCCAGTCAGTGTTTCTCTTGGAGCGCGAGAGCATGGCTGACGTGGAGATGCAATAACCAAAAACAACTCCCGGAGACGACAATAACATCACAAATTTGCACAATCACAAGTCCACTCTTCGTATTTCACATTTTCGGCCACGTAGCCTTTCTTTTTCAAGAGAAGAGAAAAACAAAAAAAAAACACAAACAAAAACAATACAACTACGTAATGTCCATTTTTTTGTTTTTTGTTTTCATCTCTTCTCTTGAAAAAGGCCACATAGCCAAAAATTTGAAATATGAAGAGTGGACTTGTGATTTTATGTACCGTTTTTTTTTTCCTTTGGAGGACTATTGCTTTTGTTTCTCAATACAAATTAGTTTTTGTTTGTTTG
>CM065738.1:17104829-17114829 GCA_033310375.1 Conus canariensis
TTGAATCAATAGTTGTATAACGCCTCTCCCTCCTCCTCTCTCTCTCTTATCCCCCCCCCCTCTCTCTCTCTTTCTCTATCTCTCTCTCACACACACATGTACGCATACACACATGCACAAACACTCACTTAAAATATGCGCGTGCACACACACACACACACACACACACACACACACACACACACACACACACACACGCGCGCGCGCGCGCGCGCGCGCGCACGCACGCACACAAATTGACTTGAAACAAGATTCCAAACTGATACGTCCACATTCCCTCGTCTACTGTGTAGGTATCGTCAGGGAAAATAAGACATTTTTTTTTCTACATATGATAGCATTCGTAAAATGTCTCGTCCTTTTCATGAAAAGTTGCAAAATTGATAACACAGTTAGGGTGCTTAAAAATCGTGGCAATTAATCCTTGACCTCACCTGCAAATCGTACTTCAGAGGCATTCAACCCCTCCACAAAGATAATCAGCTCTTACTGCTGATGTTAGAAATAGGAAACACATTCAAAAAGACTTTGGTTCTGGTGGGAATCACGCCCATGTCTTTGGAAAGCATGTGTGTGTGTGCGTGTGTGTGTGTGTTGTGTGTGTGTGGTGTGTGTGTGTGTGTGTGTGTGTGTGAGTGTGTGTGTGTGTGTGTGTGTGTGTGTGTGTGTGTGGTGTGTGTGTGTGTGTGTGTGTGTGTGTGTGTGTGTGTGTGTGGTGTGTGTGTGTGTGTGGGGTGTGTGAAAGTGCCTGAACGTATATGTCAGTCTCTCTCTCTCTCTCTCTCTCTCTCTCTCTCTCTCTCTCTCTCTCTCTCTCTCTCTCCACCCGTTCTCATTTCTTTTCTCTTTAGTTTTCGCCCTCCCAATTTCCTCTGATATTTTCTATTTAATCACTTTTTCTTCCTGTTCCTGTTATCTGCTTCCGCAGCTCCCTTTATCTGCAACATGGCAGCGTTACTGAATGATGTATATGGCACATCGTTTGTTTGTTTGTTCATTCGTTTGCCGTATTCTTTCTTCTGTCCCGTGGTCTTCATCTTGTCCTCCACCCCTAATGGGGTTCTGTGTTGTCAGCTAGAGTATAATTGAACTGAAAATGAAAATCCGTCTCTTTCTCATCTTTTGTCTTCTATTTTATTTTTCTTCTATGTCTCGTATCTCTTTTTGTGCCTCCTTTTCCTCCTCCAGTTCTCCTCCACTTCCTCCTCCAGTTCTCCTCCACTTCCTCCTCCAGGTCTTCCTCTACTTCCTCCTCCAGTTCTCCTCCACTTCCTCCTCCAGTTCTCCTCCACTTCCTCCTCCAGTTCTCTCACTTCCTCCTCCAGTTCTCCTCACTTCCTCCTCCAGTTCTCCTCACTTCCTCCTCCAGTTCTCCTCCACTTCCTCCTCCAGTTCTCCTCTACTTCCTCCTGCTCCTCCTTTTATTTTAACTTTCATTTCTGATACCGCCATCAATAAAACGTAACTAACGCTTTTTTTGTTATCAAGGTGACCTCAAGGGGCCTCAGACCTATTCAAGAATAAACAAGGACACGATCACCAATAAACAAGTACTTTACCCGAGACCTAATAAATCAAGGGAAAAACATGCCCCTCATCTTCTTTCCTACCGAATCCCCCCCCACCCGCACCTACTCCCTGTCCCCTTCACCCCCAACCCTCTGCAAAGACAGACAGCCACAGCTTACCACTCAGACGTAAAATTCCACACACACACTGACGCACTTGAAAAACTGAAAACTCATTTGTTTGTCACTCTTTGTGACGTGACAATTGCCAGCCACACCATCTGCTAGAACTCCCCCCCCCTCCCCGCCTCTCTCTCTCTGGCTTGCAAACTGCAGTTAAGGTTAGCAGTCTACTCATTTTATCAGTGTCTACTGTCACCCATCACCCCCACCCCACACCCCTCCGCCTCCCACACTCTCTACTCAGTCTGTCACGGCTTACGTTTAGTGTAAGCTGGAACAGTGACAGGTACGTGACACTGACAACAATGGGACAGGGAAGTGTGATGTCACTCTAGAGTGGGTCGCCCACTTCACTCCCCCTCCTCTCTCCCCTCCTCCCTGGCTCATCTAGTCGTGCAGGTGATCGCTCGTGGTGGAGACGAGGGCCGCGTGCTCTCTCCCCTCTTCTTCAGAGAAGATGTGTGAACCTCCTTCCTTCCTTCCTTTCCATCCCCACACTCACCCTGGCCGCTGCACGACCCACCCGTGCATGATGCAGTGCCATGGACTGGCAGCATATCCATATCTACCCGCGTCTCACAGGTGCGATGAACGTAGCTTCACATAATGGCTAAAAAATACCTCCAACATCTAAGAGATAGTGTTCTGGAACCGTCTACACATAACATCAACCAGCAGTTGGTGGGGGATGGCTATCCCATTTCCGATCAACCCACCCACCACCCCTTCCAATTACTAACACCCCCCCCCCCTTCTTTTCAATAGTGATATTATTGGCTGTCATGTTTCTCTAACCGCCTGTCAATGAGACTGGCATCAGAGACATGATTGTAATTTAGCACACAAAAAGAGGAAACCCAGTCTCCCCACTTCACTGCCCCACCACAGGCTGTAAGACTGATCACCACCAGCGAACCTGCCAGTGACACAGGTGTATGCCAGATAGGGGGACGTTTATCTCTCCTGCTAGGAGATTCTGTGTCAGGTTTCACTGATCAGCCCAGAAGAACTGTAAATTGAGGCTAAGTTTTTAAGTCTTGAGGCTATGCATTGCTTGTATGTGTGTATGCCTCACGTTTTAACAGTGTAACTTTTTGCCACAACTGGGTAAAAATGTTAAGATGGTTGATTCACGTTCTATGTTAACAATATGACTTTTTGCCAGTATTCAATACTATCTGTTGAGGTGATCACTGAATGCTATCTTCTGACAGAAAAACAGTACATCTATACCAGGTGAAAACTGTTAAAGGGATTTATGAATATTGTTGATTGTCTTAATGCTTAATGGTAGGTGACTCTAATCTACGGGTGTACTTGGGCTAAGTGCATTCCAAGTTACCTCAGCTGAGTTTCAAAACTAAACTGAAGAGTTGTTTGCCTTCAATTGTTTAGCATTTCATAACGGTCTCATACCACTCGTTAAACACTGATAACTATGGCAGATATATTTATGCTTGACTGTACTTTGCTGCCTAAGATCTCTCACATGTACTGAAAGCCAGAGGGCAAGCGTGAGGACTCGCCAAGCTGGACTTCAGCTACTTTAACTACAAAACAGTTTCTGTCTTGTGACCAAAGAACTGCTACTCTGCTACTACTACTTCTGTTATCATTACTCCTTCTCCTCTTCCTCCCCCTCCCCCTCCGCAATCCGCTTTTGCTACTGCCTGTCTGCTTTAGCCTCCTCCTCCTCCTCCTCCTCCTCACTCCTACTATATCATCATTTATACTACTATACTATCACATACTACTACTGACCACCCCTCACCATCCTACTACTACTACACTACTACTACTACTTCTACTACTATACTTTACACTACTACACTACTATATATCTACTATACTATACATACTACTATACTACACCACCACCACCGCTACTACCACTACCATACTGGTATAGTACTAGCATATAGCTACTATTACTACTATACTACTACTACTACTACTACTTACACTACTACTACACTACCACTTCTACTAGGAAGATGATGCTATGGATGCCAACACTGAAAGAGGAAATAAATGTCCGTACTGTCAATGAAAAACTATGTCTGGAAGCGAAGCTCTTTTTTCCTTGGTACCTTTGTCTGCTGCTCCTTTTTCCTGCTATTAGTTTCTACTCTTCTTCCCCATTCATTTTCTCGTCTCTCACTCCTTTTGTTTCTCTTCCTTCTTCTTGTCCTCTCCCCAACCCCCCCCCCCCTCCCCTCCCTCCATCGGCTTTTATTTTGTGGTTGCGGGTCTTCTGGTTCTTCCTTTCTTATGGAAATAGCCTAGACATTCGGTTTGGGTGTTAGGAGCGGTTTGGGTATGTGCTTGGGCAGAGTACTATGACCGCCCGTGGGTGTTGTTGGTCTGCGTGTTGGTCGATCAGTCTGTCTGTCTACCCTTTCTGTTCCTCCCTTTGTGTCTGTGTCTGTCTGTCTGTCTGTCTCTCTGTGCATGCGTCCGAGTGCGCGTGTGTGCGTGCGTATGTGCGTGCGTGCGTGCACATGTAAGTGCGTGCGTGCTTGAATGCGTGGGTGTGTGCGTACATATATGCGTGCTTACATGCGTGCGTGCGCGCGTGCGTGTGCTGTGGGCGCACTTGTGCTTGTGTGTGGCGCGCTTTGTGTGTGTGTGTGTGTGTGTGTGTATGTGTGGCGTGCGTGCGTCTGTATGTGAGTGCATGCGTGCTTGAATGCGTGCGTGCGTGCGTGTATACATGCGTGCGTGCATGCGTGCATGCGCGCGCTCACGCGCGCGTGTGTGTGCTTATGCGCGCACGCACCTGTGTGTGTGTGTGTGTGTGTGTGTGTGTGTGTGTGTGTGTGTGTGTGTGTGTGTGTGTGTGTCCCTCCTAAGAATAATTTGAGAATGATCAACTGATCTTGAACAAAAATGTACAGATTTATCACTGGAGTAAATATATCTGTAACTGTTCTATGGGGTTACACTAGCCACATGTTTTTCTTTCAAAGTAGTGAGAAAGAGAAAAAGCGAAACCATTCATCAATTTCTTGCAACAACATGAGCTGGAGTTTCCGTTAATATACAAATAAAATGGAAAGAAGTTACCTACACAAAGCTAATAGAGGAGGAACGGGGAAGAGCAAGGACGAAGAAGTGTGTGAGATAGAAAAGAATAAAAACAAAAATAATCAAACAAAAACAACAGCAACAAAAAAAAACACACAAAAAAAACAAAGAAAGCAAAAAAAAAAAAAAAAGAAAAAAAGAAAAAAGGAGAACGGGGGTGAAGACGGAAATCGGCGTGTGCGGGACAGTTGTCACGTGGGGCAACAGGCGAAATCGGACGTACGGACGAAGGCGGAGCAAAAAGTAGAGCGACGGACGGACTATCAGCAGAAGTCCACAGAGTGCAGACAGCGAGAGAGCTAAGACCTCCATCGATACTGACAGATCATTCGGCCCCTACAGTGACCACGGGTCATCGTCTTTGGCGCTTCTGCCTGATTGCATCCCTCTGCCGTGAAGACGGATGGGGTCCGCCCGGTGGTCAGCTTGAGTGACAGCGGTCACGTCACTCCTGGTCACGGAGAGAGGCAGTGATGGGAAAGAAAAAGTGCCTAATTATCTCTTTGGTTCGTTTGTTTGTTGGTTGGTTGGTTGGTCTGTCTGCCTCGTCGATTCCCTTCATTTAGAAAAAAATCTCTCTGTCTCTCTCTCTGTCTGTCTCTCTCTGTGTCTTTTTCTCTCTCTTCTTCTTCTGTCTGTCTGTCTGTCTGTCTGTCTGTCTCTCTCTCTCTCTCTCTCTCTCTCTCTCTCTCTCTCTCTCTCTCTCTCTCTCTCTCTTCTCCCTGATCAGTTTTCTTAGTGTATATTTTGTTTTACCTTACGTTTTCAACATTGGTTGGACGGATAAGTTTGTAATACCTCAATTATTGGTTAAATATGTTTTTAACCTTTCTCTCACCCTCTCCCTCCCCCTCCACCACCTATCTCTTTCTTATTCTCTTTTCTCTCTCTCTCTCTCTCTCTCTCTCTCTCTCTCTCTTTCTCATTCTCTCTCTTTTCGCTCATTTTCTCTCTCTCTTCCCCCTTGTCTCTCTCTCTCTCCCTCTCTCTCTGTCTGTGTCTGTATCTGTGTCGATGTGAGTGTGTGCTGATGTGTGTATTACAATCAAAATAATATCCGTGCAATCCAAAACGAAATATCTTCTTTATGAAGCAGGAAGAAAAAGAACCCACTATGCTGAAAGCTAAATGTTAACATCTTTAAGTCTAAAATCGGAAAATCTTTGCACGTACGTCATTCATACAGTAGTTCAGACTAGCATAGACACCCGAACAACAACAACAACAACAACACACACACACACACACACACACACACACACACACGCACGCACGCACGCACGCACGCACGCACGCACGCACGCACACACACACACACACACACGCTGCATAAAAAGAAGAAAAGAAAAAAAAAAAACAGGAAAAAAAATAAAAAGGAAGTTGTAAGAAATAAATCTGCAAAAGTACACTTCAAGAGGGTGCCACAGAAGGTATACTCTTACGTGCTGACTGGACAAAAAGGAATAGGAAAACAAGTACAACTGATCACAGCCACTGGGGAATGTTGGAATAAATCTAAGTCAGACAACAGGAAGCGAGTGATCGTCGAATGAATAAAACGAACATATAATACTCAAAGGTCAAACGACAGGAAAGGGGAGACTTTGTCAGAAGTATAACAACGACTCAGTAATCGGACAGCAATGTAAAGGAGGGAAGAGAGAGAGAGAGAGAGAGAGAGAGAGAGAGAGAGAGAGAGAGAGAGAGAGAGAGAGAGAGAGAGAGAGAGAGAGAGAATGACAATGATTCTTTATTTTATAACGGTCAAAGTATTGGCTTAGTTAGCCATTTTTCATACTTGCCGTTACTATTCTACGAAACTAATACTAAACGATACATTGTATGCATCACAGAGAGAGAGAGAGAGAAGAGAGAGAGAGAGAGAGAGAGAGAGAGAGAGAGAGAGAGAGAGAGAGAGAGAGAGATTAAAAAAGAAGAAACGAAAGGTAAGAGAAAAGAGATGAGGGGAAGGAAGACATGGTAAAATGACAAAAGAAAGAAAAAACTAATCAAAATAAAAGAGACGACAGGAAGAGAGTGAAGACCAAAAGGCAAAAAAGAAGAAGAAGAAGAAGAAGAAGAAGAAGAAGAAGAAGAAGAAGAAGAAGAAGACGTAATCATCGGAGGAAACAAACCACGAGAAGAGAGCAAAGGTCAAAAGGACAAGAAGGACTCAAAGGAGCCACAATAATCAAAAAGCAAAGAAGGCGGATATGGAAGGAAGGAGGGGCTCAAAAGACAAGAATAGACATAACGATCGAAAAAACAATGAAGAGACAAGAGAATGAAGAGTTGATTAAAAGGACATAACAATCAAAACGCACAGGAAGAGATCATTGGAAGAGAAGATGGTTGAATAGCAGACAGAAGACATAACATTCAGTGATAAAATACGACAAGAGGCCAGACATAAACAAAACTAGCCCACTAGAACAAACACTAAAGCCTTCACAACGTAAAACAAACAAATAAATGAATAAATAAAAATAAACAAATACATTAAGCGTTCTGCACAAACAGCGAGTTTAAGACAAGACCATGAACCGCAAAGTCAAAGCACCAGAGAAGAGTAAGAGAGGGGAGGGGAGAAACGGTGGAAGTGGTGGCCGAGATCAAGAGGGAAAAGAATGAAGGGAGGGTGGGGGGAGGGGGTGGGGGGCGTCGGGTAGGGCTGAGTTAGGAAGGGAAGGGAGGAGGTGAGTGATGAGGTACCCTGGTGGCATGATAGGGTATCAGGACAACACATGGTTTTCCTGAATACCAGGAGTACGCTGATTGTTTATGCCGGAGTACTCTCTTCATCGAAAACATTGCAGTGACAGGCACAGGAACTTTTAGAACTGTTATTGATTGGCCGGTCGGTTGGTCGTTTGACTGGTTGCTTGACTGACTGACTGACTGACTAGTTACATGACAGCTGGTTGGCTGAATAGTCGTTTGCTAGGCTATGGCAATTGTACGTCAAGACCTTGTCATTTGGCGGCTGGTTTCAGCTGACTAGTCAAGTGACTGACTAGTATAATCGGTTGATCGATCGGTTGTTTGTATTGATCCGCTGGCTGATTGAGCAGGACCCAATGACCTACAAGCGAAGAAAAGAAGATCCAAAAATTCTGTATCATTTAAAGTTCTGTCCTCATCCTCAATAGAAATTGACTGGTCTTCCTCGACTCAGCCTCCCGCATCTCCGCCACCCCACTCCCCACCCGTCAAGCTCTTACCCACCCATGGCCTCCACCTTCATGCCTTTTGGTCTCTTTGTGTCAGAGTTTTACTATCTGCCAACTGAATGCTCGTCGTCTTAGCTGAGGGATCTACCACTGAACTCTCACCTCAACGGATGCCATTGTGAGCTCATTGACTAGATCAATGATGTAAACGATGATCTCCGGTTTATGTCTCAATGAGATCGATGATCAAAGATCTTGTTCGTCCACGACTCCAGATCGATGTCTTGACCAGGCGATCTGAGATCACAAGGAAGAGAACACTTCTTCCTCATATCCTACAAAGACTGGTAAAAATCATTAATATCCTGAGACCCACTGAGCCGGGAATTGTTTAGAAAAGGTTGTGAAATCTGTTTAATGTTTAATCTCTCTTCGGTCTGACTTTGTTCTGTGCACTGCATTGCAGTCGCAGTATATAAAACATCTGATTACGAAGAGAGAGAGAGAGAGAGAGAGAGAGAGAGAGAGAGAGAGAGAGAGAGAGAGAGATTAGGTAGAGAGGGTCACACACACACACACACACACACACACACACCACACACACACACACACAGAGAGAGAGAGAGAGAGAGAGAGAGAGAGAGAGAGAGAGAGAGAGAGAGAGAGAGAGAGGCGGAGATGAATTGAGGTTTTTAGAGAGAAAAAGAGACAGCGACCGAGAGACAGCGAGAGATTAACGGAGGTACTTAAAGAGAGAGAGAGAGAGAGAGAGAGAGAGAGAGAGAGAGAGGAGAGAGAGAGAGAGAGAGAGAGCTTTGGTCATCACATATATTTATATAGCTCATACGAGAGCTTTTACTTTATAACATCATATTTTGGGAACCTTAAAAAAATTATCTGGAGCACGCTGTGTGAAGCTTTCTTTGTGTGCCAACCGGAGGGGAAAATGAAATCAGTCTCGGTGGCTTAGACCTGTCAAGAAACGTTAAAGACAAAGTTACCCAGCGTAGGGTTCCTTTTCCATTGGCCACTCCACACACTGGTGGACCGAAATTAATGTCTAACCTCCTTGCCGTCAATTCTCACTTCCAACGTTAGCTGGGCCATCTTAGGTGAACGACCTGAAGAGAGAGAGAGAGAGAGAGAGAGAGAGAGAGAGAGAGAGAGGGGAGGGAGAGAGAGAGAGAGGGAGGAGAGAGAGAGAGAGAGAGAGAGAGAGAGAGAGAGAGAGAGAGAGAGAGAGAGAGAGAGCGAAATTCGAATAAATGTCAGTGTTGCTTATTATTCACCCAAAAAGGAAGTTAGAGAGCAACACACTATGACAAATATATACCAGCACTGAATTAAGCCTATTTTTAAGTAGCTAATTTCCTAGACCTGTTATTTCTGAAATCTAAGCCAGCGCTAAATGAAATCTATGATTTTTTTCAAACAACTAATTTCCTAGATCTTTTACTTCTTAAATCTAAGAAAGATCAAACGAGCTGTGTGAAAAAAAAACAAACAACACCTTTAACATCTAAAATTCCTTCGTCTGCGTGTCTGCGATAGAGCGGCAAGATTCACCATTAATGAGATTTCTGAGAATGTGGCAGTTTTGTAATGTCTTCATCAAGATGGCCGCACTGCCTCTTCCGGTGTGAAGTTTAAACATGACACCAAAGTGCACGTGTTTTGGTGTGGTTTGGTTTGGTGTCGTCCTCCCAGCACACGATGCCATCCCCTTCTATTAAAAGAGTCACGAAACTTAGCGTGCGTTCAATTCTGAAAACAAAAGTATTAAAACACGCATTCACACAAGAGACCTTAGTTTGAAGTCTGATCCGAACGATTTAAATGGAGTTGGAGAGAATCTGCTTAGAGATTACATCTGAAGAGAAAATCTCCTCTTCCTTGACAAGCTGAAGCCAAAATTAGCTCCAGGAACTTTGGTTCAGTAAACCAAATTTGATCTCTCGGACCAACACTGCCCCCAGGCCACCCTGTACCCCTCCGGATTGTAAAAGATTGAGCCTTGACTAGCAAAACGAAACAGAAGTCGAATATCTGATC
>CM065738.1:17117329-17119829 GCA_033310375.1 Conus canariensis
GCCTAAATATTTGTACGAGTTTACCACTTCCATTTCAGATTTACCGTAAAGCCATTTTTCATGGCGAGATATATAGCCCCCATTTCTAAACACCACAATATTGGATTTCTCCAGGTTAACCGAAAGATCAAGAGAATCTGCATTTTTTCTCAGTAAATCTAATTGGAGTTGTAGGCCCTTTACTGTGTATGAAAGCAAAGCAACATCGTCTGCAAAAAGAATAATAAATAGTTCAACGATGTCAGGGTGTAGCTGAACACCGTGTTTACCGTTGTGTATTATGTCAAGTGATAGTTCATTTATCATGATTGAGAATAACAGAGGACTTGTAATTTCACCCTGTTTTAAGCCTTTCTGGCAGAAAAAGAAATCAGTCAGACCTGTACCACTACCGCATCTAACACACGCTTTTACCACCTTGTACATGCTTTGAATAGCACTTAACATTTTACCCGATATTCCGTTCTTCAGCATGATAGGCCATAACTTAGCATGGGAAATAAGATCAAACGCCTTCCTAAAATCAATGAAAGCGACGTAAAGTTTTTTGTTACACGCTAGATGTTTTTGAATAGCAGCACAAAGTGTAATGACATGATCAATTGTGGAATGGTCTTTTCTAAATCCGGCTTGTTCCTCGCCAATGATTCATTTATCTTCGATCCAGTCTGCCAGGCGTTTATTTAAAATATAGCTGTATAGTTTACTACATATATTCAAAAGAGAGATCCTTCTGTAATTGTTGGGATCATGAGGATGTCCACGTTTATACAGAGGTTGAATGATAGCTTCTGTCCATGAATCTGGGTACTGTCCTGAAGTAAAAATAAAGTTAAATAATTCTTCTAAATAAGGCAGTATCCATGTGTACGAATAAATGAATACCTCAGGAATTAGTCCATCAGGACTACCTGCCTTATTGCATTTTAAATGTTTGATTGAATCGATGATTTCTTCGCGGGTAATAACCGAGTTTAAGCTATTTATTACTTGGTGTTCAACATTATTATTCTCCTCACAAACAATCGATGGTTGTGGCTGTAATGTTGCTTCAAAAACATTCGCAAAGTGATTTCGCCAGTCTTCCTTCAAAATGTCCCCCAATGAATTCTTTTGCGTATGTCTGACATTTTTAAGAGTAGTCCAAAACAATTTAGAGTCGTTGGTAGCATTCAATAATTTGTCTCTAAGACCAGTTTTATACATATCGGACTTAGCTTTCAGTAAATCTTCGTAGCATTTCTTCTGTTCCAAGTACTCAGTTAAATTTGCTTTGGATCGCTCATGTCTGAAGGTTCTTAGGGAACTTTTTACGGACGCTTTTGTTGTCCTGCATTCTTGTCAAACCATACTTGCTTTTTCGGGAAGCTACCAAATTTCAGTTGTTTTAACATACATTCTGAAGCCAATGTCAAAGTATCATTGAACACAGCAATGGACACATTAACATCTACACTTATCATTCGTTTGGCTTCTCCCAAAGCAGTTATGGAATTGGGTCTGATTAGGCTGTCCTTAAACATATCGTAGTAGTCAGGATTCCAAACAAGTTTTTGTATACATAAACTGTCTTTTCTTTCTATCTTTCCATAACCATTACACCTCAAGGTTAAAACAATGGGCATATGTTGAGAATCGGTTCTTTCATCAACGAGCATGTCTTGTATGGCATACATAAGTGATGTGGAGATGACAAAATAATCTATCACACTACAACCATTATTTGAGATGAACGTGAATTTACCCGACCTATCCCCTTTAGTTGTGCCGTTTACAATGAATAGATTAAACTGTGCACCCAATTCAAGGAAAAGTCTACCATGATAATTAAGTTCTCTGTCTTCTGAACTTCTCGTAGCTGACTCTACATAGTTGGAATCTTGATGCGTTTCTAGAAAATATTGAACATCGTTTACATGGTAGGGTTGTACATTTCCAGTTCGGGCATTTAGATCACCACATATAATGAATGGAACGTCTACAAAATTTTCTGATGCATTCAACATGCATGATTCTACAGCTGAAATGCCGTTTTCAAAACGTGAAATATTATATATAGGAGACTGTGGCGGCGCTGCATAAACAGCAATCAGAAAGACATCTGTTGTTGACTTAAATAAACATTGGGACAGTTTTAACAACACAATGTTTTCTGTTTCACAGTCAATTCTTGTAACTTGCTGATCTAGATCTTTCCTAACAAGTAGCGTCACACCACCTGATTTGCGACCTGCTTTAGACAGCCTAACTGCTGGACTGCTGTACTGAGTAAACTTGGTTAAAACATCAACTGTAAAGATTTCTGCAGTAAAGGTTTCTAGAAGACAAACAAAATCAAATCTGTTAATATACAAAATAAAGTCAGAATCATTTAGTTTAGAGGTGATGTCACAAACATTATAAGAAAGAAATGTCAGAGTTTCAGTTGTATGAAACGTGCCTGGGCTTTGGCCGAATCCCTATTGTCCAGTTTTGTTCGTCCCTTTAATTCGGGTTGAAA
>CM065738.1:17124829-17129829 GCA_033310375.1 Conus canariensis
GGATATAAATATATTTATTTCGTGTCAGATCATCATATACACCACACTAGCACTCACTCCGTCACGTCAGTTAGTCCCTACGACAAAGAATCACATCACAGCGTAAAAGTGGAGAGTTTCTGTGAATCCACTGCGGTCTCATCACGTGAGGATGTTGGGAGCTTCATCAGTTGTTCAAATAGTTCTACCAACTTCTGAAAGTTCTCTGCCAGTAACGTTTCCTCTGTTCTGGCACTTGCTTTCACTCTGCTTGCCATCACGTGTGTTTTCACACTCGTCTGGTATTCTCCTGTCTTGGTGAACCATCCTATCGTTTGTTCTGGAAACTCTTTCGTGGTTGTTTTTCAGTGACAACAAACTATGACCTGCCTGTTTCTTTCTTGCCAATCGTCCATTCTGTAGTTTCTATTACCTATGGACCATTTTCAAGCATTTTTTATTTTTGCTAATCAGAAAAAACAAACAAACCCCCCCCCCCCTGCTGATGATCAGTTGAAGGGAATATTTGACGCTTTCAGCACTGCTTAATGTTATCAGCCCCCAAAATGCTAGTACTTTAGCTACCATGTCATTTGTTCGTTGTTGTTGTTTATGGTTGTTGTCCTTTTTCGGGGGAGGGGGGGGGGCGTGATCTTCTTCCTCCAGGATGTAATCTTTTTACCCACGTAAAATCAATGGTCCTGAAAATGGCCTGAATTGTCGGATGGATTATGAAAGGAAAAAAAAAACCACACACACACAAAAATATAAACTTGTTATCAACACTATCAAACCGTAGACTGAGCACACAAGCAAGAGCGCCACGTCTTGGTCTGACATCAAAGCCAGCAGAGCACTGTATTGAAAGATGCCACTCTTTCCTAGGCCAGTGCCAGAATAGAATGCTCTACCACTGGCGATTGTGACGTCTGAAGACCTGTACCACTTCACACCCTGGCTGGCTTCCCTCTAATATCACACAAAACATCTCTGGCAACTCTCTCTCTCTCTCTCTCTCTCTCTCTCTCTCTCTCTCTGTGTGTGTGTGTGTGTGTGTGTGTGTGTGTGTGTGTGTGTGCGCGCGCGCGTGCGTGCGTGCGTGTGTTAATGTTGTAGATTATGGAAGCACAAAGTAAATGTCAATCCAATTTAAGTAATATCCATCGCAGAAACAATTCACATGGTATTTTTACCTGTTGGAATAAAACACTTGAAACTTCTAGTTTTTGTTTAAGGTACCTTGGACTTGAGCTTTATAAAAGTGGAAACTCAAACAAAGGAAATCAAATATTGCTAGCACAAGCAGAAAAGGCAGTGCTTGTTTTGATTCAGGCTGTGAAGACGTATCTGTGAGAATTGCTGTAGAATTATAAAAGAAACAACAGTACTCCGTTTTACATTAAGGTAGTGAAATCTGGGGTAATGAAAGTTTGAGCATCACTGAACATCTTCATTAAAAAGTTCTTGGATTTATTTTTAATCGAACAGAAGCACCATGACTTCTATACTGAATGGGGAAAGTGATATGTTTCCTTTCGTTTCTTTATCGGGTGATCCGTTTGAATATAAGTCGATCTCAGGTCATTCCAGTTATTCCTTTTATTTATATTGCATTGTTTATGATCTATAATGTTTACAATGTATATCATTCACCATGATTGATCAAATTTGCATTGTTTCAGTTGAGGCTGATTTTGTCTGTGTCTGGGAAGTCACAACTCTTCTTTTCTAAAGACGCGCTGTGTAAAAATGACATTAGCTCTTTAAGATAATGGTAAGCATGAGTGTCAAACTAAGTTGTGTTTTGTTTTTGCATATTAATTTTAAGATAATGGTAAGCATGAGTGTCAAACTAAGTTGTGTTTTGTTTTTGCATATTAATTTCAAGAAATGCTATGGGCAACAACAGTACATTATGTAATGATCATATATATATATATATATATAATATATAATATAATATATATATATATATATATACATATAGGCCAGGATTTAAACCACAGTGCCAAGGATATCCACGCTGTTGGTTCGGATGAGGAATTTGCACAGGACCTCGATGCCAGGCGCCTGAAACTCAACCTGCCACGAGCAAACGAAACTGAAGATTGGGAGAAACTGGATGCAAAAATCGTCCAAAGACTCGATGCACTGATAGGGAAAAGCACCCTGGAACACAAACTAGCCACATATGTATATATATATATATATACATATAGGCCAGGATTTAAACCACAGTGCCAAGGATATCCACGCTGTTGGTTCGGATGAGGAATTTGCACAGGACCTCGATGCCAGGCGCCTGAAACTCAACCTGCCACGAGCAAACGAAACTGAAGATTGGGAGAAACTGGATGCAAAAATCGTCCAAAGACTCGATGCACTGATAGGGAAAAGCACCCTGGAACACAAACTAGCCACATATGTATATATATATATATATATATATACATATAGGCCAGGATTTAAACCACAGTGCCAAGGATATCCACGCTGTTGGTTCGGATGAGGAATTTGCACAGGACCTCGATGCCAGGCGCCTGAAACTCAACCTGCCACGAGCAAACGAAACTGAAGATTGGGAGAAACTGGATGCAAAAATCGTCCAAAGACTCGATGCACTGATAGGGAAAAGCACCCTGGAACACAAACTAGCCACATATGGGGACATTGTGTATGCCACATGTAGAGACGCCTATGGAGCAAAACTACCCAAAGAGAAAACACCTCCAAAGAAATCCAGACGCCAAGAAAAGATGGACAAGATCAGGGTCCAAAAGAAAAACCTCAAGATGCAAATGAAGACCGCACTGCCAGCTGAAAAACAAGGCTTGGAAAAACTGTGGAAAGACCTGAAAGAAAAACACAGCGCCCTCAGCAAAGCGGAATCTGCGAGGAAGAGGAAGAGCAAAAAGAAGAAGACACAAGAGCGCTTCTTCAGAGATCCCTTCCAGTTTGCCAGAACACTGTTTGAGCAGCCAAAATCTGGGACCCTAAGTGTGGACAAAGGAGTTCTTGAGCAGCATCTGAGGAAAACATACTCTGACCCACAGAGCAAAGCACCACTCGACATTCAAGGTCTGGTGTGGCCAACCAACCCTGAGGAACAGTTCAATGGCAAGCCTCCAACGTTGGCGGAAATCAAGAAGGTGGTCGACAAAGCCAGAGCCAAATCATCACCAGGGCCAAACGGAATACCTTACCAGCTTTACAAGAAATGTCCCAAGGTGCTGGAGTGGCTCCACGGGCTGCTGCGATCGGCTTGGAGAAACCAGAAGATCAGCGGCCAGTGGATGACGGCAGATGGTGTGTACATCCCCAAAGAGCAAAACTCAAGTGACATCAGCCAGTTCAGGCCAATATCACTACTGAACGTCGAAGGGAAAATCTTCTTCTCTGTCATGGCAGCAAGGCTGACCAAGTACCTGATGGAAAACAAGTACTTGGATGTGTCAGTCCAGAAAGGTGGCATCCCAGGCGTGGCTGGCTGTGTAGAACACGCCACAATGATCTGGGACGCAATCCAAAAAGCAAAAACAGAAAAGAGAGACCTGGACGTAGTGTGGCTTGATCTGGCAAACGCATATGGATCTGTGCCCCATGAGATGATACAGTTGGCTCTTGAGATGTACCATGTGCCAAAGAACATCCGCGACATGCTCAAGAAGTACTTCAATGGCTTCTCAATGCGGTTTTCTACCAAGGAGTACACAACAGACTGGATCAACTTGGAAGTGGGTATTGCAATGGGCTGTGCAATTTCCCCAATACTGTTCGTGCTGGCAATGGAACTCATCTTGAAAGCAGCAACAAACAACGCGAGACAAACAGACCTTGGCGATGGATACAAGATGCCTCCTCTCAAGGCCTTCATGGATGACACTACAGTGATTTCATCCAGAGAAGACGAGACACGTCATGTGCTGGAGAGGCTGGACGACATAGTTGCCTCATCCAGAATGAAGTTCAAGCCAAAGAAATCACGGAGTCTCTCACTGAGGAAAGGAAAAGTGGCCGGATCTGTGGTCTTCAGTGTTGCCAACCAGGCCATTCCAACAGTCACAGAAGAACCAGTCAAGAGCCTTGGAAGATGGTATGATGATACGCTGAAAGACACACAAAGAGCAAAAGAAACCAAGCAGATGGCGGAGGAAGGCTTGGAGACCATTGACCAGTGTGGGCTCCCTGGCAAATACAAGGTCTGGTGTCTGCAGTTCATGCTGATACCAAAGCTCCTATGGCCTCTGATGATATACGACATCTGCACCAGCATAGTGGAGGCAATGGAAGCCAAAATCAACAAGTTCACAAGGAAATGGCTTGGTGTCCCACCCTGTCTGACTGACATAGCGCTGTACTGTCGCCAAGCAAAGCTGAAACTACCACTGAAATCCATCCTGGAGGAATACAAAGCAGGGAAGATCAGACTTCAAAGCATGCTGGAGGACTCAGGAGACAAGGTGGTAGAAGCAATCAAGCCCCAGTTGAAGACAGGCAGAAAATGGAAAGTTCAAGAGGCGATGGATTCTGCAAAAGAAAGTCTCAAGATCAGAGAAATAACAGGACACACACAGACCAACAGACAAGGACTGGGGATGACCAAAACTGAATGGTGGTCAAAGGCCAAAGGAAAAGCCAAAAGAGACATGATGATTCAGGAGATGAGAAAAGAAGAAGACCAAAAAAGACTCCAAAAAGCAGTCCAGCAGAGCCAGCAAGGGCAATGGACAACGTGGGAGAATGCACTCCAAAGAAGTCTCACTTGGAATGACATTTGGCACATGGCCCCTCTCAGGATCAGCTTCATTCTCAGATCTGCATATGACCTTCTGCCCTCAAATGCAAACCTGGTGAAGTGGGGGAAAACAGACGATCCTGCATGCCCCCTCTGCCATGAAAAACAAACAATGGAGCATGTCCTAAGCTCATGTAAAGTAGCCCTGGCTCAAGGAAGGTACACATGGAGGCACAACCAAGTGCTCAAAGAGATTGTACAAGTAGTCTGGGCTAGTACCAACACC
>CM065738.1:17134829-17167329 GCA_033310375.1 Conus canariensis
GTATACTGTAGAAACAAACGGAAGTTTACTGGGGAAAAATGACACCTATCAGTTGCTTACTAAATAAGCAGACAGCAGAAATATCCTACTGCAAGGTTTGAACATTTCAGCATGTGACATTTAGCTGGCCGAGATGTCCAATCCCACTGAGATGTCTGACTTTAGGCATTTTGGCTAGTTGGGACATTTCGGCTGGCAACACGGGCCTTATCGTGATTCCATTTTATCAGATCCCGCAGTTTCAAGTCTGTCTGCCTGCCTGTCTGTCTGTCTGTCTCCTTTTTCTTCTTCTTCCTCTCCTCCTCCTCCTTCTTCTTCTTCTTCTCCGTCTCTCTCTCTCTCTCTCTCTCTCTCTCTCTCTCTCTCTCTCTCTCTCACTCTCTCCTTTTTCTTCTTCTTCTTCCTCTTCTTCTTCTCTCTCTTCTTCCTCCTCCTCTTCCTCTTCTCTTTGTCCTTCCCTCCCTCTCCCCCTACTCTCTCTCTCTCTCTCTCTCTCTCTCTCTCTCTCTCTCTCTCTCTCTCTTCCAAAACAGAATCCCTCTAGTATCAGGTGACGCAAACTATATTTTATTTATCCATGAAGCGCACTCCCCAGATGGTTGGCCTGAGATTCAGGACTACGGTATTGACTGAAGGACAGGGAAGGGGGTGGGGGCGGAAGGTGAGGTCGAGGAGGGAGGAAGGTGGAGGTGGAAGGAGAGGGGGAAGAGGCGTTGTCGATTTCAGAATGGCTTTTAGTTTCTGTTTCACCAGGAAGGCCTCTTCACTGGATGTCAGTCAGTCTAGGTGAGTGCTGGACCAATTTGATGACCGATGTGGAGTCCATTTCTCGGTGTCGGTTGCAAATATACTGAACACTTTCTGTCCAGTCAGCAAACAAGTTAAACAAAAGAACAGCAGCAAAAAAAAAAAAAAAAAAAAAAAAAGGAAAGAAAAGGTCCGCCATGGTAGAATATGTATGACCAGTTTTTATATTCAATACAAGAAAAGCACACACACACACACACACACACACACACACACACACACACACACACACACACACAAAACACACACACACACACACACACACACACACACACACACACACACACACCACAGCAGCAAGAAATCAGTTCACCCTTTTCTCGGAGGCTAAACGATTCCCCCAATTAGTAGCGATTGAGGAACATTTACATGAATACGTATGGCTACAATAAACTAGTACTTAAAGAAAAAAAAGGTAGTTCTTGGGGAAAAGTCAAATATTGCACAATAATCATATTCTGTCTTTGCGCCAGGCATTAAAGGAATAAAAGAAATATAGGACAATGTTGATCGAAAAGGGAAAATTCTGTTGAGGGCACAGGAACAGTGTTTCTCGGCATCTTCGGAGTGGAGTTTGTATCTGTCACTTCTTCGTTCGCTGGGATGCTTGGGGCTTTTCCGAACACATAGCTACCCCTGTCCCCGCCACATGTGATGGTTTGCTTTATAAAAGAATGAAATCTTTGTCATTTGATCTCAGATTTCGCGGAAAATAGATCCGGTTTTCAGGTTGTTAGGGTGCATAAGAAAGACACTTATTGACTGTTTTCATTTTTTTCTCCCAACGAACACATAGGGGATTGATTCTGACGATGTGGCCGCCATGATATGGTTTTCTGTTGTCGGTTGGGCTTTAAACGACATTCATGAATTCGAGTTTGGCACTCTTTTTTCAGCAGAACATCCAGGCTATCAGATTCAAACAATAAACAAGTAGGGTAACTCTTGCTTCCATACGAAAACCTAACACTGAGTAACTTTTATCCAAGACTGACACAACCTTTTAAACTTGAATAAAGTCAGACAAATACAAAGACGAACAATCTAATAGTGGGGGAAAAACAAGCGCAGACCAACAACCCCTCCGTCATCACAGTAATGACTTAGCAAAGATTTGAACTTGGGGGGGGGGGGGGGGGGGGAGGGAGGGAGAGGGGGTTGAAGATGAAGAAAATGGGAACATAAAACTAAGAAAATATAATTATGATAAATATGAAACCTCTTCACTGGCTGCATGAGGTTTTCTTATGGGAGCAAGAGTTACTCTACTTGTTTATTGTTTATTGTTTACTGCTCCCTGCCTCATTTTATTTTCACTATCAGATCTAGTTAATTAAAGTCTCCGCACTATCGATGCCGGGAGCCCCGCAAACAGTTTTGGGGGCGGTTAGACCTGTATTTTCCTGGCGATTTTGCAGGTGTTCATGTAGCCGTCGATTTCCATTTCGTTAAGAAATTTTCACTGAATGTGGGTACATCAACGGGAGTGGTGAACCAAGTCTAAGTTCGATACAGCTTTTTATTGACTGAAGAAAAATATTTCATCTGCATTCACTCTAGAAAAATGTCAAAACAGGAAAACGACACGCTGGCATTTTAAAGCGAAGATTCAGTTCTCATTCTTGAAGATAAATACCGTCAGCACTTTCTCTGCTAGTGATAAATATGTGTAAATTCATATATCTGTATTTACAGCTTAACTAAATTCATTTTCACATTAACTCCAGGCAATAAAGAAACAAATTTAAGCAGGTGAAACATCACTCTGCCATTCTCTCAGCCGTTGAGTTAGCAGTCGATATAACTTTAGAGAAATGGCAGACATTTACACTAATTAGTTCTGTTCAGTGGAAAATGCTGGGTAAATATAATGTCATAACACAACAGAAAAAGAAGCAAATTAAAACGAGTTCCGTAACATGTTGAAAATCGGGCAAAAATTAATGTGATGACAGTTGCACCAGACAGAAAAGGAATAAACTAAATATGAAGAAATTCGTCGGTCAGACTTCTGTACGTGGAAAGAGACTGTTGTTATTTCCATCTTTGAAACTGACTCCTGTAGCAGACACTCCTTCGCCATCAACTCCGATTCACGAAGACTGGCAGTAGACTTCTATCGACAGAAAACGGCGGACGTGATCGTCCGCTTGATTAAACACTCCTGTACGTCCTAGATGGCGCTCCTCCTTCCTGACTTCCTGTCCGTCAGATCCTTAAGTCTCGTCCGCGTTTTCCAGTTGGAATCCAAGGTTGTCGAATGACGTCAACAATGACGTCAACAAGTCCGCTCACCCTGTCAATAACTGTAACACGTCAGACTGGTTCAAAGGCAATTAGACCATCATGTTTACCGGCCGTCTCACCGCTTTCAGTGTCGCCCTCTGTCTTTGCGAAGGTTTTGCTGGGATGGAGTGCACGCGGGTGTGCTTAGACCCAGACCTGCTAATTGTCTGAGGTCCTTTCAAAGTTATTTCAAATGTTCCTAGATTACATGGCTGGCATACAGCGTGCAGGGCATTGATCTCAAGAGGGCTATCGGTTTCACCACCAATGAAATTACTTCAAGCACTTGACCTTGACAACCCGTCGCCCTGCCACCAATACCCTCCCCACCACCACCACCACTACACACAAACTCTCTCTCTCTCTCTCTCTCTCTCTCTCTCTCTAAGTATAGAGCAAGACAAAAAGTGAGAGGGAGAAAGTGAGTGATTGAGATGGGAAAGGCTAGAGAGGGAGATCAGGTTGAAGAGAGATACATTTACAGAGAGAGAGGAGAGAGAGAGGGAGAGAGAGAGAGAGAGAGAGAGAGAGAGTGTTAAATGAGATAATAATGCTTTTTTATGGCGCTTAATCTTACATCATAAGCCCTAAGCGCGTACAAATACAGACAAGATTTTAAAAGACAAAACATAAATCAAACCAATAAAAAGATGAAATTGCAATAAGCACCATACACCTACAAACAAGGGTGCATATTGACACACACAGCATGCGTGCACACACACACACACACACACACACACACACACACACACACACACACACACACACACACACACACACGCTGGTGTGTGTGTGTGTGTGTGTGTGTGTGTGTGTGTGTGTGTGTGTGTGTGAGAGAGAGAGAGAGGGGGGATTCACGTGAACTGTCAAGATCGGAGTATGCCAACAGGCTTGGAATGTCTTCTGTGTGTGTGAGGGGGGGGGGGAGCTTCATTCTTTATTCTGTGTACCTTTTGCCTGCATTTTGGTCAGTGAAATAGGTCTCGTAATCAGTATCCGTTTGGGGTTGTGTGAATCAATTGTGTCATAATAGCTGCAGATGTTATCCTCCTTTATTTGGGACTGTCTTTGTCCTTCTTCCTCACTGGAGACTTTCTTAAATTTGATAAAATTCATAACCCAACTTCAAAAGTTCATTTAGTTTCACCCTTTCTAAATTTCAACTTCATTTACTCCAAACAGGAAAAGAATCAGTCCATACTGGCTTAAAAACAATTAACACTTTTCTTTCAGTGGCTGAGACACGTGGTTATTCTCTCTCTCTCCCCACACACACACACACACACACACACACACACACACACACACACACACACACACACCACACACAGAGAGAGAGAGAGAGAGAGAGAGAGAGAGAGAGAGAGAGAGAGAGAGAGAGAGAGAGAGAGACAGAGTATATAAAAACAGACCATATTTGTCAGAAAATATTCTGTTTTTTTTTTTTTTTTGCTGTCTTATAGAAGGCCTGAAGAATGCTTTATCATTGACACGTCTGACCCTGCCGTGAACACTTTCCTCTCTGCATTCAACCAAGAAGCAAAGATTAAACAACCTGTGTTAACAGTATGTCTCTCAGAGGGCGGATACCTTGACTTCATTTCCATTCAAGCAAGAAAGCAGAGAAATCGAGTAAGTCGCGAAACAAATCACTTGAAACAATGTTGTCAGCGGAAAACAGCAGCTCCGTCAAAGAATGCTACTTCAAATGTAATCAGAAAAACTTGATGAGAGTAAGCTTTACCCCGTAAATAAGCAAACGGCGTTGCTGACAAAAAAGGTGGGGGTGGGGGGTGGGGTGGGGGTGGGGGCTGTGATATTCTTAAAAAAGTCACAGTTTTGTTAGGGGCTGAACGATACTGCCCTTATCTCCATTTTGGGTATGACCGTAACAAATTATCTTCGTCGTCAACTTTGACTGACGAGTCGTTGCTCGTGGACTTGTAACTACAGGCAACGATACACTAAATACATGCTTGACTAGACATCGCTGTGCCTCCCAGATCTCCAAGACTCTTGGTTTCCCGACAGAGCCTTCAGGCAGTCAGATGACTGTAACAGACGTCCTCTCCTTATCAGTCGTGTGTTCCTTCCAGACAATTTTTTTTCTTAAGCTGGAGTAGCCTTTCATTGGGGAGTCGGAGAAAGGATAGAGGTTGGGGGAGAGACCGCCAGGTTTAACTGCGATTGCTTCTGTTTAAATCAATTTTTGCTGAATGTTGGTGAATCTATGTTAAACATTTAAATCAGAGTACATCTAGAAACTTGGAACTTCATGACCCCCCTCATTGTTTTCTCTGTCTCTAGTCTGCATGTGTGTTTGGAGAATGGGTACTGAAAGTAGCGTTCGCTGGGGAGTCCTATGGATTAACGGTGTCACTATGCGATCAAAAGTAACCTTCTGTTTTCATTCATTACCGACTGATTCTGTCTGACTGCTTAATCAAGATTTTCTTTGAAATTGTATAAGAATGATAACCTAATTTTATTCATTCCATGCCAAAAAAAAAAAAAAAAAAAATCAGTCAATACAGGCCGAATTTCGGTTAACAAGTTCGTCGGTGGCGGAAAGACGTGACCATTATCTCCGTCTTTGGATATGAACCTGTCTCAGACAGGTCTTTGCCATCAGCTTTGGCAGACGAATAGAGGCACGTGCGCTTGAAACGTAATGATACAGCGGATGTGATCGTCTGCCTGATCAGACACTGCTGCACATGCGAGACAGAGCCTGCCTGTGATTTCCAGTTCATCAGATACCATAGTCCAACACTCTTTTCTTAGTAGAGGCACCAGATGGTCCAATGACGTCAAGAGCGCGCGCAACCCTGCAGTCATGAGCACGGGTCAGACAGTGTCTTATACAACTATTCCACACAAGCTACGAGTCCAACGAATCGCCACGAATTGATAAATTTTAGAAATTGTAAGGAATCCAGGATTTTTGCAAATTTCTGTTCAAAATCATGACGCTGCACGAATCGGTTACGAATTTGGTAAGATAGACTTAGGAATATTCGTGGGTTTCTGCTCAAATCGGCGGGAACCATATGAAGATTGCCCAGAAATAAATACGATTTGCAAGAATCGCTTAGGAATACTTAAGGAATGTTAAAATTCAGTCAAGAATAAGCTACGAATCTTCCGAAGGCATCACGAATCTGGTACGGTTATAATTTAACTCGTGACTGTTCTTGAAAATTCGTGGAAGTTTCCCTCAATACAGTATAAAAAGCCCTCATCCCTGCTGGGGCATCAGTTCCAAAATGGATTGCCAACGTAGAACAGCTATTGCTCTGGCCCTGGAACTGGGGTATGAACAGCATCTGGTGATGAATAGAAGACTGGTTCGAAGAAGGAGAAGGGCCCCCAGGTGGTGGATCAGACCATGGCTGACACCAGCGAGAAGACTAGAGTGTGGGCACTATAGCAGGCTGATGCAGGAGCTGAGGGCGGAAGATGAGAATGCCTTTGCCAACTATGTGAGAATGCCACCCCACCTGTTTGATGAGTTACTCAACAGGATCGGCCCATTCATCCAGAGGAAAGATACCCACATGAGACCAGCCCTTGATGCCGGAATGAAGCTGGCCATGACCCTGAGGCATCTGGCTACAGGAGACCGGTACCATACCCTTCAGTATGACTTCAGATGTGGCCACAGCACTGTGGTATGCAGTGTGCAGGAAGTCTGTCAGGCCATCATGCAGGAACTGAAGGATGAAGTCATGCCACTGCCACGGACCCAGAAGGACTGGAAGGCCATTGCCCAGCAGTTCCAAGACCGGTGGATTGTTCCTCATGCCCTGGGGGCCTTGGATGGCAAGCATACTGCTCTCAGGAAGCCACATAACTCAGGCAGTGTCTTCTACAATTACAAAGGCTTCTTCTCTGTGGTCCTTTTTGCCTTAGTGGATGCAGACTACAAGTTCATCTGGATAGACGCTGGCGGAGAAGGTCATCAATCCGACGGACAACTGTTTGGTGCTTCAGAACTGGTGGAGTGCATCGACGACAACACCATAAACTTTCCTGACAGTGATCCTATGCCCTGCGATGACAGCGACACACCCTACTTCATTCTGGGAGATGATGCTTTCGCTCTCAGAACTTTTCTCATGAAACCCTATGGCAGTAGGGGTCTGGACAATGAGATGATGGTGGCCAACTACAGAATGTCCAGGGCAGACTTGTGGTGGAGAATGCTTTCGGAATATTGGCCAACAGATTCAGATGCTTTCTGGGCACTCTGGAACAACGACCTGAAATAGTGCGGTTACTAGTGGAAACAGGAGTCCTGCTCCACAACTTGCTGAGGATCAGGTTCCCTGCCATTGGAAATGCCGAGGTGGACCGGGAGGATGAGGACCACAAAATCATCCCTGGTGCCTGGAGGGCAGATCAACAGTTGGAGGAGATACCCCAACACCAGGCACCAAACAGAGATGATCGTGTGGGAAAAGTAATGAGGGACTACCTTAAGGCCTATTTTAACAGTGACGCAGGTTCAGTTCCATGGCAAGAAAGACTAGCAGGAGTAAATGTTGATTGAATGATGCCTGTTAACATTTTGATGTTAAGTGATTACCTATTTTCTTATATTTTATTATCATAACAAATCATACATATGCATCATCACATCATACACCAAAAATAAAAACAAACATGTCACTAATTCAATTCAATTCAATTCAATTCACTTTATTTTCTTTCATAAGAACTTTGTGTTGTGGTGGGAACACATAAACACATGACATATGAGTACACAACATTGAATAATGTAAAATGTGCAAATGCACTCACACCTGCACATGCCCACAAATTTAAAAACAATATATATAAAGTAAGGCTTATTTTTCACATAAAACTAATCAATAACTCTACCCAACATACACTCCATTTTACATCCAGTCAATTTAATAAAATCAGCTGTACGCTAAAGTACACCGTAAAAAAGGGGCACACACACACGCGCGCGCGCGCGCGCGCGCGCGCGCACACACACACACACACACAACACACACACACACACACACACACACACACCCATTCTACACGGGATGAGAAACTGAGATAATTTTAAAATCATTATCACTTGATTATCATCCCCCCTCCCCAAAACATCTACACTCTCACTCTCTCCCCACCACCCTCCCCCCACCCCTCTCTCTCTCTATCCAAGTCTCGCCCTCGCTCTCTCCTCTATCTTTGTAACAACAGCATTAAACATTTACTCAGGATGGTCAGGTCAGTGATTATTCAATGAACGGATTGAAATAGGCAAGAAACTACGATTCAGTCTGTTGGTTTCACATTTCAGTTGCCGGAATCGTCTATCTGAAGGCATCTTTTCATAAAAGGGGAACAGAGGATGGGTTTCATCACATGCAATCTTCTGAGCTTTCTTAGGCACTCTTTTTTCAAACATTTCTCCTAAACTTTGTTGCTTAACACCAATAATCTTACCACACCGTTTCACAATCTTTTCCAGCAAGCATTTGTTCTTCACATTTAATCCACCATACCACACTAAAATGAAAAAGTGATCACAGATTCAATATTGCTTCTGTAGAATGCTTTTACAATGTCACAGTTCACTCCAAGGTATCTCAACTTCTGTAAGCAATACACTCATGACTGACATTTTTTATACACAGAGAGAGAATTAGAAGTGAATATAAGTTTGTCATCGATAACAGAACCTAAGTACTTATACTCAGTCACCCTTTCAACCTCGGTACCTGAGATCAGTAAATCTGGAATAGGATCAGCATTTCTTCGGAAGTCAATGATCAGCTCCTTTGTTTTCTGGACATTAAGATCAAGGAAATTGGTGTCACACCACTGTGTAAAAGTGTTCACAATTTCATTAAAAGCTCTATCTGAGTTGGAGAGATCTGTGACTGCAGTATCATCAGACAATCCGATGATAAGGCTGTCATTATTTCCTCTGCAGTCATTAGTGTAGAGAGTAAACAGACAAGGAGAAAGAACTGTACCCTGGGGAGCACCCATTGATGTATAAGAAACGGATGAAACAGAGTTATGAAAGCGAACCCACTGGGGGCGATTTACCAGAAAATCGATAATCCAGAGAATGAGATAAGAGGAGATGCCAAGTTGCTTTAGTTTACTGGCCAAAAGATGAGGCTGTATAGTGTTGAAGGCAGAGGAGAAGTCAACAAACAGAATACGTGCGAACGACTTGGGCTTTTCTAAGTGTGTAAAAACATGATGGAGAAGTAAAAGTGTGTCTTTTAATAATAATAAAAGACTAACTGAAAATTTTATTTTTCTTTGTTTTCTATTTTCTTACATTTTATTATCATAACAAATCATATATATGCATCATCACATCATATACCAAAAATAAAAACAAACATGTCACTAACACTAAAAGTCATTCAGTAGCACACAGTTTAAGGGGTGGACAGAAGTCACTCTGAATGGTTTTCACCGAGGTTGAGGTGACTGGGACCGGAGTAACTACTGGTGTGGATTCCATAGGCCCCATGTCCCTAAGTATGTATGACAGGTTGAAGGACCCATCTTCCTAGAACAGAGGGCCACTGGAGGACCTCCGGGGCTGCTGACTCTCTGAAGATGGCGCTTGGGACGTGGAGGTTGCCAGATGAGAGGTCCTCTGACGGGCTAGTTCCTGTTGGCTGGGGGACTGGCTGTATCCTGGAAACTGGCTGTTGACCCAGGCTGCATCCTGCGAATGCCACACCGAAGACGCTGGGTTGATGGGTCTGATCTGCCACTGGGAGGGCTGCCACTGTTGTGGGGTTGCTGGTGATGGAGTTGGCATCACACTTAGACCAGGGACTGTCTGCGAGTAGAAGCTTGCTGCTGCCGTTTCTGGTCTTCCTGCAGCTTGCAGATCTGACTGCTTCTCAGCGTTGTACAGGAGGTCAAACATGGCTTTCTGTACGTCACGATATATGGCCTGGGGCAGGTTATGGAAAGCATGTCCAAGGTACTCGGCAAACTTTAACCTCTCTGGGTGGGGGACCTCGGGCACTGCAGGGGCTTGCAACACCTGCAGCAACTTTTCTTGGCGGTCTCTGCAGCTGTGTAGCTCCTCATCTAAGGTTTTGGACTACATGGCTTGGCTTCTCTTACTACTGGACGCCGTCACATCGGAGCTCACAGTAGCGCCTGTAGTGGAGGATGTGATGGTTTCTGGAAGCTGCGGCTCCTCTTTCTGGGACGGCTCCTCAACCTGGCTGGTGGTGGTGCCACCCCGGAAGCTCTGCACTGTACGGCGGGTGACTTGTCCGATGTGGGGCAGCAGAAATTGAAACCTTTCCCAGATTCCTTGCTGGCGGTCAGACATTTCAACAGCTGCCTGGCCACTTGACTTCTTTCTAAGCTTTCCTATTTGGGTTCTGATGCTCTCAAAGAAGGTTGTTAGTGCCTTCACATCCTTGCTCAGCTTCCGGGCCAGTTCTTCCCACGCGTTCGTTTTTTTTGGCAGCAAACATGTGGTCCGTTCTCCTATTATTATAGATAAAATCGTTCCTCTCGAGGAAGAGGGCCACCTCTTCCTGTTCGGTCTCAGTCAGGTTGGACAATACCCTGGCCTTCTTTGGCTTTGCCTGTGAACCTGCTACTTCATCTGCATCACCCACAGACTCGGCAGCCATTGACTCTGCTGCTGAATCTGCAACATCCTCCTCATGCAGTTCATGAACAGGGGCTTCTGCAGGTAGTGGGGTGAGGGCCGCTGCCATCTTCTCTGCCTTCTTGCTCTTCTATTGTTCTCTTAACCTTTCCTCTCCCCTTGCTCTGCCTCTGGCTGCTGGTCTGGGCATATTGATTGACTCGTCGTTGTCTGTCTTGTTTGGATTGTCAGGAGCAAATGACCTGAATCTAATAGCAAACACATTATATACTCATGTCGACTGGATTTAGATCTCATTTCTGATTGGTTCATGGTTCATGGACATTGCTGCAAACTCGTACCTGATTCTTACCCTATCATAAATTCGTAGACAGTTCTTAATTGTTTCTCTGATGCTTCGGCGTGCATTCGTGGCATTCTTGACAGATTCGTAGCCGATTCGTTGTCAAGACACCGCTTCACGATTCCCAGAATGAGTTAAGAATACATAGAAATGCCTACGAATCGATTAGGATTCAGTTACGTACATAAGAAATCACTACGATTTTGTTGAGAATTGACCAAGATTTTTTTATTCGGGAGTTCGTGGCCAAAATTTTGAACAGCACAAAACTTTTGCCCCGAATTCCAGAATTCTCAAGAATTGCAAGAACTGACTAAGAACAAATGTGAATCAGTTACGAACTTCAGGAACTTATTACGATTTAACTAAGAATCCCGGAGTTTATCAATTCCTGGCCATTCGTAGGATTCGTAGCCTCTATGGACAATAGTAGCATTTAGGGGAAAAGAAATGGGGGTGGAGGTAGGTGGTGTATATTGATATAGCAATTAGTGCGCGTTTCACCGATAGTGATATAGTTGTTCAAGTCTGCGTTGTTGTGAAAACTTGCTGAGAACGGATACAGCTCGAAATGTGCTAACATGCTAGTCAATGGAGGTGATTTGAAAGGTACCTCTTGGACCCTTAACCTGAGACAATATCACAGTCAGTGGAAGAATTCGTATGTGCCAGCCATATATTGTACATTTGAACATTAAGGACACATGTCGAAAGTGAGAATAGAATGAGACTCCCTTGAGGATAATTTAACATAGAGATATTAGGTTTCTGTGTGTCAATTATATCTGAAGCATTAGTGACATGTGTTCAATGTGAAAAATCATTCAGAACTCCTCTAGGATACGTTAACTGTGATATCACAGTAAGCTACTGGATTTATGTTTGACAGATATCAAGATCACTAGAAACGCATATTCAAATTTAAACACGAAAACAAACAATTAAAAAAATGGAAAGTTCATCATTAAGCAATGAACAGCCCCAGTTTGAGAAAAAAACAAAAACAAAACAAAACAAAACAAAACAAAACCCCGTTGGGAATCCTGTGGATCAGGGTGTCACCATGAGATCAAAAGTGACCTTCCTCAGTCACTGGTCGCCTCATGAAAAAAAATCCTTTCATAGCTTATAAGATTGTTAACCCAGTTCCACTTGTTCAAGACAATCAGACAATAATGGACCAATGTCGGTCAATAAGTTCGTCAGTGGCAAACAGATGCGGCCGTGATTTCCAGCTTAAATAACTGACTCTCTCAGATAAGTCTTTGCCACCAGTTTTGACAGACGAATAAAGGCACGTACACTGGAAACGTGATGATACAGCGGACATGATCGTCTGCCTGATCACACACTGCTGTGCATGCCAGGCAGTGCCTCTGTGATTTCTGGCTTATCTGATTCCAGCCTCTGTTCTCAGTAGGGAATCTGGGTTGTCAAATGACGCCCAGAAGAGCGCTTGACCTGTCAAGTAGGAGCACTGGTTAGACAGCTTTTTTTTTTTGAATGAAAGAAGGGTGAGGGTGGGGGGTGGGGGCTGTATACTGTGCCAGCTTTTAAGTGGGTTTCTCCACTGATATCAATATAGTTCTCAGGTTCTGTTTTGTTAAGAAAGCTTGCCGAGTATAGAAGTAACTCTAAGTGTGCTGATGAGGTAATCAACTGAGGTATTTTGAAAGACGGCACTTGTGTTCTTGAACTGAGACAATGTCACAGTGAGCTGAAGGGTTCGTTTGTGCCACTCATATATTGAACGTTTGGGACACACGTCCAAAGTGACAAGGGAATTAGACTCCCTTGAGGATACTTTAAAATGAACGATGATGATAAGCTACAGGACTCTTGTGTGTCACTTACATCCAAAGTATTGGTGACAACTGCTCAAAGCTAAGAATTAACAAGTGCCCCTCTGAGATACTGTAACTGCGATATCACAGTGTGCGAATGGATTTGTGTTTGACACTTGTGTCTAGAGCTTTAGAAACATGTTTTCAACCTGAAGCAAGAAAGCACAAAATAAGGAAATTGATGTCTATTTGTCATCAATAAACTGCCCAAATGTGGGGGGGGGGGGGGGGGGGGGGGGGGGGGGGGGGAGGACCTGGATTTTGGAAATGTCATTAGTATTCATACAAGTGATTTCAGTTTCAAGATGATGTGACTGATATCCTGCATGAAGTTAGTAGTACCTTTTTTTTCTAAAATTAAATGCAGCCGCTTTTGCTAGGAACTTTGAACTTTTTTTTTCATTTCACTGCTTCAACTTTTTCCTACTGTCCCTCTTCTGAAGTGGAGAGAGAGAGAGAGAGAGAGAGAGAGAGAGAGAGAGGAGAGAGAGAGAGAGAGAGAAGAGAGAGAGAGAGAGAGAGAGAGAGAGAGAGAGTTTCAGTGTCATCAGGGAGGCGTCACTGCATGCGGACTAGTCCATATACACTACACCACATACGCTAAGTTTTGAGACCACACTGCGCATGGTTTAAAGGTGATGGATAAATGAATTAATAACTATTTTTTAATAACTAGGATGAGAGAATTTAAGAAGAACGTCTCGTGGCTACAATTAAGTACAGAGAGAGAGAGAGAGAGAAGAGAGAGAGAGAGAGAGAGAGGAGAGAGAGAGAGAGAGAGAGAGAGAGAGAGACAGAGACAGAGAGAGAGAGAGAGGCAGACAGACATACAGTCAGAGAGAGAGATAGAGAGAGAGAGAGAGAGAGAGAGTCAGACAGAGAGAGAGAGAGAGAGAGAGAGAGAGAGAGAGAGAGAGAGAGAGAGAGAGAGAGAGAGAGAGAATAAAATCACATCACATTTGTCAGAAAAATGTATGCTTACTTTCACTCTAACAGAAAGCCCAAAGACGGATTTATTACTGATACAACTGCACGAGTCCTGAACACTTTCTTTTCTGAATTCAAGCAAGAAGAAAAATCAAAACGATTTCTATGAAACAGTTATTGAAAGACACATAGTTTGACTTCATTTGCATTCGCTACAGAAAGTAAAACAAAAAACTACAGAAATGAATGTAACGTATCAGCTAAAACAGTTTTGTCAGTCTTAGATGGCTAGCGTTGGAGATGTCACCATACAGGACACCTTTACATTAAACGCTCCAACTGACAAAGAATGGTACCTAAACATAATAAGAACAACTTATTAAAATATGGGCTACAGAAAAAAGTCGTCTTAGTTGGTAAATAATAAAAAAACTTTGCTAATACAAAAAAAAAGGGAACCATATTCTTAAAATACTGGTCGCTGTTTTAACTAGTGGCTGAAAGACACCGCCATTACATCATTGTTTTGGAATGGATTGTACCAGACAGGTCTTCGTCATCGGATGTGGCTTGTCGACGTGTAAAGACAGAAAACAACACATTGAATGTCTGCCTGATCAGCCACCACTGTGCGTGGCAGATCTTATGATTCCAGACTCTCTTCCCGGCAGAACCCCAATGTAGTTAAATGCCACTAACACAAATCGTCTCCTTAGCAATCATGGGTGCCTTCCAGACAGTTTTTTTAAAGGATGATATGGTACTCCATTGAGAGAGGAGGGTCGTGATGGCGGTTGGGGGTGGGACCCCCAATTTCAATGTTGGTAGTTTAAGGTTAATTAACTCTTTGCTAAAGTAGAAGGTTAATTAACTCTTTGCTAAAGTAACACTTTGTTGGAGAGAGGAGGGACTGGGTGGCGGTTGGGGGTGGAGCCCACAAATTTTGTTTTTGATTGTTTAAGTTTAATTACCTTTCTGCAGACTGTGAGTGAATCTATCTTAAGTACTTAGATCAGGGTATATCTAAACGGTTAGAATTTCTTAGCGATGAAGTTGTCTTGTTTGTTCTCTCTGCCTCTTGTCTGCGTGTGTACTTGACGAATGGATTCTCAAAGCCTGTGGATTAAAGCTGTCACCATGGGATCAACAGTAACCTTCATTCACTCCTGTATAGCCATCTCACCAATGGTTTCCTTTGATCACCCAATTTCATTCATTTCTTGAAAAACAAAAGAAAGAAAATCAGTCGATGCTGGCCAAATGTCGGCCAACAATTCCGTTGGTGGGAGAGAGGCGCGGCCATTATCTCCATCTTTAGGTCTGACTGTCTTAGACAGGTCTTTGCCATCAGCTTTGACACATGCACAGAGACACGTACACGTGAAACGTGATGATGCAGCGGACGTGACTGTCTCCCTGATCAGACATTGCCGCGCATGCCAGAGGGTGCCCTTCCGTGACTTCCGGTTCATCAGATCCCACAGTTCAAGCCTCCTTTCTCAATAGAGAATGTGGCGCGCAAATGACGTCAACAAGGGCACTCGACCTGTCTGTAAGGAGCACTGGTCAGTTACCTTAGTCTTTCTTTACTTTTTTGTTTTTGAAGGGAGGAGGTGTAGGGGTGGAGGTGGGTGCTGTATGTTGAGTCAGCATTTTTAGTGGGCGTTTGACCTATATATTGATACTCTTGTCAGGTTCTGTGCTGTTCTGAGGTGTACTAGTTTGTTGATTGATGGAAGTGGTTAGAGAGTCAACTGTTGGGTTCTTGAACTCAGGCAATATTGTATTGAGCTGAAGCGTTCCTATATGCTACTCATGTATTCTACGTAAGGGACACATGTCCTATGTGAAAAGGGAACTAGATTCCTTTGAGAATACTTTAACCGAGAGATCGTAGTAATTTATAGGGTTTCTGTAAGTCTCTTATATTCCTTATCACAGTGTGTGTGTGTGTGTGTGTGTGTGTGTGTGTGTGTGTGTGTGTGCGCGCGTGCGTGCGTGCGTGCTTGCGTGCGTGCGTGCTTGCGTGCGTGCGTGCGTGCGTGTGCGTGCGTGGTGCGTGCGTGCGCGCGCGCGCAGAGAGAGAGAGAGAGAGAGAGAGAGAGAGAGAGAGAGAGAGAGAGAGAGAGAGTGTGTGTGTGTGTGTGTGTGTGTGTGTGTGATGTCTAGAGCCCCAATTTGAAAAAAAAGCAAACCCGCAACAACTAGACTTTGGAAATACAGAATAATGCAATGCAATGCAATATAATGTAGGGCAATGCTATGTAATACAACACAATTCTGTACACTACAACACAATACAATCTATCAGATCTCAGAATGCGAATCTCCGGTACCATCCAGAATCTGTGGCGTCACATGTTGTTTATTCAAGCCACCGATCCGACCTGTAAATGAAGTGCACAGACCAGAATGGACAACAATGGTACTGCAGGTAATGATGCTGAAAGTACACCTATAAACCATTTGAATAGATGTTTTAACCTGATCACTAAACACTTAAGCTTATTTGTAATCCCGAACGTAATAAATTTGAATTGATATTTATGTCAGAACAGTAAACCAATTGAATGGGTGTTTAATCCAGAGAGAGAGAGAGAGAGAGAGAGAGAGAGAGAGAGAGAGAGGCAGAGACAGAGAGATAGAGAGAGAGACAGAGATAGAGAGACAGACAGACAGACAGACAGACAGACAGACAGACAGACGACAGAGAGAGAGAGAGAGAGAGAGAGAGAGAGAGAGAGAGACAGAGAGAGGAGGAGAGAGAGAGAGAGAGAGAGAGAGAGAGAGAGAGAGTAAACTTAAATTCTATCAATGCAAAGAAATTTCTCATTTATATTTACACATGAAAAGGCCTTAGTCACGCGTATTGTGGCTACACCTGGACTAAACTCTGGATTTTATTTTAGGAAGTAACCAACAAAACAAAGTGTTAAGTAACGCAGGCTTCTTGTGCAATACAAAACGGATTGCACCTGAAACCTGCTTACTTTACACTTCGTTTTATATTGTTATTTGTTTATAGGCTTTTTTTCCACCAACGCACCATTCCATTTCGTTTCAATTTTTTTTAAAGAAAATAATTGTGCTGAACACTTTTTTCTCCGTCAGTCAAGAACGAAAGCTGAACAATGTAAAATAATCCGTATCTTACGATACAAATAATCTGAGCACATTTTTTCTTTCACATTTGAAAGTAGATAACTCCGTGTTAAAATGGGAACGGCTTTGTTAATCACAGACACCCAACAATGGAACTAACAACACGTTGGACACATTTTCATCATTAGCACCGAATGACATACTGTGGCACTTCAGATTTAATGAAAACGATTATTTCAATCGAAATAAGCTCAGCAATATAAAGATCCTTAAGGTAATGTTGCGTATAGCCACAGATAAACAGCTTTACTAAGTCTGAAGACAAATAACTGAAACAAACCAGGCTACAGCGTTTGCAAAATGTCGGCTGAAATTTTTGTTGGTAGTAGGAGGCACACTGTGATTATTGTTAAAGTTGACTCTGTCAGACTTATTTTCGACGTTAGTTTCGATTGACGAATTGGGGCAAGTAGACTTGTAGCGATGGGAAATGGCACACATGAACGAGAGCGCACCGTGCGTGACAAATCTCTAAATCCCAGATTCTTTTTTCCCCAGCAGAAACCCTGCGCTGTCAGGTGACGCTAACAAAGTGCTTTCCTTAAATTATTGATGGATGCCGTCCAGATCGACCTTTTTTTGTGCTAAAGTCTTATATGTGGGAGGGGGAGGGGGGTGGATGGAAGTCGCCAACTTTAATTGTGGTTGTCAGTTTCTTTCATTAATTTTTTTTGCCGAGTGCGGATGAATCTCTATGAAGTGTCTATACAGGGGTACATTCAGAAGAGCGGGAGACATTTTGGGAGTTCCCTTGTTTGATCTCTGTGTCTGTGGTCTGCATAGTACCTGATGAACGGATACCAAAACAGTGGGGGGGGGGGGGGGGGGGGTTGTCAGTACATTACAATTGCTGTTGCAATCAACAAGACACGATCAGTATAATAAGACTATATGACAGTGTTGTCAATCCACGGCTGGTCAGCATGGTGAGGCGATCTGACAGGAAGGTTAATACACGATCAGTATGCTAAGGCGATCTGCCAGAGGCGCTAAGTCACCATCAGTACTATGAGGATGTCTGGCAGAAGCTATAGTCACGATCAATATGGTAAGCTTATATAACAAAAGCTTAATTCACATTCAGTATATTACGCTATCTGAAAAAGGTGTTGGTTCATGGTTAGTAATGATGAGCCTGTATGACAGGAGCGTTAATTTCACGATCAGTACGATGAGCCTCTGAGACATGGGGTTTAATTTGAGATCAGTATGATTAGACTACTTGACAGACAAAAATGATTTTGCAGATTAATGTTAGCAACAAGGGAGCAAACGTAAAACGTAGCCTTGCTGTGTTTATTATGGCTGTTGATGTCTGGCCATCTCACCAAAGATTCACTTTCCAATTTCATAAGATTGACATCCCAGCTTCATTCATTTCAGCAAGAAAAAAAGTTGATACAAACTAAATGTCGGTCAATGATTCTAGTGGTGGTAAAGAGACATGGCCATTATTTCCATGCTTGAGACCTGGTCGTCTGTCTGTCTGTCTGTCTGTCTGTCTGTCTGTCTGTCTGTCTGTCTGTCTGTCTCTCTCTCCTCTCTCTCTCTCTCTCTCTCACTGTAAAACTCATTTTCGCCATTAGTATTGGTGGACGAATTGTTGCAAATAGACCTGTAAATAAAGCAAATTAGAGCCCGCTGAGCGTGACAAATCTCTCATCCCAGACTCCTTTTTCCCCCAGCAGAAACCCTGGGCTGTCAGATAACGCTAAAGGTCCTTTCTTTATCGATGATGGGTGCTGTCCAAATAGATAAAAATGCATTTCATTTGGGAGGGTGGGAGGGGGACCGCCAATTTTAATGTGGTTGTCAATTTCTAGTTAACTATCATTTCGCGGGGTGTGGGAATCTATGTTAAGTACCGAAACTATTCGGTACGTTTCCTTGTTTTTGGCTGGTTTTCTGTGTGTCTTGTCTGCTTGGGTACTTGGTACACGGGTAGCGTTCTGGAAGTCCTGTGGATTAATGGTGTCACCAAGGGAGCAACAGTAACCTTGCTTTGTTTATGACAGCTGTTTCACCAAGGATTTCTTTTCCAATTTTATAAGATTGGCAACCCAGATTCATTCATTCCACCAACAAAAAGAAGTTAACACCAGCCAAATTTCGGTCAACGATTCTGTTAGCGGTAGAGAGACATAACCATTATTCCATGCATGAGGCCTTCTCTCTCTCTCTCTCTCTCTCACTCCCCCCTCTCTCTCACTCTCACTCTCTCTCTCTCTCACTCCCTCTCTCTCACTCTCTACCCTTCCCCTCCCCCCTCCTCCTCTCCCCCCCTCTCTCTCTCTCTCAAACAAGTCTCGCCGACAGCTTTGACAGAGGAACAGAGGCACAAACCGTTGAAACGTGATGATACAGCGGACGTGATCGTCTGGCTGATTAGACACTGCTGCGCATGACAGAGGGTGCCTTCCTCTGACTACCGGTTCATCAGATCCCACAATTCATTATTTTTTTCCTCAGAGGAGAACCCAGATTGTGAAATGACGGCAAGGAGACCCTTGGACAATATTTAGGAGGACCAGTTAGCCGTGGGATATATCACGGTCCAGTATTTATTTTAATAGGTTTCACTGATATCAATACATATCTCCTCAAAGTGTTGGGGGGAGATGTTTGAAAAAAGGAATACACATGTAAGTTGAAAACTCTCAGAAACGGGGTTGTTTTCAAACGAGCGTATGTTCCACAGCGTTCTTTAGTTCCCAGTTGTGTCCTGTAATGGCAGCAACACAAAGTAAATCTTCTCTGTTTTTAATAGATTCTATTCTCAGTCCTGTTTTGAAGGCTGTTGTTGTCAAATTCGTTTTCGTTAAGAAGACTTGGGTACATCTCAAGTTGTGCTGATACAATAATCAATAGAGGTATTTTGTACGTCACTAAATGAGTTCTTTAATTCAAAGAATGTTATTGAGAATTGAATGGTTCACGTTTGCTGCTTACATTTAGAGGATAAGAGACACTTGTTCTATGTGAAAACTGCATTGAAACCCCTCCAGGATTCTTTGACTCAGATCATAGTGAGGTGAAGGATTCGCATATGTTTCTTGTGTCTAAGTCTTTAGGGACACATATTCATATCTAGACAAGAAACCGAATAAATAGATAAATAAATGAATAAATAGAGAAAGACTCAATATCTGAATCAATAATCAGGCTCACGTTCGAATGAATTCAATTTTTGCAAATACGATCAGCATCTACACAAGTAAAGACAATTTTAAGATGATGAGCTACCATCCTGTATGGAATAAACACCACAGTGGGTATTTCAACCAGGTAGATTAAATGGTTCTGCTAGGGATTGTAGCTATTCCTTCTTCAGCTCATTGCTTCAACTTTTGCTCAATATCCGTCTTCCTCCTTTGAAATATGGAGAGAGAGGAGAGAGAGAGAGAGAGAGAGAGAGAGAGAGAGAGAGAGAGAGAGAGAGATTTACAAAATGAAGAATTCTTATACATAAATAGTAACTGGTTCCAAGAAATAAATAACTAAAAGAAATGAGGCTATAGCACTTGCAAGATATCGACTGAAAGTTTTGTTGATAGCAAAGGAGCACCGCCATTACCTCCATTGTTAAGATGACTATATAAAACTCATTTTTGCCACAGGTATTGATGAACGAATTGAGGCAAGCAGACATGTAAATACATCAAATGGCACACGTGAATAAGAGCCCGGTTTGTGTGACAAATCTCTCAGTTCCAGACTCTTTTTTTTTCCCCAGCAGAAGACCTGGGTTGTCAGATAACGCTAAAAAATCCTTTCCTTATCAATGATGGATGCTGTCCAGACAAATTAACCAAGACTTACTTAGCGTTTAGTCTGGGAGGATGGGCGGGATATAGCCAATTCTAATGCAGTTCTCAATTTCCAGTTAACTAACATTTTGCTGGGTGCGAGAATCTACGATAAGTACTTAAATAATTCAGTAAGTTTCCTCGTCCTTGTTTGTTCTGTGTGTCTCTTGTCTGCTTGAATACTTGATGACTGGGTTCCAAAAGCAGCGTTCGTGGAAGTCCTGAAGATTAATGGTGTCACCAAGTGAGCAAAAGTAACCTTGGGTTTGTTTATTATGGCTGGTCGTGACTGGCTGCTTCACCAAGGATTTCCTTTCCAATTCTACAAGATTGACAACCCAGTTTTATTCGTTCCAGCAAGAAAAAGTCAGACAACACTAGCCACATTTCGGTCAACGATTCTGTCAGTGGTAGAGAGACATGGCCATTATCTCCATGCTTGAGGCCTTCTCTCTCTCTCTCTCTCTCTCTCTCTCTCTCTCTCTGTGTCTCTCTCTCGCTCGCTCGCTCGCTCGCACGCACACACACACACACACACACACACACACACACACACACACACACACACACACACACACACACAAGTCCCCGCCAACAGCTCTGACAGACGATCAGAGGCACACAGCTTTGAAACGTGACGATGCAGCGGACGTGACCGTCTGGCTGATTAGACACTACTGCGCATGCCAGAGGGTGCCTCCCTCTGACTTCCGGTTCATCAGATACCACGATTCATTTTTGTTCCTGAGCAGAGAACCCAGATTGTCAAATGACGGCAGGGAGACCCCTCGACAGTCATTTAGGAGGACCAGTCAACTATGGGAAGGTAAGCTGGACCACTATTTCTGTAGATTTCACAGGTATTAAGGGGACCACTATTTCTGTAGATTTCACAGGTATTAATGGATATGTTCTCAGAGTTTTTGAGGGATATATCTGAAAAAGGGAATCTACTTTTCAGTCGGGGACTCTTAGAAATGGGGCTGTTTGCAGACAAGCACATGTTTCACAGCGTGCTTTTGTTCGAAATTGTATCCAATTATGAGAGCAATATACAGAGTGATCCTTCTGTCTGTCTTTAATAGTTTATATTCTACAAATGCATTAACCTTTTTTTGTGAAGCAACACAATATCAGTAGCACGTTTTGGGGGTTATAGCTGTCAGATTCGTTTCGTTTAGAAAGTTTGGGCACATTCTTAGGTGTGACGATATATGGTTATCAATAGAGGTATCTTGAAGGTGACTTCTTGAGATCTTTAACTGAAAAAAATATCGCGGCGAGTTGAAAGTTTCATGTGTGCTACTTGCACCTGGAGAATTAGGGAATATGTTCAGTGAAGATTGCATGGGAGCGTGTCTACGAACGACCAGCTTCCTCTTACAGCAATTCAAAGTACAATCTGGCAAAAGAAAAGTAAACACTTCAACACCGAAAAAAAAACTGACTGCAATAACACTCGTCCTTCTGTCTGCTCAGCAGTCTGCAAGTTGCTCTGACCTGTGAACAGCGTCCAGTAGTACCACAGATACTACGATACTCCACTTTTAAGCCAGTTTAATTTCAAATTGAGCTGACTGCAGGTGGGACTTGAAACAGCAAAAGCATAATTACCGTGCCGCCAAACAAAGGAACAGAGTAAACAAACAAACACAACGTGTTTCGACGTATTAGGTCTTCTTCAGGCAGGACAGATAACATCTAAAACAATCAAAAAACAAAGGACAGCCAGTTGCTTAAACCAGTTTTGTTAGCAAACCAAATTGGCGACAGTGGTAGTACGTGATTCACGTGCAACGGGATGTCGCTGTTTAGTGTTGACACTGTTCTACCTCTGTTCATCACAATAACTGTATAACGGAAAAGCAACTAAGGCTGAAACAGACATACTTCCAAGAAAGCAACTCGAAGTGTGTTCCTGGTTCTTGACTATTCGTTGGTAGTATATTACAAACGGTCATAATTGACATTTTTTTTTTGCCTTAAAGCGAGTAAACATCATCAACAAATTAGTGACATACTGGTGACAAACTACGGCCTTTGTGAAAAAAAAGCTTCAAAAACACTCTTTTTTTTGCTGGTTTATGACCATATTGATACACACACCATGAATGAAAAAAGAACACAAGTTTATGATCGTAACAAGATTTGAATTGTAAGAACATTCAACGCCCATCTAGCGCTGAAGTGAATGAAGATAAGTGATTGCTCGTTCATTTTCGTTGTCCTGAGTGGTTTGTGTCTTGCCTGAAGAAGACCTAAGAGGGTTAAACGCGTCGTGTTTTGTCTTGTGATTCGTTTGTCTACGTTTTCGTGGCGATTCGCTATCAGTTACATTAAAATCTGTAACAACAGTTAACATAGGTAGGGGGCCTCGATCGCATGCTGGTGATGGAACGTGTTCTTTTTCGTTGTTTTCCCTCTTGTCATTGCATTAACAATTTTTCTTAACTTGCCAAGGAAAGAATTGATTGCGACACTTTTCAGGATTCTGCAACTCTGCGCCTTGGCAAAACAGTGTTATAAAGGCCGATAGTCCGCCAAGCAATACCAATAATGCACATGAGTCGTACTGAGCTACCTGTTTTCATAGGGTATAATTACTGTTTTCATAATGATGGCGTTTCACTCCCACTACATATCAGTCCCAATTCCCGCACTCCGAAGAGGTCAATAGGAAGCAGCGACATGAATCGTAATGTTTTCACATAAAACTTTTCTTCGCTTGAATCTTTGCTGTGTCGATGTTTAATGAAGAGAAATGTTTGGCCTGCGCTTGTTTTCACAAACACGCACATACGCATGCTCATATACACACACACAGTTGCACACACACGCGCGCGCGCGCGTACACACACGCACATACACACAAACACACACACAAACACACGCACGCACGCACGCACGCTCGCGCGTGCACACACACGCGCAACACACACACACATACACACAAACACACACACAAACACACGCACGCACGCACGCACGCTCGCGCGCGCGCACACACACGCGTGCGCACGCACACACACACACACACACACACACACACCACACGCACGCACGCACGCACACACATGTACACACACCCACACCTACACACGCACGCACACGCACACACACACACACACACACACACACACACACACACACACAGAGAGTAACTATCAGCGTTATTTTCAAAACAAAACAATACAAAACAAAAAAAAAGTTTCCACAAGGAAAAGAGTCACAGAGGGCTTGTAAAGCACGATCTCCTGTGCTGCCTCTCTGAGCTGTGAATGACTGGGCATGAAAGAGACAGACCGCTGTACCATCACTAACCACTGATCAAACACAAACCGGTGGAACCACCCATTAAGGAAGGAGGTCATGGCTTCTGTTGCCAGTCCGGACAGGGTGGTCACCGTGTTGCCTGCTAGCTGCTCACGTCCACGGCTGACACCTCTGCCACGAGTGGAGGAAACTGAAAGGAGGTCTTGACAGCGAAAAGTCTTCAGAGAAGAGGATCAAGCCATGGGAATGGTTCGGTGCTGATCTTCTTATGAGGCCCGCAGACGCAGCAAGTTTTGGGGCTTGACGGGCTGAGCAACACGGTTTCAAGCGTTGGACAAAGCTGTCCCTTATGTTGCGAGCGGACAGTTTGCATATTAAAATTGTTCTCTTCGGGTTATCTTCCCCTACCAATATTGCTTGCAACTATCCAACTCGTTTTCCCGGATCAGGAGTTATTAACCCATGCGAGGCTTACTTATCTTCCGAACTGGGGATCGGTTCACTGATGTCGATTCAGTTATAAATGCGTTCACACAGAGTATTCATTAGTTCAAACATGCAGTGAATTGAAGAGACTCAATTACACACGCAAATTTGAAGCGCATGCGACTACCTAAAACCGGCTGAATGTGGTAAGAGATATCTTATCAAGTATAAGCCTGTGTGAAACGACGTACAGATAGGCTTCTCCCGTACACCGACGATCGATAACAGTACACATATATCAGTTGGGCTGAATATCCATTTTCTGCGCAGGTATCTACGTTGGTATTAAAGCATTATTGTCTTACAGCTAATATCTAACCGCTGCCAAAGTTTTATTCTGTATTGATCTCACAAGGGTTTCAGGGTTTTTTTTCGTTTAAACGGTGGTAGAGTGCGCACGTATAAAGCAAGGTGAAAGGTCACGTATGCGAATGTACCAACAGCGTGTATTGCGTGTGGCTTGCTAGGTCCGCGAAGTGTGGCATGTCTGAAAACTTGTCTCAACACGGTCAATATCTCCTTTGTCTGCGGGACGCTTTACACTCCCATGGGGCTGCAACAAGGTCATGACAGCTGGATTCCATCTGCCATCTTTTGTTGTCACCGCTGCCGCCGGGATTCGAATCAACACCTCCTGTGACGGAGGTCTTAACCGCTTAGCCACTGGACGCCCATTGAAGATTGAGAAATATCCCTTTGCTCCTCCTCGATGAGATCCAGCCGGAACATTTCCGAGATGCTTTTCTTGTGGCCTTTATGGCTCGGATCCTGTTCTTCCCACAAACCGACAGCTGTTCTGTAGGATCACAGGCAGATCTGTTCACAACACTACCAAATTCCCTCATGTTACTGGCTGGTCTAACGCACTGTAGTTTTTCTGACTATGAACTGCATCCATAATGTTCTCATATGACATAGTGACTGCAATTAGAACTGTTATTCTGATGAAGTCTGTCACGAGTGATTATCTCTTGTCAGCTAGAGCCTTTCTTCGCATGGATATTCCCCGTAGGGTGAGCGGAACGAAGAATGAGCAAGGCCGGGTTGGCTACAACACCGCTGTCTTGTCGTGCATGGCTGAGGAGAGTGCTGTGGAGATATCTCTCAAACATCGGTCACGGCATCCCTTGTTCTAGTACTTCCTCTCCGGTCTTCGGCTATATCCCGGAGTTTACCACCAGTGAGGTTTTTTAGTGCATGTGACTATTAATGTATTCACGCTCCGTCGTCGGGAATAGCGCCTGAACACGGCGTCAATGTGCATTTTGTTTTGTCGTGCGTTTTGCCGGCAGGCAATAGCCTACTCTTCTGCGAACGGTAACATGGCATTTGGTGTGCATTTTTGGACATTCACAGGCATGATTTTAGTTTAAAGTCTCATCCGAGGACTTGGAGATGGAGGAAAAGTGGGGGGAGGAGGGTATGCGGGAAAAGGAGGGAGAGGGTAGAGGGAAGGCGAAAGCGAGTCTGCAAAGACGTTGGCTCGGAAGGGAAAATGTTTCTCACTATTGGCGTAGCAGGCTAAAGCAGGCATTGAGCCCACGATCCCGGGATGAAGGGAAGAATGCTGTAACCAGTGGGCCAACCAGATCTCGCGCACGAGACTCACAATTCACGTCAAGTCATACTGGTCACCATTCACCCAACAGTGGAAGTCACAGCAGCTCTGACATCATGAAAGATTCATAAATATTAGTTATTGTATCTACGTGAGTACGTACGTATGTACGTACGTACCTACCTACATTCTTACCTATCTGTTTGCTTGTCCGTTCGTCTGTCTGTCCGTCCGTCCGTCCGTCCGTCCGTCCGTCCGTCTGTCTGTCTATCTTTCACTCTCCTTCTCTCTTGTCTGTCTGTCTGTCCGTCTCTCCTCTCTCTCTCTCTCTCTCTCTCTCTCTCTCTCTCTCTCTCTCTCTCAATGAATGTATGTGTGTATGTATACACATATATATGTGTATGTATGTATTTTTGTATCTGTCCGTCTGTAATTTAGTCTATCTATCTGTCTATATATCTATCTAAAAACGATTAAAACAAATTGATGTTAGTTACAATTAGTACCATTTCATTTATGATGATAACTGGTCGGTTCAGATACACAGATTTTGGGATTCGCTTTGTCCGTGTTAAGTTCAATGTGACTTTTGTTGACCAACTGATCAAAAATGATCAAAAATGGAGTTAAAGGTAAATTATTTCGTTGCGTAAAAAATATGTACAGTGAAGTGAAAGCAAGAATACGATCAGGAGCAAAATTATCTGATTCTTTTATGTGTTCTCGTGGTGTTAAACAGGGTGATGTCTCTAGCCCGTGTTGTTTTCATTGTTCATAAACGAGCTGGCCCTGGAAATAATTGAAAATGGTAGGCATGGAGTAACTTTTGATTTTTTAGAATTGTTTATTTTGCTGTTTGCTGATGATATTGTATTATTGTCCACGACAGTAATTGGTCTCCAACGTCAACTTAATTCTTTATACTCTGCAGCCAAAGGACTTGAATTACAAGTTAACATGAAGAAGACTAACATTATTGTGTTTCGTAAGGGTGGGTATTTGGCAAAAGTTGAGAGATGGACCTATGGAAATGACAGAGTCGTTGTAGTGAATGCGTATAAATATCTAGGAATATACTTTACAACTAAACTCAGCTTTAATAATTATGCCTGTCAAGATATCGCTAACAGAGCAAAGAGAGCAATTGTAGTTATTCTTCATATTTTGTACAAACTGGACTGTAATTCATTTAGTATTTTTACGAAGCTGTTTGACTCACAAGTTCAAGCAATTCTGCAGTATGGAGCTGAAATCTGGGCTTTCGAAAAAAGTATGATCATAGAGAAAGTTCACCTGTATGCATTGAAGCGTTTCTTAAATGTTGATATGAGAACTCCAAATGATATGATTTATGGAGAACTCGGAAGATATCCAATTTACCTGAACTCGTATGTAAAATGTATTAAATATTGGCTGAAGTTAACTAGAATGCATGAAGATAGGTTACCCTTTAAGGCATACAAAATGTTGATGTTCTTGGACAATAATGGAAAGAAGACATGGGCTTCTAGTGTGCGACTGTGTTTGAATTCATATGGTTTTGGGTTTGTTTGGGATAATCAGGGCGTTCAAAACATATCTGGATTTTTGAAATGTCTTAAAGACAGAATTATTGATTGTAGATGGCAAAACTGGCATAATCATGTTGATCATAGTGATAGATTCTTACAGTACAGATTCTTTAAGACAACGCATGAGCTAGAGCCATATGTCAATGTTAAAATGAATCGTTATGTTATGAGCACATTGGCAAAGTTTAGATTTGGTGTTTCTGATATCGCTTGTCATCGTTTCAGATACTACAACTATGCCGAAGGTGAATTTATATGCCGTTTATGTGGTTTAGCCAAAGAGGATGAAGTTCATTTTTTGCTGTGCTGTCCTGTATTACATGATCTTAGAACCAAATTTATTCCACCTAAGTATTTCACTGAACCATGTCATTTCAAGGTAATATTACTGTTGTCGTCAAGAAAAGAAAACATCATCTGCAATCTGGCTATGTATATTTATGAAGCACAAAAAAGACTGCGTGCTGTTGTGCAATAACTTCATTCTACTATGAATATTTTCATTGTTGCAGTGAAAAGGTTCATTATCTATAATGTCTTAGGCGTAAGTTGCATTGTATAATTGTGTAAATGCCCCCCCCCCCCCTCCCCCATTCAGTATGGGGCCATGGCCTTAAATCTGAATATATATTCGTATTCGTATTCGTATTCGTTTTTCGTATTCTCTCTCTCTCTCTCTCTCTCTCTCTCTCTCTCTCTCTCTCTCTCAATGAATGTATGTGTGTATGTATACACATATATATGTGTATGTATGTATTTTTGTATCTGTCCGTCTGTAAGTCAGTCTATCTATCTGTCTATATATCTATCTAAAAACGATTAAAACAAATTGATGTTAGTTACAATTAGTACCATTTCATTTATGATAATAACTGATCGGTTCAGATACACAGATTTTCGGATTCGCTTTGTCCGTGTTTAGTTCAATGTGACGTTTGTTGACCAACTGGCGTATGCACAAATTTTATGTTGATTGTGGACGTCTTGCCTTTAAAGTATCAGTAAAAGGCAAAAGAAAAAAAGTACGGAAGCTTTTGTAAATTATTTCTTGGAAGAACCATACATTGTGACGGGCTATGCTACGTCATAATTCTCGAACATTCTAAAATACACCATGACAAGTAACTGGTTATCTCGCCCCTTTATTTCTTGAACTTTCGATTCGATTATCTATAAATAACTGAGAGAATGAGAGAATGAAGAAGAGAGAGACCTGGAATTGAAAGTTTAGGTATTAGAGAAGGACAAGTGGCCTATTGAAAATAACCCTTCAGGGGACCGTGGAGGGGAGCAGAAGGAGAGGCAGACAGAAGAAAAAATGGGCGGACAATATTGCAGAGTGGACAGGCAAACCTTTTGCTGAAACCTAGGCTCTCGCTCATGACCGAGACAGATGGAGGAAAGTGGTGTACAGCGCATCACGGCGGCGCCCCTACGACTCCATAAGGAGTTAAGGGCGCAAGGAAGGAAGGAAGGAAGTTGTTGCTAGGGGACTTTTGCGATGGTCATTGAACATTGATTGCTGGATCTTCTGCTCTAATTGAAGAAATCTGAACTCGGTACCAGAGTTGACGTTTTCGCTGTCCGGATCGATCACCACCAGACAGAGATCAGAGCAGGAAGTCTTTGTCTTCTACTTTCATTCAGTGTCCAGCACACTGAAATGTCAAAGAACATGACTTCTTAGTCGTGGCAATGATCTTTTCCCAGAGGGACAAATGTGATCACATCCAAACTTTTCGCTATTAGGCTTCTTCATGGAGAAACCTTTGTGGTGGAAATTTGAATTTGATTAGGTCTGTCCATATGGAAAAAGATCGCATACTTTTTTTTTTTTAATCTAGAGTTTATCTACAATACAAGTTAATCTCCTTTTTGTAGTTGCGCTGTGCGGGCTCTACCAGTGAATTGTATGTGATATCTGTATACCTGTCTATTTGTCTGTCTGTCTGTCTGTCTGTTTATCTGTCTCTGTCTCTGTCTGTCTCTACGTCTGTGTGTGTGTCTCTCTCTCTCTGGAACTGCAAACTATTTCACATAGAATGAAGCCGTCTGTCTATCTATGTATCGATCGAACAATCAAACAATCTTTCACTCGATCAATCAATCAATCAATCAATCAATCAATCAATATCAATCAATCAATCAACATTTATCTATCGATCATTCATCTATCTATCTATCTATCTATCTATCTATCTATCTATCTATCTATCTATCTATCTATCTATCTCGCTAGCTAGCTAGCTAGCTAGCTAGCTAGCTATCAGGAACTGCAAAACATTTTCACTTAGAACGGAGTCGAGCTTTCACAATTCCACGCATGATATCCCACTGCTCTACAGATGCAAAACCTTAAAATAAAAAAGCACCGACTGAAAGAAAAAACAAACAAAGAAACAAAACAAACAAACAGCCGATGCCTTTGACACCGGAAGCCTACGTTAACTCCTGGCTATCAAATATGAGGGCTTCGTCTCAAACGAAGAGGTCAGGGTCGGATCACAACAGCACCCCTCCACCATCCCACTCCCTCCCCCCATCCCGCGTGACAACTATCACCGGCAGACAGAGGGCGCTTCCGCCGGAAGGGGCATGTATTTGGATTCTTAACGACAAGACTTTTACTTCAAGATTTCTTTCCAAGACTGCCGCGAAAGAAGACTTTGTCCCTAAAAGCTTTTGCTGTGAGGATGCAAAACTTAACCATTCGCAAGTCTTTCAAACCGGAACTTTACATGGGACGACCCAAGAGGAGATGACGACAGGTCTGCAGGGTCGGGAGACTTCCGACGGATCACTAGGAGCTGTGATGACCGTCAGGACACTGGCTTTGGACTGGAACGCCTCGACTGCCTTTTGTGTTGCGCGACGCGAGAATAGCGAGAGGAAGTGCAGACGCTGTCACTTCGTCGACATACCAAAAAGAGTCACTATACAAATTGGATAAAAATCGTATAAGGACCAACAAATACGAAAATGCATCTAAATAAAAGATGAGTCCTTTGGTATCAAATAATCATCAAACACAATTAAGTCTCGCCTCTGTATTGATCACTAATGATAAAAGGAGAGTTTAAATCTCCAATATTGTTTCTCTTTTCATTATGTACATTTAAAGCCCATCCCCATCCCCGCCACCTCCACCCATCTCCTATCTTCCCCACCCCAACTCCTAACCCACACCATCAGAGTGAAACAAAAATGCTAGGTCATCTGGAGGTGAGCGAAAATGGCCGTCATCATTCCAGTAGTACGTTTCCTCCGGCTGTCGTGTGTGTGTGTGTGTGTGTGTGTGTGTGTGTGTGTGTGTGTGTGTGTGTGTGTGTGTGTGTGTGTGCGTGTGTTACCTGGTACACCGCCGCATTAGTTCTCTTCGGAATCTTTCAAAGGATGCCGTCCGAACCCTAATCTGTGCCGTTATTCTTTCATGGCTAGATTACCAGAATCAATTCTCATCTTGCTGTCAGTCCAAAACATCTCATTCGTCAGATGGAGAAGATACAGAATATTGCAGCCAGACTAATTTTCAGATGTTGTACATCCGTTTATGTTCTTGCTCTCCTTCATTCTCTTCACTGGCTTCCTGTTCAAAATAGAATTGGTTGCAAACAATCTGTAGGTCAAGCTCCATCTTATCCATCTGATCTTCCCCAGTTTCACACTGCTGCCAACCTTTGCGTTCCTCTACTGGTACTGATATCCTTTCAATCCTTCTATTTCATCCTGCACGTCACAGGAGCGCTCTTTCTCTTTCCGCACGTCCACTCTATGGACCACTCTTCCTTTTTCTTTTAGCACTTTTAATTTTCTCTCTCCTTTTGAATCATTCTTAAGACTACAATTTTCACCGACTCGTAGCCTCTCTCTCTCTCCTCTCTTTCTCTCTGTGTTTTGGTGTGTGTGTGTGTGTGTGTGTGTGTGTGTGTGTGTGTTGTGTGTGTGTGTGTGTGTATGTGCGTGTGTGTCTTGTGTGTTGTGGTGTTTTGTGTGTATGTGTGGTGATCGTTGCGGGGTGTGGTTTGTTGTGTGTTGTGTGTGTGCACGTTCCGTAATTATCTATTATTATTATTATTATCATTATTATTATTACTATCATTATCATCATCGTTGTTATTATCAGTATTATCATCACTATTATTGTTGTTGGTATTGTTGGTTCTTGTTGTTATATTGTTGTTATTGTAATTATTGATATTATCATTATCATCATCATCATCATTAGTAGCAGTAGCATCACAGCATCAGCAGCAGCAGCAGTATAGTAGTAGTAGTTAGCAGAAGTAGGTAGTAGTAGCAGTATTATGATGACGATGATCATCATTGTTATTTGTATTATCATTAGTAGTATCAGTACCTACGGAATCGTGATTCAATCTCGCAACGACGGACAGCCGTTTGAATGCTGTACCACTGGGCCAAACGGACATCCTTTCTCCTCAAAAATGCAGACAGCATTGCCGATAGCTCCCCCCCCCCCCCTTCCCCAACCGAATCAGATGCATGCTGATTGCGTTAGTGTCCTGGGTCCCCGATGACTCAGTCGTTTGTCGGTCGTCTGATTTACTGCACAGACTATACTAGGTCATCCAACGTGCAGCAGGTTAACTGACCGCCACGCCTGATTGGTCAGTAACTGACCCACCTGATTGGTCAGTAACTGACCCCCCCTGATTGGTCAGTTTGGATTGTCGAACGGGTCTCTATTTGCTGGGCAAGAGTAGATACAATGGCCAGTGTAAAAAGAAAAAGCAGGATTGACTGTTATTATGCGCTGTTGCGACGGTCGTACCTCTCTCTCACTCTC
>CM065738.1:17172329-17174829 GCA_033310375.1 Conus canariensis
CGACTATTGAACAGATAATCAATACATTTTCAACCACCGCAAAGATGTCTCTTAGACAAAGACAAACTCGGAGTTCAGGTTAATGGACTGCTTCCAACCTGTACTTGCCCAGTATATCCTGTTGTGTTTTTCTCTTCGGAGACAGAAAATTTAATCAGACCCTGATAGACACTGTGCTGTTTCTTTCTGCTACTAATCTTATGTTGCAAGATGTGACCTTGTTGGGATTAGTTTAATTGAATGTCTTAACCTGATCATCTGTGCCCTACAAAACCTTTGGTTTTCATATGGCAATAAAATATGTACTTGCTCTTGTTCTTGTTCTTCTGTCATTCCAGCGCATGACGTCATGTAATCCAAGTCCAACAACCCTCCGGTCTCCGATTAGTGACGTCATGCTAAGGGGTGTGTGTAGGCACTGGGGTGCTTGTATAACAGCCTTCTTCCGCTCACTGATTGGCGCTTGTGTAACAGTTCCTGTTCGGATAGTTGACACAGCGAAACGTCAAAGCGAGTATTTTTTTTTTCACGAGGGGAAAACTCTCTTGCGAACCCCCCCCCCCCCCCCCCCACACCCCCCCCCCCACCAAAAAAAAAAAAAAAAAAAAAAAAAAAAAAGAAAGAAAAAAGGTAGTAAATATATAATGGACGGTACACACGAATTAAAATAAAGAAGAAAGAAAACCCACACACAAAACATACGCACGCACTCACACACACACACACACACACACACACACACACACACACACACACACAACACACACACACACCACCACACACACAAACACACACACACACACACACACACACACACACACACACACACACACACACCACCACCAATAAACATTAATCATGTGGCCTCATGATGTTTGCAAAAAAGTAATACTCGGGTAATGGGAGTAGACGCGCCTGTCAAGAATTGTTGTCATTCTTAAACATTGCAATGCTGGGATTCACACGCGGTCATAAAGTCAACAGTATCACCAAGGGTTTCGCGAAGAATGAATGAAGGAATGAATCAATGGACGGATGACTGAATTAACCAATCAATATTGAATGGGTCAAGAATCAGGCTCATTGAACGTCTTTTTACACATTCGGCCAAGCAAACTTACAGTTTAAAAAAAATGGCCACCAAGAAAACTTACAGTTTAAAAAAATGACCACGAAGAAGAACAAGAAAGAAAGAAAAGAAAAGAAAAGAACGAGAGAGAGAGAGAGAGAGAGAGAGAGAGAGAGAGAGAGACAGAGAGAGAGAGAGAGAGAGAGAGACAGACAGAGAGAGAGAAAGAAAGACAGAAAGAAAGGAAAATAGAATGAAAGAAGCAGAAAGAAAAGAAAAAAAACGAAGGAAGGAAAGAGGCAAGAAGAAGAAGAAGAAGAAGGAGGAGGAGGAGGAGGAGGAGGAGCAGAAGAAGAAGAAGAAGAAGAAGAAGAAGAGAAGAAGAGAAGAAGAAGAACAACAACAACAACAACAACAAAACAACAACAAGACAGAAGACAGACAGAGAGACAGACAGAGAGACAACAAAGAAGGAAGGAAGGAAGGAAGAAAGAAAGAAAGAAAGAGAAAAGATAGGCAGGCATACAGACAAACAGGCAGGAAAAATCAGTCAAACAGATAGACAGATACATAGAAAGAAAGAAAGAAAGAAAGAAGAATGAAAGAAATAGAAAGAAAGGAACCCGAAGGAAAAGGAACAGCAAAAAAAAAGAAAAAAAAGGAAAGAGGAGAAAGACAGACACACAGAAAGACAGACACATAGAAAGACAGACACACAGAAAGACAGACACACAGAAAGACAGACACATAGAAAGACAGACAATAGAAAGACAGACACATAAAAGACAGAGAGACAGACACATAGAAAGACAGACACATAGAAAGACAGACACATAGAAAAAAAAGAAATAAGAAAGAAGGAAAGAATATATATATATATATATATATATATATATATATATATATATATATATACATAAGAAAGAAAAAAAAAGAAAGAACACGCACGCACACACACACACACACACACACACACACACACACACACACACACACACACACACACACATGTATATATGTATATAATGAAAGAAAGGACGGACAAGCAGACAGATACACAGATCCAAACACAAGACAGACAGACAGAAGAATGATTACGAAAACAAAAGTCAACCCAAACACTGCTCCTCCACACTGCAGGCACTGACTGAACAAACACATTCCAGACAACAGGACATTCCGACTCCATCCCCATCATCTGATCACCATTGATTGAACCACCATCATTTCCACCTAGACCTGTGACACTCGTTTGTTTATTTGGTCTTCTTCACCCCCACCCCTACCCCCTCTTCCCAATCCACTCTATTTTGCATTCAATCGAATTGACCTTGTAACCCCCATCCCATCCCCGCCCCCCCCCCCCCCCCAATGCCAGGCGCACCCTCAATATCCACGCAAGCATCCATCCACCCATTACTGTTGCATGTA
>CM065738.1:17192329-17202329 GCA_033310375.1 Conus canariensis
GGTCGAAAAGTGCTTGAAACGATATTAAAATATCTATATCTTCTTCTTCTTCTGCGTACGCAGGCTGATACCCCTGCGGACACTCCCTGTATAGACATCTGCCCAACAAAGGAAGTGGAGTTTTGTGTGTATGACCGTTTTTATCCCGCCATTAAGGCAGCCATGCTCCGTCTTCGGGGAAGGTGCATGCTATGTGTAGCGTGTCATCCATACCAACGGCCAAACTGGCCTTCTCTTCCGAAAGTTGGTGATGGGATTTTACGTGTGTGCAAGATGTTATGCGTGCGTTTACACACGGAACCTCGGTTTATAGTCTCATTCGAAGGACTGTATGGGGAATGGAGTCAGAACCAATGTTAACTCCGAGGGAAAAATCCCCCTGTACCGAAACGACCCGGCGGAGATTCGAACCTGCAACCCTTAGATTACGAGTCCGGCGCTCTACCAACTGAGCTATTCCGGCCTCCAAAACAACTAGATCAAAAGAACTGAAAAAAAAAACAAAACAACAACAACAACAAAAAAACAAAAAAAAAACAACAACCGTAAAGCAATCTATGCCAAGGAAAGAAAAGAATACATAACAAAAAGAGAGAAGAAAAGAAGAATTCGATGAGAAATGACTAGATAAGTTAAGAGCATCTGCTCATCACTCCCAACTATTCTGGTTAACAGTTAAATCGATTAGTAGAAACCCAGTCATCTACAACGAAATAAGCTCAAAGACGTGGCATGATCATTACAAAAAAAAGTATTGAACTGTTTGAACAAAAACTCGGAAGGCTCAAATATAGAGAATGAAGATATTTGTGTAGAAGAGCCACCATTTAATAATGAGGTAACAAAAGACGATGTTATAAGCGGCAGAAATCACGTGACAAAAGCGCTGGACCTGATAAAGTGGTTTGTAAAATGTTCAAACGTGCCCACTCAGCTGTTGTTGATTTCATGTATGTCTGTTTAGGTCGCTGTTCACTGAGGCATGGTCAAAACCCTATAATTCACAAAAAAGGAGACAGTAGAGTCCCAGACGACTACTGAGATGTTGCACTGAGAAGCGTTTTAAGCAAAATCTATACGCATATTTCATGATAAAAGATTAACTGCCTGGGCAGAAAGAGAAGTGAAAATAATCGAAGACCAAGCTGGATTTCCATTTGGATACAGCATAATATTCCACATATTTACATTGTACACATTAATGTAGAAATATTGGATTTAAAACAGACAAACTTGCTGACCACACACACACACACGCACACACACGCACACGCACGCACGCACGCACGCACGCACACACGACACACACACACACACACACACAACACACACACACACACACACACACACACACACACAACACACAACACACACACAGCGGCGCGAATGACATCAAGACCGGGAAGAAGGGGAGAATGTTCCAATGTCTCTGCATAGACCAACACTTGGCCAAAGCCTCACAGAATGACAGCAGGGGAGAGGAAAGAGAGAAGGCATGCTGTTGGGGGGGGGAGGGGGGAGGGGGAGGGGCGGGGGGAGGGGGGAAGGGGGGAGGGGGGAGGGGGGAAGGGGGGGAGATGATGAGGCCAACAGTGAAAATGCCTTTGTTTAGAAAGGCGACTGAAGTGTTATCTTAGTCTTGCTCAGCTAAAGGGAAGGGGAGGAAGAGGGATGGAGTTTGATATGAGGAAGCCTCGCAAACAAAAAAAGGGGAAAGGGGGGGGGGGGGGGGGGGGGGGGGGAAGGGAGGGGGGGGGATGAGGCCAACAGTGAAAATGCCTTTGTTTAGAAAGGCGACTGAAGTGTTATCTTTGTCTTGCTCAGCTAAAGGGGAGGAGAGGAAGAGGGATGGAGTTTGATATGAGGAAACCTCGCAAACAAAAAAAAGGGGAAGGGGGGGGGGGGGATGGAGGGGAAGAGGGGCAAGTGGAGGGGAAGGGGGTGGGTGAGGGGGCGCATGGCATAATCCATCATTTGTCTGCGATAATATCCTGCGAATATTTCTATGGCAATTGTAATTGTATTTTTAAAAAAAGGAACTTTTTATGCTAGAATTAGCTAGTTTAGAAGATTACAATCTGTTTGTTTCCTTTTCATTGAAGCACGGAATCCCTGGCTCACCGCCACCTCCACTCCTAACTCCACTGCATGCACAGATGTGCACACAGACAGACACACACACACTTTTTTCAATTCAGTGTCCGTGCTCTTTTGATGAATTTGACAACAAATAAATAAGATTGAGTCTAAGAGACATTCTCTCTGTCTGTCTGTCTGTCTCACATCAGCACACATTCAAGCACACACACACACCAGCACACATTCAGGCATATACACACACACACCACACACACAGGGACACACACACACCATCTTATCAGTGATGAGAGACACGAAACATGCCGGAGGTCTCTTCTTCTCTGATGAAACCGAGTGTAGGAGTGAAGGGGGTGGAGGAGGAAATCGCCTAGGAGAAAATGACCTGCTTATTTATTTATTTATCTATTTGTTTACTTGTTTATCACCTCCGGCTAAAAGATCTGCACGTGCGTCCGTCGAATTTGTTTGTTTAGCTTTCAGCAATATAACGTGAAAATTACGAAACAAACTGGAAACAAACAGTGCGGTAGGATAGAAAGTAGCCCAACGGCGGATCCTTGGAATTGTGCTGCGGATCCTTGATGTGTATACGGATCCAATAGCTTATTCACAATTCGTTCACAAAGTTGTTTTTTTCCCCACTGACCGTGAACAGGTTTTGTTTTGGGAATGGATAATTATGGGTGCATAAAATAATATATATATATATATTCAATTATAAACAAAGCTTGCTCTTATGTCTTAGATTGAAGAAATAGGGGAAATGAGCATTCATATCTGCAGTGGCAGTTAATTCTGCCTGACTAACAGTATGTGCTTGAGTGGGTGAATGGGCAAAAATGAAATAAATGCTTCTCAAAATGAGCCTTCAGCAAGCTTATAGTCTCCAAGGGGGAGACATTCTTCAATGGGAAGGAAACTCACTAGTATATAACTCCTGGTCAGATACCGATATTTCGAAACCTGATTGTTTCTCCACAGTGACCGCGGAAAGTGGTAATTTGATTCCTCTGCCTTTTCGGTTTTAACAAGAATGCTATCCTAGAAAAGTCTGGTGTGCAATACCGTAGTATGTTTGTTGAGTTTTCAAAAAACTAACCAAAGGTGCCACCTAAGAAGCAAAAGAAAATCACAAAAGAGCAAAACAAGCTACATTTTCTTATGAAAAGTAGAAAATATAAAAAGATAACCTCTTAAGACACAAGTGTTGAGGGCCAGTTCTTGGAATGAATCCGCAAGGGACTAAATTACAGTAAACTAATAAATTCCAAGGATAAATACTGAGCACCATTCCAGCAACTTACAGAGCAGCTTGGTGTTGCAGTGACTGCAAGAAATATTCAATTATAAACAAAGCTTGCTCTTATGTCTTAGACTGAAGAAATAGGGGAAGATAAGCATTCATATCTGCAGTGGTAGATAAATCTACCTAACTTACAGTATGTGCTTGAGTGGGTGAATGGGGAAAAATGAAATAAATATATATTTGTTGTATTAAAACCAGTTAAAATCAAGGTTAAAACCACCTACAAGCTTGTTTCGCGCTGTGCGGTCGTCAGGGTGTAGTCTGACGACCGCACAGCGCGAAACAAGCTTGTAGGTGGTTTTAACCTTGATTTTAACTGGTTTTAATACAACAAATGTCGCTCCCTTTGTGGTTGAGCACTATTTTTAAAATAACGCTGACTCTTAGCACTACTCTCTCTCTCTCTCTCTCTCTCTCTCTCTCTCTCTATATATATATATATTATAAATATTAAAATTTAACATTTCATATGAAACTTAACGTTAAAGTTTTGCATTTTCCTTATATTTGTAGAAGAAAAACATACAGAAGAACACGAACCTGTTCATCATTACCTACTTTTACTTCCCTTGATGAAAATAAATCGTTTAACAGCATTCATTCGACCTCCGCTCTCTTCTGAAAGTCATTCTGTTAAAACAACAAACAAACAAACAAACAAACAAAAAACAACTCCTTGTTAAATTTCGGCCTGCATATTAATGAATCTCTGAGTATGTAAGAAAGAAAAAAAGTTACGCTTGTAGTTTAACAAGACCTGCATTGCTCTCTCTCTCTCTCTCTCTCTCTCTCTCTCTCTCTCTCTCTCTCTCTGATGTGTGTGTGTGTGTGTGTGTGTGTGTGTGTGTGTGTGTGTGTGTGTGTGTGTGTGTGTGGTTCCACGTTCCTCACAAGACGCGAAAGAGACATAAATCTGAAACACGTTAATCTCTAGTCTCAAGCAGCGAGTGTTCTTGCCTTTGATCTGTCAACCTCTCGGGTCTAAATTAGAAAAGTGGCAGGCACAAAGGCGTTCACCACGACAACAAGTTCCTTTTTGTGCTAGTAATGGCGACTGCTTGACAACTTATCGCGGCAACTTCAACGTTCTTCTCTCTCTCTCTCTCTCTCTCTCTCTCTCTCTCTCTCCTCTCTCTCTCTCTCTCTCTCTCTCTTATTGAAAAGTAATGTTTACGACGCTGGATGTCTACAGGAAAGATAATCGAGACCAGACATGGCCGCAGTCTGTAGGTTGGATCCTTCTACCTGATCTAGAAACAGAAATGCAGGATAAATCACACACACACACACACACACACACACACACACACACACACACACACACACACACACACACTGAGAGAGAAAAATAGCTTCCAGTTATGATCTGTTACGTTTGTTTGTTTCTTTGTTTTAGGTGTTTTTTTTTTTCTCCATCCATTGATACAAACGACTTTCTCCTTTTTCTCACGGTGACGTGACAACCCTGAAAGCGCCAGCAAGCCAAGTTATTGTGAAACTGAAACTGAACCTTAAGAAAAGAAGAAAGAGAGAGAGGAGATGAACGGAGACAGAGTGAGGGAGAGGGCGACTGGAGTGTTGCGCGGGGGAGGGGGGGGGGGTAGAGGCTGCGGGGTGTTCTTTAATTGAAGTGATGGAAGAGGAGGAGCGGTGAGGGGCTGGGGGGGGGGGGGGGGGGCTAAAACCAGGATCCAATTTTATTTTTGTCAGCTGACGGGCGTAAACAGGGAGTAAGAGTTACTTTTCCCTCCTTGAGAAGGGCAAAGAGGGGCGGGGGTGTCGTTTATCTCGTTATTAAGGGAGGAGACGCGTGGGTGGAAACGGATGGTTTCGGAGGAGGATTTCCAATCGGTTCATATCGCTTACAGCCCTGTCAACAACGGGAATGTGTGGACAAGAAAGGAATCGAGAGAGAGAGAGAGAGAGAGAGAGAGAGAGAGAGAGAGAGAGAGAGAGAGAAGAGAGAGAGAGCGTGTATTTGTGTGTGTGTTTGAGAGAGATAGAGATAGAGAAACATACAGATAGATAGACAGACAGAGAGAGAGAGAGAAGAGAGAGACACAGAGAGAGAGAGAGAGAGAGAGAGAGAGAGAGAGGAGAAAGATAGAGAGAGAGGGAGAGAGGGAGAGACAGAGAGAAGACCGAGAGAGAGAGACATAGACAGAGAAGGAGAGAGAGCGTATGTGAGTGTGTGCGTGCGTGCAAGAGTGCATGCGTGTGTGCGTGCGCGCGTGTGTGTGTGTATGTGTGTGTGTGTGTGTGTGTGCGTGTGTGTGTGTGTGTGTGCGTGCGTGTGTGTGTGTGTGCTCGCGCATGTGTGTGTGTGTGTGTGTGTGTGTGTGTGTGTGTGTGTGTGTGTGTGTGTGTGTGTTCATCCTTATACGTCCACTACTTCTTCAAGAGAATGCGTCATAAAGTACACGTGAGGTTCAATGAAACAAAACAAACATATGAAACCTGTTCCCATAAAGAATGGTCATAGTTCAAACAGTGGAGTGACTGGGATAACTGTGCATTATCGAAAACCAGAAGGGGTGACATCAGGGAATATTTCGCGACTTGAGAATGTACATGATGAAAAGTCCTAGACCAATAGGAGACAGGACAGGCATCTCTTCTGGCTTTCCCACTATCTGCATTTGTTGGAATCCCCTTAGATGATGAAAAGTCCTAGATCAATAGGATACAGGACAGGCATCTCTTCTTGCTTTCCCACTATCTGCATTTGTTGGAGTCCCCTTTCCACTACTAATTCACTGACCGCTTGCGGGCACCACAATCTCCGGCTCCGTGCGCCGTTACAAAACTGTTCAGTTCGCTGGAGTGTCGTCTCAAGTAGCCATGTGCCTCAGCTTGTTGTTGGCTGCTGTTTATTGAGGTCGGCTCACAGCCTGCAATCAGCCTTTGTCTGGAAGCAAACCACTCTGTGTATGTGTGCTTCATACGTTGTTGTTTTGCTGCCTCACCTTCCATGCCACCCGAGCAGCATTGCATCCACGCCGCTCATTTTGGTTTCCCCGTTCACAGCCACAGTCTGGCCTGTCCCACAACAATCTCAGCATGGACGTCCACGGGAAGCGGCGGTCAGTGTCAAGTCGTCATGACGCTACCCATCAGAGGTGACATGTCACTGCTGCCAGTCACTTTAGTGGTTTTCAGTGGTGCCTCTTTTGATCCAACCTACACAGAGCCACGCACTAAGATCTCTACAGAAGACAACGACTACTTAATAGTGGAGCCAGCATGAATGAGCTCTCTCTTGAGAGCGCGTCACCACGTCTGTCCAATGACATTTCCCATGAATTTGCTGATACTGGTCACCTTGACAAAACCTCACCAAGGACATAGACGTAGAGAGAAATTCGAAACTGATGTCACCAGAAGAGTAGGGCATAAGAGCCAGAGAATTTGATACTTTTTTTTAATACGCTGATAGATGAGAATGTGGATGATGAAGAGGATGTTAGGGATTTCCAATCTAATGTTACACTGCATGACAGGGCTGCACTCTTCACTTTCTTTCATGATATATCCTGGCATGAATCCTGGCCTGTAAGAAACAGACACCTGCAGTGTTAGTCATAAAATCGGAGCCACTCTCTCAGAAACACACCCATTACGTGGATGAAACCCAACTGTGCAGTCCCAGTCTTCCCAATTAAGCCAATTATAAACTCAACTATGGGTAGGAGCTAGGAGGGGCGTAAAACTCTCACAGAGAAATTTCTCTGATAGGAACAGAACCCACGACTCCAGCTGGAACTTCGCGACGCCACGATGGCTGGTGTACTTCAAATTTGACAGCGCTAAGTACGAGTGAAGCGTGACGAGCAGACAGCCAACACGTGAGGACGCAGGCACACAGCCAATCACATCAACAGGAAGCGGTAAATGCTTTCGACATGCGCAATTAGAGTCCCACTGGCAAAAAGGCATGATACTTATCCTCTTCTTTCTGGATCTATGGAAAAAGTAGCCTTGCATACACGCACATCATGCACACACACACATGCGCTCGCGCACACACATGGGTCCGCGTCCACACATCCAGACAGACACATGTGTACATTCGCTACACACACATACAATAACAAAAAAAAGGCACAACCAATGTTAGGTGGGCACTCAAGGTCTGACCAACGCGTTGGGCTAATGCGTAGGTCAGACATCTGCTACGTCGTAGCCACGAGACCCTGTTCTTAAATTCTCTCAGTTGATTATTAATTCATGTATTCATCTGCTTAAAAACATGCGCAGTGTGGTCTCAAAACCTAGCGGATGTGGTGTAGCCTACATGGACTAGTCCGCACGCAGTGACATCTCCTTGATGAAACTGAAACTGAAACTTGTAGACGAAGGGCTCAAGGGATCATTGTAACAGCAAATGCTTCGAAAATAGATTTTTTCTCAGTATTGTTAGCGGCTAATTATGTCTTAGGAGGACATAATCATTTATGGCGGATGAGAAAAAATGGCAGCAAATAATCACGAAATATTTACTTTCTGCCTCCAGCCCCAGAACACAACATTCAGATTGCTTATGTTGAAGATTTAGTGGATTTGAAAAAAAAATTCTGAATCACAGATTAGCTTTTTCAAGCATCACATAATCATCTTCGTTTTTTGTTTGTGTATCTGTGTCTCTTTCATTTATAAACATCAGAGATCTGTGGTGTGTACTGAGTGTGTCGGGCTCTGTAACAGACCAAATTCTGGAAACGTCGTTGCAATTAATACCTAGAAGACCAGACTTAAGGTGTTGGTGGATATACTGGACTTTGTGTTGTCAGTTCATTTTGCAGCAATCTTTGTTTCTTTGCAGTCTAAAGTAACGTAAGTATCATAAACGTCCTCTTCGACACGGTCCAGGGTGTACTGATTTGGGACCGGTGTGAAGCATGCTAAGCATTATCAGAGGTAAAAAGATGCTTATCATGCTGGATTGTTTACCGATAATAGTCTACTTTTATCTACGTAGTTTGCGAAACTTTGCAAGACGCAAGAATGGTCTTTGATTTTACCAGCTAAACAAAGAAAAGGAGAAATGCATATTCTTTCGTTTATTGTCAATCTAGTTACAGAAATGTGGATGAAACAGATCAATCACAACTTTAATCCATAAAACAACAGGATTGTAAGTTATATATTGACCAGTTTGGGGTGCATCCAGCCTAGACATGTTCAAGAAAACATGGTTAAACTGTTTTTGCAGCAAACTGAAAACCGTCAAAATCTGTTCCTAAACGCTCTTTGTGGCAAGGTTGGACAAACCAGCCTCGGGTGGCTTATTGATGGTTCTGTGAAAACAGTTCTTAATTGGATCATCCAGCAATTATTCAATGAACACACACACACACACACACACACACACACACACACACACATACACACACACACACACACACACACACACACACACCACACACACACACACACACTTGCTTGCACACGCGCGCGCGATCAAAACCTTGTTTGTTTTTTAACAGAGTCCAACGTTTCAGTCATGAAGGTGTGGAAAGGGAAGTGACCCCATCACTGTAAGTCACGTCATGTTGCATGTGCACTGAGCAACCTCATCCTAGCACTCAGAATCATCTCCTGAAGCTTTGGAGGCCATAGCTGGCCGTAACCTCCATCATCCTGAACTTCTGAACTTTTTTTTTAACTTTTACCTCTTTCAAAGCTTAAGGCCACAACATTGTTCTTGCGTGGGTTCCTGGTCATGACTGCGTTCGGGGAAATTTAACTGGCTGATCGTTTGTCCAATAAAGCCCAAAACAAGGAAAATATCTAACCTATCTATCCCCTACTGAGATTTGAAACCGAAAGTTAATGATTGTGTCAGAGACCTCTGGCAGGAGGACTGGAATACACAGACAGATAACAAACTTTTCCAGATCCTAACCAGCCGCCGTGGCGAAGTGGTTAGCGTCGCGGACTCCCGGCTGGGAGGTCATCTGGGTTTTTCTGCCCTGACCGGCTCCTACCCAGAGTTGAGTTTGCTGCGGACTCAGTTGGGAAGACTGGGACCACACAGTCGAGTTTCATCCACTAAATGGATGCGTTTCTGAGAGTGTTGCTCAAATTTCCTGACCAACACTGCAGGTGTCTGTATCTCTCGGGCCTGGTTGACGCTGGGATATATTATGAAAGGAAGCGTAGAGTACAGCCCTGTCATGTAGTCTCAGACCGAAACTGAAATCCGTAGCATCATCTTAATCATCCTCATTCTCATCGATCAGCATAAAAAAATGTCTCAAATTCTGTGGCCCTTCATGCCCTGCTCTCATGGTGACCTCAATTTCGATGTCCTCTCCACGTCTGTGGTCTTTGTTTGGTTCCGTCGGGTTCACCGGTATCGGCGAGTCCATGGGGGCTGTCGTTGGACGGACGTGGTGGCGCCCTCCGGAAGGAGAGCTCACTCACGCCGGCTCCGCGACTAAGCAATTATTGTCGTCAGTATGGGGCTTAGTAGGTGGTGTCCTGCGTATGTTAGATCAGAACAGGCGCCACTGAACACCACCGAAGTGATTCGGCAGCAGTGCAGTGTCCCCTCCGGTAGGTTGCCTCTGGACGACTTGACATTGACTGCTC
>CM065738.1:17204829-17209829 GCA_033310375.1 Conus canariensis
TGTGTGTGTGTGTGTGTGTGTGTGTGTGTGTGTGTGTGTGTGTGTGTGTAGGGCGATGGGAGTAGAGAGAGAATGAATGTAGTAGATGGGGTGGGGGAGGTGGAGGTGGGGAAGGTGATGGGAACTGAGCAAGCGAAGAAAAGAAACACGCAGAAGAAAAAGACACAAATTAACAAAGAAAAAAAACGAAAAACAATGACGAACATACGGCAGTTCAAAACTTGTTACGTTTTAATTAAGACGACCATGCTGGTGCTTTTATAAGCAATCTTAAAATAGGGGAAAAAAAACCCAAACGCTTTGCATGCGGGGAAAAGGTTAAAGATCTGAAGCGTTTGAAGTGGAAAAGAAGCAAACCAACCCAAAACTGACTATTCCATGCTATTGTTAGAATGGGGGGAAAAAAAGAACAGATAAAGGACCAGGGACAGAGGTGTCTGAATCGTGTGCAATGAGGGAGGGACGGGACGAAGCGAAGGTAAAAGATTGAATTGGAAGAAATGAGTGCAGTCCCTTTATGACTGGACTGCGTTTGATCTCTCCCTCTCTCTCTCTCTCTCTCTCTCTCTCTCTCTCCTCTCTCTCTCTCTCTCTGTTTCTTTCTCTCTCTCTCTCTCTCTCTCAGTTGCTCTCCATTTCTTCCTTCCTCCCTCCTTCCCTCCCCCCCTCTATTTTTTTTTTAACACAGATTTTAGCATTCATTATGATTTGTCATGCACTCAATGTCACATATGTGTTGATTTGCAGGTTTTTGCAATGTCTTTTTTTCCCTCATGTACCTGCAGATGTCTTTTCTTTGTTTGGTGGCTTGATGGACAAAGCCACAGACATTGTGCTTATTCCTTTCCCTCAATTAATAATATTTTGATCGTCTCTTTGTTCTCTTTCCCTTTTCTCTTTTGTCAGGTCTATGATGGCGTCTCTCTCACAGTCAATCTTATTGGACTATTCTCTGTCATCTCTCTCTCTGTGTTCTTGTGTCTCCTCGTGTCGAGTGAACGCAGGGTTTGTTACAACAAACTAGTAACAGTCTTCCAGTAGCCCTTGTCTGTAGTGGCACAGAGCACTGAGGTGTCTGTATGATGTACGAATTATGTGTCTGAATGACGCGAGAAGGAGAGAGAGAGAGAGAGAGAGAGAGAGAGAGAGAGAGAGAGAGAGAGAGAGAGAGAGAGAGAGTGAGAGAGAGTGAGAGAGAGAGAGAGCGTGTATTTGTGTGTGTGTTTGAGAGAGAGATAGAGATAGAGAAACATACAGATAGATAGATAGACAGACAGACAGAGAGAGAGAGAGAGAGAGAGAGAGAGAGAGAGAGGGAGAGACAGAGAGAAGACCGAGAGAGAGACATAGACAGAGAAGGAGAGAGAGCGTATGTGAGTGTGTGCGTGCGTGCAAGAGTGCATGCGTGTGTGCGTGCGCGCGCGCGCGCGTGTGTGTGTGTGTGTGTGTGTGCTCGCGCATGTGGTGTGTGTGTGTGTGTGTGTGTGTGTGTGTGTGTGTGTGTGTGTGTGTGTGTGTGTGTGTGTTCATCCTTATACGTCCACTACTTCTTCAAGAGAATGCGTCATAAAGTACACGTGAGGTTCAATGAAACAAAACATACATATGAAACCTGTTCCCATAAAAAATGGTCATAGTTCAAACAGTGGAGTGACTGGGATAACTGTGCATTATCGAAAACCAGAAGGGGTGACATCAGGGAATATTTCGCGACTTGAGAATGTACATGATGAAAAGTCCTAGACCAATAGGAGACAGGACAGGCATCTCTTCTGGCTTTCCCACTATCTGCATTTGTTGGAATCCCCTTAGATGATGAAAAGTCCTAGATCAATAGGATACAGGACAGGCATCTCTTCTTGCTTTCCCACTATCTGCATTTGTTGGAGTCCCCTTTCCACTATTAAGTCACTGACTGCTTCCGTGCACCACACTCTTCGTGCGCCGTGAGAAAATTGTACAGTTCGCTGGAGTGTCGTCTAAGGTAGCCATGTGCCTCAGCTTGTTGTTGGCTGCTGTTTATTGAGGTCGGCTCACAGCCTGCAATCAGCCTTTGTCTGGAAGCAAACCACTCTGTGTATGTGTGCTTCATACGTTGTTGTTTTGCTGCCTCACCTTCCATGCCACCCGAGCAGCATTGCATCCACGCCGCTCATTTTGGTTTCCCCGTTCACAGCCACAGTCTGGCCTGTCCCACAACAATCTCAGCATGGACGTCCACGGGAAGCGGCGGTCAGTGTCAAGTCGTCATGACGCTACCCATCAGAGGTGACATGTCACTGCTGCCAGTCACTTTAGTGGTTTTCAGTGGTGCCTCTTTTGATCCAACCTACACAGAGCCACGCACTAAGATCTCTACAGAAGACAACGACTACTTAATAGTGGAGCCAGCATGAATGAGCTCTCTCTTGAGAGCGCGTCACCACGTCTGTCCAATGACATTTCCCATGAATTTGCTGATACTGGTCACCTTGACAAAACCTCACCAAGGACATAGACGTAGAGAGAAATTCGAAACTGATGTCACCAGAAGAGTAGGGCATGAAGAGCCAGAGAATTTGATACTTTTTTTTAATACGCTGATAGATGAGAATGTGGATGATGAAGAGGATGTTAGGGATTTCCAATCTAATGTTACACTGCATGACAGGGCTGCACTCTTCACTTTCTTTCATGATATATCCTGGCATGAATCCTGGCCTGTAAGAAACAGACACCTGCAGTGTTAGTCATAAAATCGGAGCCACTCTCTCAGAAACACACCCATTACGTGGATGAAACCCAACTGTGCAGTCCCAGTCTTCCCAGTTAAGCCAATTATAAACTCAACTATGGGTAGGAGCTAGGAGGGGCATAAAACTCTCACAGAGAAATTGCTCTGATAGGAACAGAACCCACGACTCCAGCTGGAACTTCACGACGCTAACCGCTTCGCCACGATGGCTGGTGTACTTCAAATTTGACAGCGCTAAGTACGAGTGAAGCGTGACGAGCAGACAGCCAACACGTGAGGACGCAGGCACACAGCCAATCACATCAACAGGCAGTGGTAAATGCTTTCGACATGCGCAATTAGAGTCCCACTGGCAAAAAGGCATGATACTTATCCTCTTCTTTCTGGATCTATGGAAAAACTAGCCTTGCATACACGCACATCATGCACACACACACACACACACACACACACACACACACACACACACACACACACACACACACATGCGCTCGCGCACACACATGGGTCCGCGTCCACACATCCAGACAGACACATGTGTACATTCGCTACACACACATACAATAACAAAAAAAGGCACAACCAATGTTAGGTGGGCACTCAAGGTCTGACCAACGCGTTGGGCTAATGCGTAGGTCAGACATCTGCTACGTCGTAGCCACGGGACCCTGTTCTTAAATTCTCTCAGTTGATTATTAATTCATGTATTCATCAGCTTAAAAACATGCGCAGTGTGGTCTCAAAACCTAGCGGATGTGGTGTAGCCTACATGGACTAGTCCGCACGCAGTGACATCTCCTTGATGAAAATGAAACTGAAACTGAAACTTGTAGACGAAGGGCTCAAGGGATCATTGTAACAGCAAATGCTTCGAAAATAGATTTTTTCTCAGTATTGTTAGCGGCTAATTATGTCTTAGGAGGACATAATCATTTATGGCGGATGAGAAAAAATGGCAGCAAATAATGACGAAATATTTACTTTCTGCCTCCAGCCCAGAACACAACATTCAGATTGTTTATGTTGAAGATTTAGTGGATTTGAAAAAAAAAATTCTGAATCACAGATTAGCTTTTTCAAGCATCACATAATCATCTTCGTTTTTTGTTTGTGTATCTGTGTCTCTTTCATTTATAAACATCAGAGAATCTGTGGTGTGTACTGAGTGTGTTGGGCTCTGTAACAGACCAAATTCTGGAAACGTCGTTGCAATTAATACCTAGAAGACCAGACTTAAGGTGTTGGTGGATATACTGGACTTTGTGTTGTCAGTTCATTTTGCAGCAATCTTTGTTTCTTTGCAGTCTAAAGTAACGTAAGTATCATAAACGTCCTCTTCGACACGGTCCAGGGTGTACTGATTTGGGACCGGTGTGAAGCATGCTAAGCATTATCAGAGGTAAAAAGATGCTTATCATGCTGGATTGTTTACCCATAATAGTCTACTTTTATCTATGTAGTTTGCGAAACTTTGCAAGACGCAAGAATGGTCTTTGATTTTACCAGCTAAACAAAGAAAAGGAGAAATGCATAATCTTTCGTTTATTGTCAATCTAGTTACAGACATGTTGATGAAACAGATCAATCACAACTTTAATCCATAAAACAACAGGATTTTAAGTTATATATTGACCAGTTTGGGGTGCATCCAGCCTAGACATGTTCAAGAAAACATGGTAAAACTATTTTTGCAGCAAACTGAAAACCGTCAAAATCTGTTCCTAAACGCTCTTTGTGGCAAGGTTGGACAAACCAGCCTCGGGTGGCTTATTGATGGTTCTGTGAAAACAGTTCTTAATTGGATCATCCAGCAATTATTCAGTGAACACACACACACACACACACACACACACACACACACACACACACACACACACACACACACACACACTCACTTGCTTGCTTGCACACGCGCGCGCGATCAAAACCTTGTTTGTTTTTTAACAGAGTCCAACGTTTTAGTCATGAATGTGTGAAAAGGGAAGTGACCCCATCACTGTAAGTCACGTCATGTTGCATGTGCACTGAGCAACCTCATCCTAGCGCTCAGAATCATCTCCTGAAGCTTTGGAGGCCATAGCTGGCCGTAACCTCCATCATCCTGAACTTCTGAACTTTTTTTTGAACTTTTACCTCTTTCAAAGCTTAAGGTCACAACATTGTTCTTGCGTGGGTTCCTGGTCATGACTGCGTTCGGGGAAATTTAAATGGCTGATCGTTTGTCCAATAAAGCCCAAAACAAGGAAAATATCTAACCTATCTATCC
>CM065738.1:17217329-17222329 GCA_033310375.1 Conus canariensis
TTGGGAGAAAGACTGTCGGGATGTAAGTTGTTTTGTACTGTTAGGAAAATCCATTCACGATCTTCATCCTCCAAGTCTTCTATAGAGTTTTCTCTTGTCTTTTGAAGACAGTTGACATCCCAAGATTTCAGTTATCACGGTACTGTTCGAGGTGTATCCAGTTGCGTGTCTTCAGTAGAGACCATGTTAACGTGTTGGGTCAACTGTATCTTGCAGTTCTGTTTTTGACCTCCCCTCCCTCAGTTTCTTCCCTCAGTCAGCCAGTCCTCATAATCTATTTTTTCCAAGTTCAACAACAGTAATATGGCAGCGCGAAGTTTCTGTGTGTCTGTTTGTTTACCAATTCCAAAGGATTCATATGTGTAACCATTTCCCTGCCAGTAAAGCGTCTTCTTCTTTTTTTCTTCGTCTTCTTCTTCTTCTTCTCCTTCTTCTCCTTCTCCTTCTTATTCTTCTTCTCCTTCTTCTTTGTTAACTGTTTATAATACAAATCTGGTCATCTTCGTTTGAAAATATAGGATTTTGAACTGCAATGTTTTCGTCATTGTCAATACTTATGTCATTTTCTTCTTCTCTCTCTGTCTGTCTGTCTGTTTGTTCCCATTTTGTCTTTCCTACCTCCACCAGACTCACCATGTCCCTACATTCCTTCTCTCACCCCCCCCCCCCCCCCCCCGACACAACCTCAAATACATCTGTCTTGAAAGACCAGACTCGTTGCAGTCCCTAGACACCTCTCCATATTTGCGTACTGACCATTTGTGACTCTAAGAAGTTTGGATATTGACACGTTGGAGAACTTCCGGGGAAAGTTCCTTTCCATTAAGGACGCGATCTGGACTGCCGGGAAGTAAACCCACACTCTGTCTTCACCTCTGCCATCTATAGACAGTTCTTCCATGGGTCTCTTGTAGTCCCCCCGATTCCACTGGCGGCCGTGCTGCTTGCTGTCATTCGGTCATGGCTCCAGAGTCGAGACATTGTTACCGTGCTAGTGTCAACTGTGCCTGTACCCCTCTTCCCTTGCGCTCCTCTTTCATAGTTCTTGAACTTCTGTACTATGTCTGGCTTTTTTTTTTTTTTTTAGTTCAAAGACAGGATGTTGTTAACGAGTGTCTCATCTCTAGACACTGCAGTTGTTGTACCCTTTTCCATGATGTATGATAAAAAGTTTTCGGTTTTGTTCTTCTTTTCTCTGTTCTCATGCAGGTTGGGTCACAACTGGTGTCTGCGTCTTACATTTTTCATCTTCTCTTTTTTTTTTCAGAATAGACCAGCTATGTTTGGGTCAAAGTTTGTGCCTGCGTCTTACATTTTTTTCATATTCTCTTTTTTCAGAATATAGCCATACAACGACAGCTCTGATATGACCCTCTGTGGCCGGCTGGGCGGTAAACAACGTTACCATACCTTACCTCCCTCATCTCCGTGTGCATCTTTTTGGTCTCCACTTACTGTGAGCATTTTCCATTCAACACACCTAAATCGCAATGGGAAAAACAAACAAACAAACAAACACCAAACACGTAACCCAGTCAACAATAAAAGTAAACACAACAGTCGGCCGACTGATCTTATTTTACGAGCCACGTCCATCTTTGTGGGACCGTCTCCTTGGGGACAGCAACTCAGGAGATGCTGCACAGGATGATTCTGAGTGTTAGGATAAACTTGCTCACGTGCACGTGCAACCGAGAGAGACTTGGGGTGATTGGGTCACTTTCTTTTCATTCCTTTATGACTGAAATGACGGGCAGAATTCTTTTTTTTTTTGATGATGATTTTGCGGGCGTTGGTTCCTTAGAAGTGAGGGACTAAACTATTGGATCCGTTTTTCTGATGGATTTTCATTGCTAGGTCTAAACGGTGAATGGGTCTTGTGGAAAGATAATGATGATTCTATTTTGTTGTTCATCATTCTGTTTACTGCTTCTGTCTATATTTATCTGCCTGTCTGTCTGTCTGTCTGTCTGTCTGTCTGTCTGTCTGTCTCTCTCTCTCTCTCTCTCTCTCTCTCTTTCATTCATTCAGAAAGACACACACACAGAGAATGAGAGAGGGAGAGAGAGACAGAGACAGACAAAGACACAGAAAGACAGAGAGACAAAGCGAGAATACAAACACAAAAACGAATGCTTAATCAGTTTTAGAAGTAAGGAAAAGAGGAAGGAAGAAAGGAAGAAAACAAGGAGGAGGAGGAGGAGGAGAAGGAGGAGGAGGAGGAGGAGGAGGAGAGAGAAGAAGAAGAAGAAGAAGATGATGATGATGATGATGATGACGATGAAGAAAAGGGAGGAGGACAAGGAGAGCAGGAGGGGTGGGAAGGAAGGAAGAAGGGAGGGAGGGAGGGAAGAAAGGAGGAGGAGGAGGAGGAGGAGGAGGAGGAGGAGGAGGAGGAGAGAAGAAGAAGAAGAAGAAGAAGAAGAAGAAGAAGAAGAAGAAGAAGAAGAAGGAAGGAGGAGGAGGAGGAGGAGGAGGAGGAGGAGGAGGAGGTGGAGGAGGAGGAGGAGGAGGAGAAGAAGAAGAAGAAGAAGAAGAAGAAGAAGAAGAAGAAGAAGAAGAAGAAGAAGAAGAAGGAGGAGGAGAAGGAGGAGGAGGAGAAGGAGGAGGAGGAGGAGAAGAAGAAGAAGAAGAAGAAGGAGAAGGAAAAGAAGAAGAAGAAGAAGAGGAGGAGGAGGAGGAGGAGGAGGAGGAGGAGGAGGAGGAGGAGGAAGAGGAGGAGGAGGAGGAGAAGAAGAAGAAGAAGAAGAAGAAGAAGAAGAAGAAGAAGAAGAAGAAGAAGAAGAAGAAGAAGGCCAAGCAACTATTTAATGTCACAAATAGTCTCCTAGGCAAAGTCAGCTACTCCCCCCTTCCCACCATCTTCCAAACTCAAGAGCTCCCTCAGAAATTCTTAGAGTTTTTCAATGGAAAAATTGACACTATCCGTGAAAAGCTAGATTCTACTGCACCTGTACATCCTCTGAATGACAAAGTTTACTGTGGACCTCCTTTGGCTTGTTTTAGTCCTGTTAGTCAAGACTATGTCAAAAAACTTTGTTTGCGATGCAGCCCTAAATCATGTGAACTTGATGCCATTCCCACTAACTTGCTCTTTCAGTGCATTGATGATGTCCTACCCCATCTTACTCATGTTATCAATACCTCTTTGTCCTCTGGTCACGTTCCTGAAATCTTCCGGCCTGCAGTGGTACGTCCATTGATCAAGAAACCTTCATTAGATAAAAACGTTTTAAAGAATTATCGGCCTGTATCAAATTTGTCATTTCTATCAAAATTATTGGAGAAGATCGTTTTGGAACAAATTCTAGAACATCTCGAAAAGAATCACCTTTTGAATCCTCATCAATCTGCTTACAGACAAGGCCATAGTTGTGAGACAGCACTCCTCCGTATAGTCAATGACCTCCTCTGCGGGCTTGACGATGGGAATGTTTCCTTATTAGCGATGTTAGACCTCTCTGCAGCATTTGACACGATCGATCATAATATTTTGTTCTCACGGCTTCAAACTTCCTTTGGATTCAAAGACACAGCTCTCGACTGGATTATCTCTTACTTGACTGGACGGACTCAGACAGTGTGTGTACAGAGAAGATACTCAGACAGTTCTCCTCTTAGGTACGGTGTGCCTCAGGGTTCTGTACCAGGGCCAGTCCTTTTTGTGCTGTATGCTAGTCCTGTGTCTGACGTCATCAATGGTCACGCCATGTCGCATGAGAGCTTTGCTGACGATACTCAGCTTCATCAGTCGGCTCCCATTGCTGAAACTGACTCACTGATTTCTCGGACGCGGGGCTGCATTGCAGACCTGAAGGACTGGATGACAACCAACAAACTACAACTAAACGACGACAAGACGGAACTCATGTTCGTGACAAAACAGCCTAACCATCCTTCTCTGCCTTCAACTGTCACTATCAATGACTGTGCTGTCTCTGTCTCCACCTCTGTCCGCAGTCTAGGGGTCATACTTGACCAATCCCTCTCCTTTGAGAAACAGGTTTCAAATATTTGCAAGATTGCCTATTTAGAACTAAGAAGAATCAGCTCTGTACGTCACCTTCTCTCTACAGATGCTACAAAAACTCTCATTTGTGCATTTGTCTTATCTAGAATAGATTACTGCAACTCACTTTTGGCCGGCCTTTCAAAATACCTGATAGAAAGATTACAGCGAATCCAAAATCATGCAGCCCGAGTCGTCTGTAGAGCAAGAAAACATGCTCACATTTCGCCTCTCCTCCACTCTCTTCACTGGCTATCTGTCTCAAACCGTATCTCGTACAAAATCTCAACTCTCACTTTCTCTGCTCTTTTTGAAAATGGGCCTTCTTATCTCTCAGATCTCCTTAAAATCTACACCCCCTCTCGACAACTACGCTCCTGTGCTGACGACCGCCTTCTGCGAATGACTCGCTTCAGGACTACTACTGGTGAAAGATCTTTCTCTTTTCAAGCTCCAGCGACGTGGAACAGACTGCCAGACTGTCTCAGACATTCAGATTCTATCTCTTCTTTCAAGTCTAAACTTAAAACCCATCTATTTTCTCATAATTAGTCAATGCTGTGGGGAGAGGGGGGGGGGGGTACAACCTAACTCATAGCCGTCTGGGCCTTTTCAAATGTAGCGTATGTGTATGTTCTCCATTATATGTATTTGTTGTATGATTGAACATTATAGGATTAAGTTTTTGTAGTGATATTTGAAGAATAAGTGAATGTCACATTGGTAGGATTAGGATTTGTTAGTTATTGTAGTAATAGTATTTGTAGTTGGGTGAAAGGTGTATTATTGTATATGAGAAGGGTGAATGTAGTATGACTTTGTAAAGCGCTTAGAGAAATTCGTTTGATTAAGCGCTATATAAGACATCATTATCATATTATTAAGAAGACGAAGAAGAAGAAGAAGAAGGAGAAAGACAGCCAGATAGACAGACAGACATAAAAAAGGAAGGAAGAAAGGAAGAAAGACACAAACAAGAAGAAGAAAAAGA
>CM065738.1:17229829-17234360 GCA_033310375.1 Conus canariensis
TGAATAAATTTGAATGGATTGAGGAATAATAAAAATAAAATATTCAATCATTAAATTATGTTCAGCTTTGTTTTCTTTCGAATGACAGCAGTTTTCCTAAGTGGTACTTCAATTGTTTTGAGTAGTGTATATATATATATGCAATCAAAGATGTACACGTACATACACATTCTCAGACATATTAGTATAAAAGCACACACAAATAAACACAACCATTCAAGCGTTCACGCACGGACAATCACACACACACACACACACACACACACACACACACACACACACACACACACACACACACATAAACACACGTACACACACACACACACACACACACACACACACACACACACACGCACGCACGCACGCACGCACACACACACACACACGCACACACACACACACACACACACACACACACACACACACACACACACACACACACACCAGAAAAAAACAAAAAAACAAACCCACAACACATTATTTTGAAAAAAGAAGATGCCACTGTGCTCCTTGTTACAAGGCAAGTAGAAGACTTACTAACTTTTACAATAACAACACGATGACGCACAAGAACAGACAAAGGTAGCAAAGAATGTCCAATAAAGTTTACGGTGACGGAAAAGTCACCAGAGAGAGAGAGAGAGAGAGAGAGAGAGAGAGAGAGAGAGAGAGAGGAGAGAGAGAGAGAGAGAGAGTAGATGGATGAGGTGCTGAAGAAGAAGAAAAAGAGCAGAAAGAAGGACAGAATTGGCAAAGGAGGAGTGGAAACAGATATGGAACAAGAAAGAAAGAAAGAAAAAAACAAAAAAAGAAAGAAAGGGGAAAGAAAAAAAAGGAGGTTGAAAAAACGAAAAAAAAAAAAAAGAATTTAAAGAAAAAAGGGAAGGGGGGGGGGGAGAAGGGGGGGGGGAAAAGAGGAAAAGGGGGAAAAAAAGGAGGGAAAAAAGGGGGAAAAAGGGGAAAAGAAAAAGGAAAAAGAAAAAAAAGAAGAAAAGAAAAAAAGAAAAAAAGGGGGAGGAAGGAAGGGGGGGGGAGAAAAAAAGGGGGGGAAAAAGGGAAAAGGAAACGAAAAAAATTTTAAAAGGAGGGGGGGGAAGGGGAGGGGGGGGGGAGAGGGAAAAAAAGGGGTTAGGAGAAGGGGGAGAAGGAGGGAGGAGAAGGAAAGGGATGGAGGGGGGGGAAAAAAAGGGAGGGGAGAAGGGGGAAAGGAGAGGAGGGGGGAGAGAGAAAAAAAAAAAAAGGGAAAGAAGAAAGGGGGAAAAAAACAAAAAAAAAAAACAAAAAAAAAATTGGGGGGGGGAAAAAAAGCCCAAAAAAAAAACGAATTTAAAGAGGAAAAATAAATAAAAACCCCCCCGCATACAAGGGGGGATTGGGGGGGGAAAATAAAAGCCCGGAAATTTAAAAAGGGGGGAAAGAGGGGTGTTTTTTTAAAAAATTTTCCCCAAAAAAAAAGGAAAAGAATTTTGTAAAGGAAGAAGAATTTATTTGGGGGGGAAAGGCCGTTACCCCGGAAAAAAAATTTTAAAAAAATAAAAAGTAAAAAAAGGGGGGAAAAAAGAAAAGGGGGGGGGGGAGGAAACAAGGGAGGAAAGGCGGCGGGGGGAAATTTTTTGGGACGTAAAGAAAGAAAAAAAGGGGGGGTTTTGGGGTGGGGGAAAAAAAACCCAAAAAAACAAAAAAAACCAAACAAAGGGCGGGGGGGAGGTTTTTTAAAAAATTTAGAAAGTTGATTAAACCGAGGAGGAGGTTTTGGAAAAAGTGATGAAAAATAATAAAAAAAAAAAATGAAAAAAAAAAAAAAAAAAAAACAAAAGAGGAGAGGGGAGCAGGCCCCAAAAGAGCAGACAAAAACCCCAAAACCCCAAACAAAAAAAAAAAACCCCCCAAAAAAAACCCCCGGGGGGTTTGGGCGCTTTGAAAATTGGAGGATCCCCCGAAAAAAAAAAATGTGAAAAAGGGGGCAAATTAGAATAGGGGAGCAAAAGGAAACTACCCCCTTTTCCCCCCCCCCCCCCCCCCCCCCCCCCCCCCCCCCCCCCCCCCCCCCCCCCCCTTCATAAAGGGGAACCCCCCCCCCCCAAACACAAAAGAGGATAAGGGGGAAAAGGCCGAAAAAGGGATAGGAAAAAAAGGAGAAAGAAGGAAGAGGAGGGAAAAAGGGAGAAAAAAGGAGGTTTGGGGGGGGGGGAAAGGAGAAAGGGGGGGAAAGAAAGGAAGAGGGGGGGGAAAAAAGGGGAGAGGGGGAGGAGGGGAGAGGGGAGGGGGGAAAAGGGGGGGGGGGGGGAGGGGGGAAAAAAAGGAGAAAAAACCCCAAACCCCCAAAAAAAAAAACCCCCAAAAAAAAAAAAAGGCCCCCGGGGGAAAAAAGGCAACAGAATGAAAAAAGATGAGGGAAAAAAAACCCCCCTTTTTTTTTTCCCCCTTTTTTTTTTGGGCAAAATCCCACCAAAAAGGGGAAGGGACAGTTGGTAGAAGATCGAAAAATTTTGACCGTAAAAGCTGATCTTTTGCCCTTTTTTTTTGGGGAAAAAAGGGACCCAAAAAAAAACAACTCATTCATTTTTGTTTCCCGGGGGGGGCCCTCTTTTTTTTCCCCCTTTTCCCCCAAAACCCTAAAAAACCCCTTTTTTTTTTTTTTCCCCCCCCTTTTTTTTTTTCCCCCCCCCCCCCCCCCCCTTTTTTTTTAAAAATTTTTTTTTTCCCCCCCCTTTTTTTCCCCTTCCCCCCCCCTTTTTTTCCCCCCTTTTTTTAAAAAAAAACCCTTTTCCCCCCCTTTTTTAAAATTTAAAAATTTCGATAATGATCGAGGAAAAGAAAAAAAAAAAGAGGCACTAAGGGCAGGCACACGACGCACATGCAATATGAAGATAGAGACAAACAAGAAGAAGAGAGAAGGAGAGAGAGAGAGAGGGAAGTGAGCGAGTGAGTGAGGGAGATTGAGGGGAGAGAGAGAAAGAGAAGAAGAGAGAGAGAGAGAGAGAGGAGAGAGAGAGAGAGAGAGAAGAGTGACGCGGGGGGTCAGACAGGGGAAGAAGGAGAGACAGACAGACAGAAAGGCAGACAAAACACACACACACACACACACACACACACACACACACACACAACACACACACACACACACACACGCAACACACTCACGCAGACACATACGGGCAGACACCAGACATACAGACAGAGATAGAGGACAGACACACACATTCTCTCTCTCTCTTCTCTCTCTCTCTCTCTTTCTTTCTCCTCCTCTCTTGTCTTAAACCCCAAATCGCATTAATTTTAGCTTAGCAAGGACAGTTTTGGTAGAGCAGACTCTGCCTAAATCTCAATCTTTGACCGAATAAAATTTTTCTGAGGTCTCTCTCTCTCTCTCCTCTCTCCTTTCGTCTACCTCCTCTTCACCACACACACACACACACAAACCACACACTCACCACACATTCATCTCTCTGTCTCTCTTTCTTTCTCTCTCTCTCTCTGTCTCTCCTCTCTAAACTCTCTCTCACTCACACACCACTTTCTTTCTCTCTCTCTCTCTCTTTCTCCTCTTTCTTTCCTCTCTCTCTCTTCTCCCTTCCCCCTCTCTCTCCCCCTCCTCTCTCTCAGTCTCTCTCTCCCCTCTCTCTCTCTCTCTCTCCTCTCCCCTTCTCTCTCTCTCTCTCTCTCTCTCCCCCCCTCTCTCTCTCCTCTCTATCTCCCCTTTCTTCTCCCCCCCCCTCTCTCTCTCTATCTCTCCAGAAGTTATCAGATGAATGTATACGCATGGAATGAAAAATAAGTTTTTGTCACGTCCCCACTTATGCCTGTAAGAATTTTGTCGGATTATTGCTTTCAGTATGATTTCTTCCCCTTTGAAATGATTTGTAACGTCACTCACCCTGTGACAGAGGCCATCGTGCCATAATTCATTAAATGTTCGAGAGTTCGAGCTCTCTCCATCTCATTTCTCCCCCCTCTCTCTTTCTCACTCACTCACCTGCTCTCGTGTCATTCTGACCCATGATTTTGAGTTTCTAGAGAGAGGACAACGCCAGCAAGGAAGGGAAGACTGTGAATAATTCACAACAAATCCCCGGTTCATACAAAGACAATAAAACGCAAGGACAGACAGAGATGACGAAAAAGGATGCCAACGAAATTGACAGGGAGGGAAATGGCATCATCGACTGAACAAACGAGAGAGAGACAGAGAGACAGAAAGAGAGAGAGAAGAGAAAACAGACAGACAGCAGACAGACAAGAGGACACAGAGAGAGGGGGGATAGAGAGAGAGGGACAGAGAGACAGGGGGCGGAGAGAGAGAGAACGAGAGAGAAAGGGGGAAAAGAGAAGGGGAGAGAGAGAGAGAGAGAGGGGAGAAGAGAGAGAGAGAAGACAGACAGACAGAGAGACAGACAGACAGACAGACAGACAGACATATTTGACAGAGAAAACTTGACAGAGAGAAATGACATTATCGACTTAAAGAGAGAGAGAGAAAAAGAGAAAAGAGAGAGAGGAGGAGGGGGGGAAAAGGGGGGGTTGGCCGGGG
>CM065738.1:17234460-17249460 GCA_033310375.1 Conus canariensis
AAATTATAAACTCAACTAGGGGAAGGAGGCTAGGGGGCCCAAAAAACTCTCACGGGAGAAATTGCTCTGATGGGAAACAAACCCCGACTCCAGCTGGAACTTCACGACGTTTAACCGCTTGGGGCCACATGGCTGGTGTACTTAAAATTTTGACCAGCGCAAAGGGTAGGGAGTAAGGGGAAACGGGGCAACAGCCAACACGTGAGGACGCAGGCACACACCAATCCCCATCAACAGGATGTAAATGCTTTCGACAGGGCGCAATTAGAGCCCCAAACGGGCAAAAAGGCATGATACAAATCCTCTTTTTTCCCTGGATCAGGGAAAAACTAGCCTTGCATAAAACGCACATCATGCACACACACCCCACACAACACACACACACACACACCCACACACACACACCCACACAACAAAACACATGCGCCCCGCGCCCACCATGGGTCCGCGCCCAACACATCCCAGACAACACATGTGTACTTTTCGCTACACACACAAACAAAAAAAAAAAAAAAAGGAAAAAACCAAATTTTTAAGGGGGGGGCACTAAGGGCCCTGACCAACGCGTTGGCAAAATGCGTAGGTCAGAAAACTGCTACGTCGTAGCCACGGGACCCTGTTTTTAAAATTTCCCCTCTCAGTTGTTTATTAATTCGTTTTCTTCAGCTTAAAAACATGTGGGCAGTGTGGTCTAAAAAACCTAGGGGTTTGGTTTTAGCCTACATGGACTATCCGCACGCAGTGACATCCCCTTTAAAGAAAATGAAACTGAAACTGAAACTTGTAGACAAAGGGGCCCTCAAGGGACCCATGTAACAGAAAAATGCTCGAAAAAAATTTTTTTTTCCCTCAGTATTGTTGGGCGGCTAATTAGGTCTTAGGAGGACATAATCATTTTTTGGGGGGTTTGAGAAAAAATGGCAGCAAATAATACGAAAAAATTTAAATTTCTGCCTCCACCCCAGAAAAACCAAAATTCAGATTTTTTTATTGGGGTTTAAGATTTTTGTGGGTTTGAAAAAAAAAATTCGAATTTACAATTTTTTTTTTTCAGCATCACATATCATCTTTGTTTTTTTTTTTGGAAAAAGTGTTTTTTCTTTCATTTATAAACATCAGAGAATCTGTGGTGTGTTTCTGATGTGTTGGGGTCTGTAACAACCAAATTCCCGGAAACGTTTTTGGGAATTAATACCTAGAAACCAGACTTTTGGTGTTGGTGGATATACTGGACTTTGTGTTGTTTAGTTCATTTTTTGCAAACAATCTTTGTTTTCTTTGGGAGTCTAAAATAACGTAAGGATCATAAACCGTCCTCTTCGACACGGTCCCCGGGTAAAATGATTTGGGGCCGGTGGTTTAAGGGATGGGTAAGCTTTTCAAGGGAAAAAGGGTGCTTATCATGCTGGGTTGTTTACCCCCTAATTTGTCTACTTTTTTCAAAGTATTTTGGTTTTGAAAAAATTTGCAAACGCAAGAATGGGGCTTTGATTTTACCAGCTAAACAAAGAAAAGGGGGAAATGCATAATTTTCGTTTATTTTTCAATCTAGTTACAGACATGTTGATGAAAAAAGATCAATCACAACCTTTTAAACCATAAAACCCAAAAGGATTTTAAGTTATATATTGACCATTTGGGGTGGGATCCGCCTAACATGTTTCAAGAAAACAGGTAAAAAAATATTTTTTTCAGGGGAAACTGAAAAAACCGTCAAAATCTGTTCCCTAAACGCTCTTTGTGGCAAGGTTGGACAAACCGGGCCTCGGGTGGCTTATTGATGGTTCGTGAAAACAGTTTTTAAATTTTGTTTCATCCCAACAATTATTCAGTGAACACACACACACACAAAACACACACACACACCACACAAACAACACACACACAAAACACCCCACCCCTCCCTTGCTTGCTTGCACCCCGCCGCGCGATCAAAACCTTGTTTGTTTTTTAACAGAGCCAACGTTTTAGTCATGAATGTGTAAAAGGGAAGTACCCCCATCACGGTAAGTCACTTAGGGTTCATGTCACTGAGCAACCTCACCTGGGCGCTCAGAATCATCTCCTGAAGTTTTGGGAGGCCATACTGGCCTAACCTCCACCCATCCTGAACTTTTTAAGCTTTTTTTTGAACTTTTTCCCTCTTTAAAAGCTTAAGGGCACAACATTTTTTTTTGGGGGTGGGGTTCCCCCGGGCATGGTTTTCTTCGGGGAAATTTAAATGGGGTGTTTGTTTGTCCAATAAAGCCCAAAACAAGGGAAAAATCTTTTAAACCCATCTATCCCCTACTTTAATTTGAAAAACCCAAAGGTTTTAAAGATTATGTCAGAGACCTCTGGCAGGAGGAAATGGAATACAAAAAGAAAGATAACAAACTTTTCCAGAAAACCTAACCAGCCGCCGTGGCGAAGTGGGTTAAACGTCCGGGGGCCCCCCGGCTGGGGGGTCATTGGGGTTTTTTTGCCCTGACCGGGTCCCTAACCCCAAAATTTTAGTTTGCCGCGGACTCCCGTTTGGGAAGACGGGGACCACATCGAGTTTCATCCACTAAATGGATGCGTTTCTGAGAGTGTTGCTCAAATTTCCTACCAACACTGCAGGGGTCCCTTTTCTCTCGGGGGCCGGTTGACGCTGGGGTGTATTATGAAAGGAAAACGTAGAGTACAGCCCTGTCATGTATCCCCAGACCGAAATTGAAATCCGTAGCAACATCCTTTAAACATCCTCATTTTCCCTCGAAACAGCCAAAAAAAAAAGTCTCAAATTCTGTGGCCCTTTAGCCCTGCTCCATGGTTTACCTCAGTTTCGGGTGTCCTCCCCCCACTTTTGGGTCTTCGTTTGGGTTTTCCCCGGGGTCACCGGAAACGGGGGAATCCCCGGGGGGTTTTCGTTGGACGGACTGGTGGGGCCCTTTCCCGGGGGGAAGCTCACTCACGCCGGGTCCGCGACTAAGCAATTATTGTCGTCAGAAGGGGCTTATTTTGGGGGTGTCCTTCGTATGTTAGATCAAAAAAGGCGCCACTGAAAAATCCACCGAAGTGACTTTGGGGACAGTGCATGGGCCCCTCCGTGGGTTGCCTCCCTTTACGACTTTACATTGACCCGCTCCCTTGGGGTTGCCGGGGCCGGGGGGGCGGCGGGGGCCCACCGGGTGTGGCTGGGACGGGGGTCGGGAAAGACGGGGTGGTGCACTGCCCCCTCTGAGGTGGCGCAAAAAGGTTGGGACAGAAAAAAAAAAGAAAAAAAAAAAAAAAAAAAAAAAAAAAAACTTTCCAGATCCGTCCAAACCTAAAAGAGTTTTTCCCCATCTACTTTTTGGTGATCGCCAAAAAAGAAAAGGGAAATTTTTGTCGGCTGGGACACTTGGGCCCTTCCTTTTTAAATTATTCGTACCTTTTAAAGGTGAAGAACTCCAAGGGGACTTTCCCTTTTTATGTACCATTCACAAAAGAAACATTTTAAAGTTTAGAGGTTGGGGCTTGAATGATGTGAGACTTAAACATTCTTTCAGGGAACTCCCAATTAAAACTTTGTTCAGCGATGTTCCCCCCTATTTGATTTTTTGAATTTTTTTGAAAGAGATTAAAAAATTTTTCATCTAACTGAGATTTCACAGTAGAAAGATTTCTAACAAAATTTCGGGTGGGGGTTTTTAGAAGGTGCAAAATTTAAAGGGGGTTTTGTGAATGAATGGCTTATGGGTTTTACTTCAAAAAAGTGACAAGGGAAATGATAAAGGGGCCCCTTTGGGGGTTTGGGGTGGGGGATAAGGGAACATTACCTTACCCTAAACCCCCCCGAAAACATCGTGTGAATTCCTATCACTTGGAGAGGGGCCCTCAAAAAGTTTGGATGTGGCTCGTAAAATAGATCACGGGCCCAAGTTTGATTTCTTTCTTTCTTGGGAATTGGTTGGGGGGTTCTTTTGTTTGGCAATCCCCGGGTTTTTGGGTTTGTGTTAATGGAAAACGGGACCAGTAAGAACCCACAAAAAAAACCCAAGCCCACCACACACACACACACCCACCCCCACACACACACCACACACACACACAAAACCACACACCACACAAAAGCGACACAGAGAGGACAAAACAGACAGAGACGGGGGGGAGATGGGGCAGAAAAATAAAACAGAAAAGATAGGGGGGAGGAGGGGGAAAAGGGGGAAAGGGGAATGAAGGGGGGACAGGTGTGGAAGAGCCCGGGGAAGGGGTGAAACTGAGAGAGAGAGAGGGAGAGAGAGAAGAGTGGGGGAGAGAAAAAGGGGGAAGGGGGAAGAGAAACTGAGAGAGAGGAGAGAGAAGACAAAACAGACAGAGAAGAAGGGGAAAAGAGAAAGAGAGAAACAGAGAAAGAAGAGAGAAAAGTAAAAAAACAAAAAGAAAAGCAAAAAAGGGTGAGGGGGGAGAGTGAGGGGGCCTTTGAAAGAGAACAAAAAAAAAGAAAAAGATAATTCTGAAAACTCCGGCTTTACCAAAAAAAAGGCTGAGTAGTTTTTTAAAACTAAAAAAAAAAAAGAAGAAAAGACGAAAAACCAAATCTTTCAATGCATCCTTTCAAAATTCCACCCCCCTGCAGTCTACAGAGGGAGGCCACCCCGAAAACCCCCCCCCCCTTTGTGTTTGAAATGAACTGGGGAAAAAGGGCGTTTTGGTGCCGGGTTTCCCGAATTTGCCAGAGGAAAAGGGAAAGGGGTTTGGGGGGAAGGGTGTGGGGGGAGGGGCCCACAGGCTCCACCCCCCAAAGGGGAAACAGTTGATAAAAGCCCGTGAACCCGTGCCCACCCTTTGAAGCCGTGACTAAAACGACCCAAACGCCCCGTTAGCAAGCGGGACGGCCGCCAGGGGAATGGGGGGGAATCAAACCTTGGGAAAAAATTTTAAATTGATGGCGGGGTAAAAAAGGGGTGTGGATTTATTTCCCCGGGCAGTTCAAATCCCTTCCGTAAGTGAAATGAACTTTCTCCCAGAACGTAGACTAAAAAACAAAACCCAGATTCAGAGTTCCAGACAGTCAAAAAGGGTCATTTCACAACCTCAAATTTGGCTGCCTTGGGACGAAGCAAAATTTTCCCCAAGTTTGGGATTTTTCAGCCCCTATGTATGGGGGGTTTTTCACGTCTCTGTGTCTGTCTGTCTGCCCTGTCTATTCTGTCTGTCGGGTCTGTCTGTCGTCTCTCTCTCCTCTCTCTCTTGTTGTGTGTGTTTGTGTGTGTGTTTGTGTTGTGTGTGTGGTGTGTGTTTTTGTTTTTTGTGGGGGGCGAGGGGATAGACAGAAAATGAATGTAGGGAGATGGAGGGGGGGGAGGTGGAGGGGGGGGAAAGGGATGGGAACTGAGCAAGCGAAGAAAAGAAAAAACGAAGAAGAAAAAGACACAAATTAACAAAAAAAAAAAACCAATGACGAACATACGGCATTCAAAACTTTTTAAGTTTTTTTAATTTAAAAACGACCATCTGGTGCTTTTTAAAAAAGGGAATCTTAAAATAAAGGGGGAAAAAAAAACCCCAACGCTTTTTTCATGCGGGGGAAAAAGGGTTTAAAAATCTGAAGGGCCTTTTAAAATGGAAAAAAACCCAAAACCCAAACCAAAAAAAAGGCTATTCCATGCTAAAGTTAGAATGGGGGGAAAAAAAACAGATAAAGGACCCAGGGACAGAGGTGTCTGAAACGTGTGCAAAGAGGGGGGGACGGGACAAGCGAAGGTAAAAAATTGAAATTTGGAAAAAAAATTTAGTGCAACCCTTTATGACTGGACGCTTTTTTCCCCTCTCTCTCACTCTCTCCCCTGTTTCTTTTTCTCCCCTCTCTCTCTCGGCCTCTCTCTCCCTCTCTCTCAATTGCTCTCCCCTTTCTTCCTTCCCCCGCTCCTTCCCTCCCCCCCCTCTAAAATTTTTTTTTTAACCCCAGAAGTAGGGAAATTTAAAATGATTTTGTCATGCACTCAATGTCACATATTGGGTTTTATTTTCAGGTTTTTTCGATGTCTTTTTTTTTCCCACCCATGTACATGCCGATGTCTTTTTCCTTTTTTTTGGGGGGTTGATGGACAAAGCCACAGACATTGTTCTTATTCCTTTCCCCCAAAAAAATAATATTTTGATCGTCTGTTTGTTCTCGGCCCTTTCTCTTTTTTTCCGGTTTTATGATGGCGTCCCCTCTCCGGGTGTCAATCTTATTGGGCTGTTCTCTGTCACTCTTTTTCTCTCTCTCTCTCTCTCTCTCCTTCCTCTCTCTCCCCCTTTTCTCTTATCTTGTTCTTTTCCCCTCGTGTCGGGTGCACGCAGGGGTTTTTTACAAAAAAACTAGTAACAGTCCCTTTCCCGTAGCCCTTGGGCTGTATAGCACAGAGCACTGAGGTGTCCCGTTTTAAGTACGAAATTTTTTGTCTGAATCCCCGCGAAAGGAAAAGAGAGGAAAAGAGAGAGAGAGAGAGAGAGAGAGAAGAAGAGAAGAGAGAGAGAAGACAGACAGACAAAACAACAAAAGACAGACAGACGGGGGAAACTTTTAAAACTCTCTCCTCCTCTCTCTTCTCTCTCCTCTTTTCGTATGCGGGGCGTATTTTTTGTGGCGCCCCGCGGGGCGCCCCGGGGCGTGTGTGTGTTTGTGTGTGTGGGTGGTTGTGTGCGTGCGCCCGACATGCCTGCGTGCGTGCCCCGTGCCTGCTTTCCCGTTGTGTGTGAAAAGTGTGTGTGTGTGTGTGTGGGGGTGGGTTTGTGTTGTGTTTGTTGGGGTGTTTTGTGTGTGTGTGTGTGTGGGGTTGGGTTGTGGTGTTGTTTGCGTGTTTGTGCGTTTTTTGGGGTTTGTGTGGTTTTGTGTGGTGTGTTGTGTGTGTGTGTTGTTGGGTTTTTGTGTGTTGTGTGTGCCCTTCTGTCTGCTGTTGAGAGGAAGAGAGAGAGAGAGAAAAAGAAAAGAGAGAGAGAGAGAAAAGAGAGAGAAGAGAGAGAGAAGCAGCAGCCCAAAAAAAAGGAACCAAAAATGTGGGACAAAAAAAGGGGGCCCACACACACACACACACACACAAAACACAGGGTCCAAATTCTTGGGGGGTTTGGGGTTGGGATTCCACCACAACAAAAAAAACAACAACCCCATAGGAGAAGACAGAGGGGGACGGGGAGGGGGGGACGGGGGGAGGGGGCCCTGGAGGGGGAAGAACGGGGAGAGACATACCGGGAAGGGAGGCAAAAATTTGGTTAAATTTTTTTTTAAGAAGGGGATGTATTAGGGGGGGGGACAATTTGGGGGGGGGGAAAGGGGGCCCCCCGGACCGGGCGAACTGAGGTACTCAATTTGGTTTTGGGTGAGGACCAAAACTTTTGTCACTGCTTAAAACCCCAAAAACCCAATACAAAATCACAAATTGACGGGAAAAAGGTGGAGGGGAATTTTTTATAAAAAGCACCAATAATAGGCGGATTTTATTTGGGTTTTTACCCCCGCCCCCCTTGGAAAAGGAACAGTTTGTTTACAAGGGTTTTAAAACTTCAAAAATTCAAAAGAAGCCGGAAAAGGATTCAAAGGGAGCGGTGGGGAAGTGAGGGGCAAGGCAAGAAGACGAAATAAATAAACAGGGAGTTTCTATATCGGGCCTTTTCCTCTCTTTCCCCCCTTTGATTTTCCCTTCAGGGCTCTCTGTTTTCGAAACCAAACTATTTAGTGAAGTTGTATTTGGCTTGGAAACCATAAATATATTTGGGGCAAAAATCTCTTACTTGTTCCCATCCCAAAACCCACCTCTTTCCCACGCAGGCCGGGTTTTGGGTTTTTGGTGTGGTTTTTGATGTTGACTTTGGTTTTTCCAGCATTTCACTTTTTAAGGGTTTAAATTTTATTTCAGGAATAAAAACCCCTTCCCCAAGGCCCCGGGTTTTCACGGGGAAAAGTTGGCGAAGAAGATTTATAAAATGGCAACAGAAAGGGGGGGAGGGGAAGGTTTGGGGTGGGGGGGGTTTAAATTAAAAGGGGGGGTTTTTTGGTGGTCCCAATGGCGGGGTTTAAAGGTTTTTTCCATATTTCCCAATTCCCCGACGGGCCCAAATTGTCCAACTTGGTCGTCGGCCTTGGAATTTTGTTGGGGTTTGGGCCCTTGGCCCTTGGGGCCGGCCCCAAAACTGACACCCCGAAACCCCTTAAACCCGGTTGTCAGGGGGTTAAAAAAATCCGGGGAATGAGGCTTTTTGGTGGGAATCAGAAGGATGGGTTGTTGGGGGGTTTCCGGAAAATTCCTATTTTTTCAGGGGTTTTGTTTTTTTTAAAGGTTATTTTCATTGGGTGCAGGGTGTGGGGAAAGGGGGAAAAGGGGGGATTAAAATTTTTTTTTGGGTTAAGTTCTTTTTCATTTTGGTCTTTTTGGGGGTCTGACACCTTTAGGTCCCCGGACTTTTTGTTTTCCCAATCAATATCGGGGGGGGGGGCCCCCTTTCTGTATTTTGTCAGTCCAAACGGGGGGTGGGGTTGGCAGCCCGACAGACATAGACAAAAAGAGAAAAGAAAAAAGGGTGATGAACAAAAAAAGGAAAAAAAATTCCCTCACCAAAACCCCCCTTTTTTCGCTATCACCCCTAGAAAAAAAATTTATAAAAAATTTTGATCCAGAAATTTTTGCCCCCTTATTTGGGGGGCAAAAAAAGCCCACAAAACCTTTATTTTTTCTTTCATAAAAAATTTGGGGGTTCCTCTTTTCAGTAAAAAGGGGGAAAGGGGGCAAAGAAAGTAAACCCAATCACTTTTTTTAAAATGTCGGGGGGCCCCTGTGTACGCGATTGGGCTTCATCCAAACCCTCAAAAGGGCCACCCCTTTAAAAAACTTTGTCTGAATTCCTGTCTCCAGGGGGAGGGAGGGGGTTGAATTGAAGATGCTAACAGTAAGGAAGACAAAAGATACAGGGGGGGGAGGGGGGGAAAATGGGGGGGGAAAAGGGGAAAAGGAGAAAAAAAAACCCGGGAAAAGAAAAAACAGAGAAAAAAGAAAAGAGAAACAGACAGAGAGAAAAACAAGACAGAAGAACAGAGGGGCGGTCAGCGGGAAAAAAGGGACAGAATGTGGTTGAAAAGACAAAAAAAAATAAAAAAAAAAGGGTAAAAAATAAGAAGAAAATTAACTTTTACCAAAATAGGGTGGCCTATTCTGAAAAAAAAAAACCCTTTTAAAAGAGGGGGAAAAAAAACCCCCGAACCCCAAAAAAAAAAAACTTTTTTTTTCAAAATTTTTGGGGAAAAGGGGGGAACAGCTTTTTGTGTCTAGAAAAAAAGACACTTGTCCAAAAAATTCTGTCTTTTAACTGAAAAAAAAAGGGGGAAAATTTTTAAAAATTTTTGAACAAAAAAAAAAAAGAGGATGGAGATAAGGAAAACAGACACGTTGACAAAAAACAAATTTTAAAACGTCCCCGGCCCCGGGGGGGGCCCGACCAAAGACAGCAAGGGGCCCCAAAAAGGCCCCCCAAAGGAAACGTCGGGGGACTCAAGAGACTCATTGGGGAAAAATGTTTTTTTGATGGGGGGGGGGAAAGACAAAGTGGGGTTTTCGTCCCCCCCCAGTCCAAATCACTTTTCCCCCAAAGGGGAAAAAAACTTTCCCCCGGGGAAAAATTCACACGGCCCCGTTTTTCAAGATCTAAACTTCCTGAAAGGGGGTCACATAATACAATTTTTTTTTTTGGGGGGGGCACACATGTCCAAATTCCTTTTTTTGGCATATGTTTTTTTTAGGTTGTGTGGGGGGACGGGGAAGGGGGGGGGGGGGGGGGGAGGGGAAAAAGGGAAAGGAAAATTTTGGGGGGAATTAAAAAGGGGGGTGGGGGGGGTCATTGGGGAAAAGAGGGGAAAAAAAAGAGAAAAAAGGGAGAGAGAAGAGGAGAGAGAGGGGAAAAGAGAGAGAGAAAAAAGAGAGAGGGAGTGAGAGAGAGCATTTTAAGTTCCCCCTTTTTTTTCCCGGTCCCCTTTAAAAAATCCCCCCCGTTCCCCTCACTGTTTTTTTTTTTCCCCCTTTTTTTTCCCCCAAACCCCCCCCCCCCCCCCATAGGGAAACAAGGCAACTCTTTCTCTATTTGCGGGGGAAATACAGGGGTTGTCCCCTTTTCCCCCCCCAAATTTTTTTGGAAAAAAAAGACCCCCCGGGAAGTAAGTTTTTTTTTACTGTTTGGGGGAAATTTTCCCCCCACGATCTTCATCCTCCAAGGGCCCCTTTTTTAGAGTTTTTTTTTCCCTTTTCTTTTGAAGACGTTTTAAAAACCCCCAAATTTTAGTTTAACACGGTACTGTTCGAGGTGTACCAGTTGCTGTCTTCAAAGACCCCTTTTAACGTTTTGGGTCAATGTATTTTTTGTTTTTGTTTTTTTACCTCCCCTCCCTAAATTTTTTTCCCCAGTCGCCCGTCCTCATAATCTTTTTTTTTTCCCAATTCAACAACAGTAAATGGCACGCGAATTTTTTGTGTGTCTTTTTTCCAAAAGGGTTCTATTTTTTAACCTTTCCCGCCAGAAAAACTCTTTTTCTTTTTTTCTTCTTCTTCTTCTTCTTTTTTCTTTTTTCCTTTTCTTCTTTCTTCTTCTTCTTCTCCCCTTTTCCCCCTTTTTTTTTTTTCCCCTTTTTTATTCCTTCTCCTTTTTCTTTGTTAACTGTTTTTAAAAAAAATCTGGCATCTTCTTTTTTAAAAAAGGGTTTTTTTAACTGCAATGGGGTTTTTGTCATTGTAAAAACTTATGTCTTTTTTTTCTTTTCTCTCTTCTGTCTTCTGTTTGTTCCCCCCTTTGGGCTTTCCACCTCCACCCCAAATCAACCCTGTCCCTCTTTCTTTTTCCACCCCCCCCCCCCCCCCGAAAACAAACCCCCAAATACATCTGCTTAAAAGACCAACTCGTTGCAGTCCCTAACGCCTTCCCCATATTTCTACTGCCCATTTGTGCTCTAAAATTTGGATATTGACACTTGGAGAATTTCCCGGGAAAGTTCCTTTCCTTTAAGGACGCGATCGGGACTCCGGGAAAAAAAACCCACACTCTGTTTTCGCTCTGCCATCCTAGCAGTTCTTCCATGGGTCTCTTAAGTCCCCCCTTCCCCGGGGCGGCCGGGTTGCTGTCTTCGGTCAGGCTCCAAGTCGAGATTTTGTTAAGGGCTATGTCAAGGGCCTGTACCCCTTTTCCCTTGCCTCCCTTTCAATTCTTAACTTCTGTAATGCGGCTTTTTTTTTTTTTTTTTGTTAAAAACAGGATGTTGTTAAGAGGTCTCATTTAACACTGCATTTTTGTCCCCTTTTTCCATATTTTGAAAAAAAAATTTTTTGGGTTTTTTTTTTTCTTTTCTCTGCGGTTGGGTCACAAGGGTCTGCGTTTTTACTTTTTTCATTTCTCTTTTTTTTCAGAATGCCACTATTTTTGGGTAAAGGGTTTTGGCCTGCGTCTTTTTTTTTTCAAATTCTTTTTTTTCGAAATAGCCATACAACGCCCCTTGATATCCCTTGTGGCCGGGCGGGGGTAAAAACGTTACCATACCTTACCCCCTTAATCTCCGTGTGCATCTTTTGGTCTCCCTTAGTGGCTTTTTTATTAAACACCCCAAAACGAAGGGGGAAAAACAAAAAAAAACAAAAAAAACGTAACCCAGTCAACAAAAAAAAACAAACATCGGCCGATGACAAAAATTTTCGACCACTCCCCTCTTTGTGGGGCCGTCTCCTTTTTGGGGCAGCAAAAGGAGATGCTGCACAGGGTATTCTGATGTTTAGGAAAAAACTTTCTCCGTGCACGGCAACCGAGGGAACTTGGGGGATTGGGCACTTTTTTTTCTTCCTTTTTTTGACTGAAAAAAGGACAGAATTTTTTTTTTTTTTTTGAGATAAATTTTTGCGGGGGTTTTTTTTCCTTAAATAAGGGGGTAAATATTTTGGTCCGTTTTTCGATGGGTTTTATTGCTATCTAAACGTGAAAAGGTTTGTGGAAAGATAAGATGATTCTTTTTGTTTTTATCATTCGTTTTTTGCTTCTGTCACATTTATCTGTTGTTGTCCCTTTTCTCCTTTTTCTTACAGAAAGACACACAAACAAGAATGGGGGAAGGGGAAAAAAAGGACAGAGACAACAAAGACACAAAAGACAGAGAGACAAAGCGAGAAACAAAAAAAAAACAAGGTTTTTATCATTTTTTTAGGGGAAAAAAAAAAAGGGGGGGGAAAAAAAAAAAGGAAGGAAAAAAAGGAAGAAACAAGGGAAGAAAAGGAGGAGGAGGGGAGGAGGAAAAAAGAAAAGGGGAAGAAGAAAGAAGAAAAGAAGAAGAAGAAAAAAAAAAAGAAGAAGAAGAAAAGATAAGATGATGATACGAGAAAAAAAAGGGAGGAGGAAAAGGGGAAAAAGGAGGGGTGGGAAGGAAGGAAGAAGGGAGGGGGGAGGGAAGAAAGCGGGGGGAGGGGGGAGGAAGAAAAGAAAAAAAAGAAAGAAGAAGAAAAGAAGAAAAAAAAGAAAAAAGAAGAAGGAAAGGGGGAGGAGGAGAGGGGAGGAGGGGAAAGGAGGAGGAGGAGAGGAGGAGGAGGAGGAGGAAAAGGGGAAAAAAAAAAAAGAAGAAAAAAAGAAAAGGGGGGGAAAAAGAAAAAGAAGAAGAAACTCAAGACTAAAAAACCAAAACTCAAAAATTTATTACTCAAGGAAAAATTTTTAGGCAATCCAAATTTTTCCAACTGTCCTTGTATTTAAATTAACTAAACGACTCAATACTAATAAAAGAAAATGAAGAAATAACAAAATTATTTTTAACAATAAAATGAAAAGAAAAAATTAAGTTTTTAAAAAAAAAATTAAAAATTACACAAAACAATCAACATAGCACAACCCCCCCTCAATGCATGCACACGCCCAAATCACGCACTCACGCGCCCCCCCCCCCCCCCCCCCCCCCCACACACACACACACATTTTTACAGCAAAAAGGCAAGATAAAAAGGGGGTTGAATGTGCCAAAAGGGTTAATTTTTTTCAAGAAATGTTTCAAGCTGATTTAAAAGGACGAGTGATTGACATTTTTGGCAGACGGGGGAAGGATTCCACACGATGGACCAAAAAAAACAAAACTAATTTGAACAAACAATGCGGCAGGGGAAAATGTAATTATTTGAATCTTTCGTTTTTTCCCTTTTAAACTCAGCAAGATATGTTGGCGCCTGTTTGAAAAGGGTTTAAAATTTTTTTTGCCTTATTTAGGGGGGTTTTGGGTCTGCAGGGGTCCCCTTAGTTTTGCGAATTTTTCCCCGGGGTTTATAAGACTTGTGGGGGAAAAACCTTTTAAATTCCCGTCTAGCTAGAGTTATCTTTTTTATGTTTTTCACCGGGGCCACGAAAAGAAGAAGAAGAAGAAAAAGAAGAAGAAGAAAGAAGAAAAGAAGAAAAGAAGCACCGACGACGACACCGACACGACAGAGACACGACGACACACCGACGACGCAAGAAAAAAAAAAAAAGAAAAGAAGAAGAAGAAAAAAAGAAAAGGGTGAAGGAGAAAACACCCAAATAGACAGCAACATAAAAAAAAAAGGAAGAAAGGAAGAAAAACAAATAAAAGAAAAAAAGGTAGACAGTAGAGAGACAGACCCCATACAAAAGAATAAAGAAGAAGAATGAAAGAAAATAGAGAAAAAAGCCAAAAGGCGATGAAACAGAAAGAAAGAAAGAAGGAAGGACGGAAAGAAGACACAGACAAACAGATTGAAAGACAGACAAGTACAAAACAGAAAGAAGGACAACAGACAAAAAGAAAGACAGACAGACTTACAGAAAGACAGAAAGACTGGAAAAAAGACGGGACAGAAGAAGAATGGTTACGAAAACAAAAGTCAACCAAAAACTACCCCTCCACACTGCAGGCACTGACTCAACAAACACATTTCAGGCAACGGACTTTTCCGACTCCCTCCCAATCATCTGGTCACCATTCACTGAACCACCATCATTTCCACCTAGACCTGTGACACTCGTTTATTCTTTTTTGGTCTTCTTCGCCTTGCCCTCAATCTCCCCTCTCCCCCGAACCATATGCTCGCTTTTGAATTGAAGTGACCTCGTAAACTGCCCTGCCACACACCCGTAATACCCACACAAGCATCCATCTCTTACTGTTTCATGTAATAAAATCATTCTTCTCCATCTTTCCAGTGAACCGTGGCTTTGTAAGGGTTTTCTACCTAAAGTAGATACAAACATGAAATTGTGAAAAGACTGGAGCAGATACATCATACCACACCACACCACAGACCAGCTCGGTCATGAGGTGTTTTCGCTATGGAAAAAGTCAAAGATTTTACTAAATATATTGATGATTTCCAAGCAAATAAACTTCACAATATAAAATATACAATGACTGGAGGGGTAGATACGTGCATTTGAGAGAATGCAGTATAGACATCTCATGGAAACACACACCCCACACACACCCACACACCCACAACAAACACGCAGACGCGCGCGCGCGCGCGCGCGCTCACACACACACGCAACATGCACACACCGCGCAACGCACGCACGCCCCACAACACACACACAACAAACACACACACGCACGCACGCACGCACGCACGCACACCGCACGCACGCCGCACGCACGCACTCACGCACACACAAACACACACACACACACACACACACACGCACAAATCCTGCCCCCTTTCTGAAAGGAAACCCTCTCTCTCCCTCCCCTCTCCTCTCTCTCTCTCTCCCCCCTTGTCCAGTCTGTCTGTCTGTCTGTCTGTCTTCTTCTGTCTGTCTGTCCGTCCCCTCTCTCTTCCCCCCCTCTCTCTTCCCCCCCCCCTCTCTGTCACACAGACAGACACACAAACACTCACACAAACAGACACACAGACAAAACACACACGCAACACAACATACACACACGCGCGCGCGTGCCGCGGGGAGAGAGAGAGAAAGAAGAGAGAGAGAGAGAGAGAGAGAGAGGGGAGAGAGGGGGGGAGATGAAAACGTTGTCTGTCTGTGTCCCCCCCACTTTCCCCC
>CM065738.1:17254460-17256960 GCA_033310375.1 Conus canariensis
AAAGAGGAGAAGAAGAAGAGGGGGGAGGAGGGAAAAAAAAAAAAAAAAAAAGAAAAAAAAAAAAAGGGGTTGGAAAAAGGGGGTTTTGGGGGAAGGGGTTAGGAAAAAAAAAGGAAAAAAAGGTAAATTTTAAAGAAAAAAAAAGGGGGGAAAAAGGGGGGGGGTTTTTTAAAATTTTTTTTTTTTTGGGGGGGGGGGGGGGCCCCCCCCCCCCCCCCCCCCCCCCCCCCCCCCCCCCCCCCCCCCCCCCCCCCCCCCCCCCCCCCCCCCCCCCCCCCCCCCCCCCCCCCCCCCCCCCCCCCCCCCCCCCCAAAAAACCAAAAAAAGGGGGAAAAGGGGGGGCCCCCCCAAAAAGAAAATTTAAAGGGGGGGGGGTGGGGGGGGAAAAAAAAGCCAAACAAAACCCCGGGAAAAAAAAGGAGAGAAAAAAGGGGGGGAAAAAGAAGGGGGGGCAAGAAGAAAAACCCAAAGGGAAAGGGGGGGGGGGGAAAAAGAAAACAAAAAAAAATTTTTTAAAAGAAAAGGGGAAAAAAAGAAAATGGGGGGGGGCAAGGAAAAAGGGGGAGGAGGGGGGGTTTTTTTGGGAAAAAAGGGAAAAAAAGGGGGGGGGGGGGGGGGGGGGCCCAAAAAAAAAAAAAAAGGGGGGGGGGGAGGAAAAGAAAAGAAAAAGGGCCCGAAAGAGGAGGAAGGGAAAAAAGGGGAAAAAAAAAAAAAAAAAAAAATAAAGAAAACCCAAAAAAAAGGGGAAAAAAACAGGGGAGAAAGAGGGGAGGCAGAAGAGAGACGAAAAACCCAAAAAAAAAAAGGGGGGCCCAAAAAAAAGGGAGGGAAAATTTTTGGGGAAACCCGGGAAAAGGATAAGAAAAAATAAACTGAAGAAAAAGGTAAATTTGAAAAACCCAGAAACAACGAAGGGGGGAAAACCCCAGGGGGTCCTCCCCTTTTTCTTCATTCCCCCTCCTTCGCCTCCCCCCAAAAAAGGGGGAAAGCATAAACAACAAAAGGGGGATAAGGGAGGCACAGGGGAAGAAGGGAAAGAAAGGAAAAGAGGGGAGAGAGGAAAAGAAAAGGAGGGGAAGAAAAGAGGAGTAAAGCGAGGAGAGGGAGGGGGGTGGGGGGGAAAAGGGGAGAAAGGGGAAAGGGAGGGGGAGAGAAAAGGGGGAGAGAGAAAAGGGGGAAAAAAGGGAAGGAAAAAGGGGGGGGGGACGCAGGGGGCAGACAAAAGGAAGAAAGGAGCCCAAACAGACAAAAGGAAAAGGACAAAACACACAACACACCACACACACACACACAAACACACACACACACACACACACACAACACACGCAGACAACTCACGCGGGACACTACGGGGCAGACACACAGACATACAGACAGAAGATAGAGGGACAGACACACCATTCCTCTTTTCTCCTTTTCTCCCCTCTTTTCTCTCTCTCCCCCCCTTCTCTCTCCCCCTTTCTCCCCCTTTTTTCCCCTTTTTAAAAACCCTTTCGCATAAGTTAGCTTAGCAAGGACAGTTTGGGTTTTAGAGCAGCTCTCCCCTAAAATCTCAATCTTTGACCGAATAAAAGTTTTCTGGGGGTTTCTCTTCTCTCTCTCCCTCTTCTCTCTCTCCTCTCTCTCCTCTCCTCTCTAAACACACACCACACACACACACACACACACACCCCACTCACTCATTTATCTCTTGTCTCTTTTCTTTCTCCCCTTTTCTCTCTCTGTCTCTCTCTCTCACTCTCTCTCACTCACACACACCTTTCTCTCTCCCCTTTCTTTTTTTCCCCTTTTCTTTTCTCTCTCTCTCTCTCTCTCTCCCTCTCTCTCTCCCTCCTTTTCTCTCTCTCAGTCCCCCCTTCTCTTCTCTCTCTCTCTCTCCTCTCCCTCTCCCCTCCCCTTCTCCCCCCTCTCTCTCTCCCTCTCTACCCCCCCCTTTTTTCTCTCTCCCCCCCCCTCTCTCCTCTATCTCCCCAGAAGTTATCAGATGAATGTTTTTTACCTTTGGAATAAAAAAATAATTTTTTGCCCACGTCCCCACTTATGCCTGTAAGAATTTTGTCGGTTATTGTTTTTTCAGAAAAGATTTCTTCCCCTTTGAAATGATTTGTAACGTCACTCACCCTGTGACAGAGGCCATCGTGCCATAAGTCATTAAATGTTCGAGAGTTCGAGCTCTCTCCATCTCTATTTCTCCCCCCTCTCTCTTTCTCACTCACTCACCTGCTCTCGTGTCATTCTGACCCATGATTGTTGAGTTTCTAGAGAGAGGACAACGCCAGCAAGGAAGGGAAGACTGTGAATAATTCACAACAAATCCCCGGTTCATACAAAGACAATAAAACGCAAGGACAGACAGAGATGACGACAAGGATGCCAACGAAATGACAGGGAGGAAATGGCATCATCGACTGAACAAACGAGAGAGAGACAGAGAGACAGAAGAGAGAGATGAGCGACAGACGAACAGACAGACAGAGAGACCAGAGAGAGAGCAGAAACG
>CM065738.1:17261960-17266960 GCA_033310375.1 Conus canariensis
CATATCGCTGTCCCCTGAAGAACCATCAGCTGATCAACATAGCGACCAGCAGTCATCTCCCTGTATGAAGTCATCAGTTGGTCAACATGGCGACCAACAGTCATCTCCCTCCATGAAGTCAACTGCTGGTCAACATTCCGACCAGCAGTCAATTCTCTCTAAGAAGTCATCCGCTGGTCATCAAGGCGACCAGCAGTCATCTCCCTCCAAGAAGTCATCTGCTGGTCAACATGGCGACCAGCAGTCATCTCCCTCCAAGAAGTCATCTACTGGTCAACATGGCGACCAGCACTCATCTCCCTTCAAGAAGTCATCTGCTGTTCAACATGGCGACCAGCATTCATCTTCCCTGAAGTCATCAGTCGGTCAACATGGCGAGCAGCAGTCATCTTCCCTGAAGTCATCAGTTGGTCAACATGGCGAGCAGCAGTCATCTTCCCTGAAGTCATCAGTTGGTCAACATGGTGAGCAGCAGTCATCTTCCCTGAAGTCATCAGTTGGTCAACATGGCGACCAGCAGTCATCTTCCTGGCAGAGGGCTAGTCAACAAAATGTCCAACAATCATCTTCTCTGCTGACGCCTACGATGTTAAACAGCGCAACCATCTGCCATTTTCCGCTCGGGCGTCTTTTTTTGTTCAGCATCGGGCTCCATCATCATATTGTGTGAAGCAGTTTTCAGTAGGAGGTCATTGTGATAGCCTGTCATCCCCAAATCAACATACAAGAGTTACTGATAGTCAATTACGTATCCATGATCAGCCCCGTGGAAAAAAAAAATCTCCAAAGCATCACCCCCCCCCCCCCCCCCCCCCCCCACCAAGTTCTCTGGGTAACGTCTGCTCTTCGCAGTTTTGATCTGGTTATTGTACTGCGTCACCTATATGATACTTATCCACCATTAAATTAGGTTAACATATGACCAGGAAGAAAAAGAACAACACATGTGATAATTTGTCGGTTCTACAATGGAACGCACGTTCCTTGTCAACTAATATTGATAATTTGTGTATGCATCTTTCTAGTAAATTTCATCATGTACTTCTCCTTCAGTCCCTAAATGTCACTCAACAGAAGTTGCCAAAGTTACAAGGTTATTACTATCCCCCGGTTTATCATATATGCAAAGATTCTGATAAAGTTAGTACAGCTATCTATGTACAATGTGGTTTAGATTACACATACGTTAGTTCTCTTTCTTTTACAAAAGATACGGTTAATGTGTCGGCATCCTTTATAAAATTGAAAGTTTCAAACAATCAAATTTTACATTTTGCATCAGTTTATTACCCTAAGGGCCCTGATGGGCAAAATACTAATTGGTTACGTTCTCTAAACTGTTCTAAAGAAAAGTGGATCATTGGTGGCGATTTCAATTCTCATGCTCCTTTCTGGATAAAGGTTGTCAAATAGTTTCTCACCCTGATTTTCTGGAAACTGTTGTGGATTCATCTTTAGTTTTGCTTAACGACGGGAGAACTACGCGCATCCCAGACATATCTCATCATAGAGCATCGGCGCTTGATCTTACCTTTGTTTCACCTGCTTTAGCATTAACAGCAAAATGGGATACAGCCAATGACCCACTAGGTAGTGACCATGTGCCAATACTTTTATCTTTTAAAGAATCCGTTGGATCTGAAGTTAGTGGTGAAGATGTTATACCCAAATTTAATTACATAAAGGTAGATTGGGAAACTTTTCAAAATTACCTCACTGAGAAGACTGAGAGTGAAGTTATTTGTGGGATGTTAACATCTTTTTTGATAACTTTCAGAAAGCAGTTCTTGAGGCTGCTGCTTTAGCTATTCCAAAAAAAGGATCAAAAAAGGTGTGAAACATTCTCAGGGAATGTCTGGTGGAATCAGGCTTGCGAGGAGGCTGTTAAAGCAAAAACATTAGCTTATCTTAATTGGCTAAAAGTTAGAAAAGTTCCTGTGCAAGAGATAAAAGATGCAGCTCATAAAGAAATGTGCAGTACAAAGATAGAAGCAAACAGAGTTACAGCGCAAGCAAAAAGACAATATTGGTCACAGTTCTGTCTAAATGAAGTATCTGACTGTAAAGACTTGCAAAAGGTGTGGGATAAGGTGAAAGAAATGAAATCGGGCATTAAACTCCAAGATTACCCAATCAAAACAACAAGTAAAGAATTTCTATCTCCCAAAGAAAAGGCTGGGAATTTGCATCTATGTACGTTAAAACATGTTGTATGGAATGTTTGCCTGATGAGCAAAAGTCGTTTAGATTGAAAGAAAAAAATACTGATAACTATAGAGATCCTGTACCAAACAACAATAGTACTATAAATGTATCAATATCTTTACAGGATGTCAGGAATGCTATTCGTCTGATTGGGAAATAAAAAGGTTTCGGTTGGTTTGGATGCGATTTCTTACACTATGTTAAACCATTTACCAGAGAACTGGATAGTCATTTTACATAAATTATTTAACAAATGTTGGGAATGTGGACAAATTCCCAATATATGGAAGACGTCTATTGTGACTCCTATTCTAAAGCAGGGCAAGCCTCAGTCTGAGACGTCTAGCTATAGACCCATTTCAGTCACGTCTCATACTGGAAAAGTCATGGAAAAAATAGTAGATTTTAGAGTGGCCTATTACTGTGATAAAGATGATGTATTTTCTTCACATCAAACTGGATTTTGAAAAGGACGAAGTACAACTGATCACCTGACACGACTAACTACTCAAATTAAGAAACAGTTTTCTAAACGTAAAAGTGTCCTTGCTTCCTTCTTTGATCTTACTAAAGCTTACGATAGAGTGTGGCACAAGCCGATTATTGTATAAATTAAAACAAATTGGTCTTTCTGGTCATGTCTCAATTATGTGAAATCCTTTTTAAGTGGGCGACACATAAGGGACCAAAGTTGGTGTGACTTTATCATCCTCAAGATCTATAAATATGGGAATTCCACAAGGTTCTATAATCTCCCCATTGTTATTCAACGTAATGCTATATGACTTATATACATGTTTTTCATCATATACCAAGGTAGCTCAATATGCTGATGACATTGCAATATGGATTAATGTATCTTTAAAGAAAAGAACAAATTTACGTCACATAAATTATATTCAGAAGCTCTTTCAGAACGAGCTGGATAAATTAAATAGTTATGTGCATTTGAATGGCTTTCAATTCTCTGTTGAAAAGACACATTTGGTTCTCTTTAACAATGGATATAACCCAAGTAACCTGCCTATATTCTTTCTGTGAGGACGGGAAATTTCTTATAAACTTGAAGTAAAATTTTTAGGTGTCCTACTTACACCAAAACTAAACTGGAAAAAACATATTGACTCAATTGTTATTAAAGCAGTTAAAAGCTTGAATTTTCTAAAAATTGTCAGTCACTCTCCATGGGGACAGGATCCCAAAGTTTTGTTGCATTTAGCAACCAGTCTTGTACGATCAAGATTGACTTACGGACAGGAAGTATTCTTTTCTGCTCCGCGATCGCATTTAAAGAAACTTCAAAGAATTGACAGTAAAGCTGTAAAGTTGGCCCTGGGTGTACCTGTGCGCACTAAGTCCTCTGAAGCTTATAAGATAGCAGGCCTTATGCCACTTGATGAAGAAAGGAAAATAAGTTCTGTAAAATATGTAGTGAGACGGATTGCTGTGGACGACTTTGAAGAGTTAAATACACGATCCGACATTGTTTTTTTTTCGAAAAATGCACAGAAAAATCCAAATTTAGAGACGCTTCGTTCATGTTTCAGACGTTTTTAATTCATCAAAGATTGACCCACACGAGGTAGCGCCTCGCGTACTGGTTCCGCCGGTACCCCCTTGGGAACTAACGGAAGTAATAGTTAACATTTGTTCTTCTGATCTAAATAAAGCGATTTCGCCGCATGTGTTAGCAGCATCTGTCAAAATTGACATGGAAGAAAAGTTTACTAACTATTTAAAAGTATACACTGACGGCTCAGTTCTTGATGATGGTAGTGCGGGATCTGGCTTTGTAATTCCAGATTTCAAAGCTGAAAAATCATATTATTTAGGTAAGGGTCATTCCATATTTACAGCTGAACTAGTTGCTGTCCTGATGGCATTACATTATTTAATTTCCTTGCCAGTCTCAATATTTAATATCCTGTTTTGTGTTGATTCACAGTCAGTATTAAAAAGTTTGCATTGTTTTGAAAATACACAGAGAGAGGAATTATTATTTGAGATTAAGTACATGTTGCACTGTCTTTACATGAAAGGTACTAATGTCGAATTTTCTTGGGTTCCATCGCACACCTCCTTCGTATTTAACGATCAAGCAGATAGAGCAGCAAAAATGGGAGCAAAGAATATATTAGGTAGTATTAAGGTGGATTGTCCTTTGTCATACAAGGAAATTAGTCATATAATCGAGAGGGATTTCTTGAGTCAATACAGTTCCTCATCAAAACCTCATCAGCAAACTCTGTCAAACTTTGTGTCGATTAGCCGACCGGTTTCAAGCCTGACTTTTAGACTTTTATGTAATTCCCTACGAACCAAGTATTGCCAGACTGTTAAGTGTGTATGTCGTGGAGATCTTTCAGTTCAACATGTGATTTTTGATTGTGAACTAACGAAACCCTTTTTGAATGGTGTTATACCAAGTGCTGACACTGGGCACATTAATGTGTTTGACTTTTTAGATTCGTTGCCAGTTGTTTCTCTTGTTAAATTAACTAGCAACCTTTTGCAAAGTCCATTAAGGAACATTTTATAATCATAATCGTAAGTTAGATTACTTTAGTTATTTTTCTCTAATTTTTCATAGTTAGTGTCCTATAATTCATCCATACTTTATTTTTGTTCTATGTAACCACATCGTCCTCTTCACTTCTTTTATGATAATAGTCTAAAATTGTAAACACTGTGTTATTTAGACGTCTGCAGTCACCTATATGTGTGACGAGACGTAAAACAGAATTCCTTCCTTACACACACATAAACACCACACACACACACACACACACACACAC
>CM065738.1:17269460-17281960 GCA_033310375.1 Conus canariensis
CTTTGTCCTAGTGAGGCTGACTGCTATTTCAGACAACTTCTTAGGGCGACTTCAAAGTTTTTCCCCCTGAATTTGAATTAAAAAAAGTTAAGTTTACAAGGCTGGATTTCTACAGGAAAGATAACCGAGATAAAGCATGGCCCCAGTCTTCTGCCTGATCTGGGCACAGAAATGCCGGGTACACACACACACACACACACACACACACACACACACACACACACACACACACACGCACGCACGCACGCACGCACGCACGCACGCACACACACACACGCACACACATCTCTCTCTCTGTCTCTCTCTGTCTCTGTCTCTCTCTCTCTCTCTCTTTCCTGCCTCCCCCCTCCCTCCCTCCCTCCCCCCTCTCTCTCTTTCTCTAGCCAGGAAGGGAGTATTAAGCCTGTTGGAATGCCACTCTCAGCTTTCGATTTTTTTTTTCTAGCTGTTGGCCAATACAGTGTATCTGATTTTGTTTGTTTGTGTTTAGCTGCATTCAGATGTTTTAATTCTCTTTCAGTGCGATTTCTGTTCCTAACCCAGTTGTAACAAACTAAACGGACTGCCCAGCGCGCTCAGCAATCATTCTACGGTTAGCAATGCTACCACTAGCATCAAACGGCAATTCCATGGTCGAAAATTGCAAGGCAAAATTTGTGCGGTAGAAATTCACGTGACCAAAAGTTGAAGTCATTGTAAAAATCCACAGACGGGGAAATCGCAAGAATGACGCACGAATTTCGCGCCGGATCTTTTTCTTCGCTTCAGGTGGCGAAACCTGTCTATTCGCCTGTGAATGTGTCCCAGAACTGGGTGGGGATATGTCCTTCTTCCACCATGTCATCTGTTGAGCAAACTGCTTTCCTTGCAGTCGGAAACATCTCTCCATATGAAACACTCTCTGTCTGTAAATGTCGAAGTCTCCCTGTTGCCGTCTGAGTTGTATGATTTCATTCAACCAGCGTGTTGGTGTTTCGTATATAGTTTGCAACACATTTTTTTTTTCAGAATAGTTTAAAACAGTAGGTACAATCTTATTATCATTTTCAGCTAAATCTGCTTCCCTTGAACGTGCGAAGGAAAATAACAAAACAACAACAACATTAACAACAAGAGCAACAAGTAAAACAACAACAACAACAACGGTAACAACAACAACAATAACAAAAAGCGCAAATACAGAGACTACACATTGCATCCGTGGAATATTGGGATTGCTTCCTGGTAATTTTCGCGATCGAATTTCGGTAGAAAGAATTTCTCCATCATGGTCTTTTGGGTTTGCTCATTTGTTTGTTTATTTGCTGGGTGGTTTCCTGATTCCCCCCCCCTCTTCCCCCCCCCCCACCCCCCATGACATGGATGAGTGTTCTGCGTTTTTCTAATGTTGACGTGACAACCTTAAAAAGGCCCCTTACAACCAACATGTTGAATTACAGTGAAACTGAACCACAAGAAAAGAGGACAGAGGAGATGGACAAGGTGGGGGGTGGGGGGTGGGGGGTGGGATGGGGGGGGGTGGGTGGGAGTGGAGCGTTTAGCGGAAAGGGAGAGGGAGCAGCATTTTCTTTAACTGAAGTGATGGAAAAGGGAGAGGTGGGGGGCTGAAATCAGGAGCCATTTTTGTTTTGTTTTGTTTTGTTTGTTTGTCAACTGACGGGCGTAAACAGGAAGTAAGAGTTACGTTTCCTCCTTAAATGGGGCAATGAGGGACGGGGGTGTCTCGTTTATCCTGCTATTAAGGGAGGGGATGGGTGTGTGGAGGCTGGAGGTTTCGGAGGACGACCAGTCGGTTCTGTTTGTTTATAGCTCCTTAACTATAGAGGTGTATGTAAGATAAAGGAATTGCGCGTACGAATGTGTGTGTGTGTGTGTGTGTGTGTGTGTGTGTGTGTGTGTGTGTGTGTGTGTGTGTGTGTGTGTGTGTTGTACATGTGCGTATGTGTGTTTCTGCACGCATGCACGCGTATGTGTGCGTGTGTACGTGCACGCGCGCGCATGTGTGTGTGTGTGTGAGTGTGTGTTGTGTTGTGTTGTGTTGTGTGTGTTGTGTTGTGTGTGTGTTGTGTTGTGTTGTGTTGTGTTGTGTTGTGTTGTGTTGTGTTGTGTTGTGGTGTGTGTGTGTGTGTGTGTGTGTGTGTGTGTGTGTGTGTGTGGGGTGATTGTTCTTAGTGGGTTTGTCATAAACTACACGTGTAGTTGGAGGAAAGGAGACGTACACGTGGAACGTGTTCTCACAAAAAAATCGCTGACAGCCCTGTCACCAGCAGTCTACAGGGAGTGTCAATGTGAAGTCATGAGGCAGCCCACCAGAGGAAAACCTTCACTGCTGCCCAGCCAGCTTAGCTGTGCATCTTTGTTTGCTGCTTTCATCCAGCAGGCGTAAAAGCACCATCTACTATATCCCTTATTGACAACCAACTGCCTAGTCGTGGAGCCAGCGTGAATGAGCTCTCTCAAGAGGACGCCACCACGTCCGTCCAACGAAAGTCCCCATGAATTTGCTGATTCCGGCTAACCTTACTAAGGACATAGACGTAGACAGGAAACTAGCAATGACGCCACTATGAGAGCGGGACATGTATGGCCACAGATTTTGAGGTTTTGTATGCTGATCAATGAAAATGAGGATGAGGATGAAGATGGCAGGACTGATTTCCATTCTGGTGCGAGACCGCATGACAAGGCTGTGCTCTTCACTTACTTTCGTAATATATCCTGGCGTGAACCAGGCCTGAGAGAAACAGATACCTGCAATGTTGGCCATTGCATTTGAGCAACTCTGGAAGACGCATCCATTAAGTGGACGAAATCCAACGCTATCTATGAGTCCAGTCTTCCCAGCTGAACCCATTGTAAACGTAACTCCTGGTAGGAGCCGGTTGGGGCAGACAAATCCACAAAGAAATGACTCCGATGGGAATCGAATTCACAGTCTTCGAGCCGGAATTTCGCGATGCTAACCACTTTGCCACGGCAGCTGGTGTTCTTCTAACTTGTAAGTGTGAAACAAGAGCAAAGTGTGGCTAACAGGCAGCCCACGCGAGAACAATGGGAAGACACACAGCCAGTCATATCCACAAGAAATGGTGAATGTCTTTGACGTGCGCAATGAAACTCCCACTAGCAAAAGACCAAGAGACTCATCTTCTCCCTGGATCTATGAGAAGACTAACCTTGTAGGTTAGGGGATCGTGGTATCCTTGCAACAGTAAATACTTCGAACAAAGCTCTTCCTCAGTCCTTTTCGCCCTGGATCTATGGAAAGACTAACCTTGTAGGTTAGGGGATCACAGTATCCTTGCAACAGCAAATGCTTCGAACATGGCTCTTCCTCGTTCCTGTTGGTGACTGATGAGGTCTCAAGAGGACGTTACTGTTTATGGTGGATGAGAGAAAATAAAACAATGAGAGTAAGTAACGATAAAGCATTCATCCTCTGACCTCTAGCCCCGAAACACAACGTTTACCTTGTTGATATTGGAGATCTGATGGGTTGAAAGACAGAATAAGTCTGAATCAGAATTAAGCTTATTTAAACACAGTCTTTGTTGTTTTTTTTAATCTGTGTCTATTTCATTTATAAATATAGAACATCCTTGGTCTATACTACTGAGTGTGTCAGACTCCGTAATTTACCAAAATCTATAAACTTCGGTTCTTAAATACCTGTAAGACCTATATTTACCTGTTGCGGACACCAAGCACAAGTGGGTTTTATATTGTCTGTTCACTTTACAGTTTAAAGTGACGCGAGTATCATAAATGTCCTGTTTAAAACTGACTGAGTTATGATGAACTGAGGTTAGTGTGAAGCATGATAAGCATTGCCAGAAATCAGAGGTTTAATATAAAAAAAAAAAAGGATGTTCATTCTGTTGGACAGTCTGCCCTTGGTAGTGGACTTTTAAATTCACTTTAGGTCTCAAAACATTGCACAAACGCAAGAATCGTAATTGATTCTACCATCTAAAAAAGTAGAGATGCATATCCTTTCGTTTACCATAAATCAAGTGACAGGAGTGTAGATGAAACAGATCATCTAGAACTTTTACCATAAAGGAACAGGATTTTAGTATTAGTATTAATCAACCAGTTTGGCTGTGCAACAAGCCTGAACAATGTAAATAAAAAGAGAACGTTGTATAGTGAACTCCTGATATAGTAAACGCCGGAAATAGTAAACAATTGCTTATAGTAAACGTTTTTCTTGGTCCCGGTCCCAAGCCTTCTTAGTCTCTGTTAATTTTAGCCGGATATAGTAAATATCGGAAATAATAAACATCCTTTATAGTAAACTCATTTTCAAGTCTCTGCAGCTTCCCACCGCCGGCTATAGTAAACTTTTTATGAGAGTTACTTCCCTTTGACATGCTGTTATAGTGAACTCCGCAAATAGTAAACGCCGGTAATAGTAAACAACTGCTTACAGTAAACGTTTTTCTTGGTCCTGGTCCCAAGTTTTCCCTTTGACAAAACAATGGCGCACAAACGTGTGACTCTGTCACTGAAAAGAAAAATAGATTTAATCAAACAAGTTGAAGAAAACAACAAGAAGCAAAGCGAGTTAGCCCTTGAGTTTGGAATTTCTAAAGCAACAGTTAGTGTGATTGTGAAAATTAGGGAAAGTTTGAAGGAGAAATTCTATAAGGGGGACTGCAATTCAAAACGCACACATGACAGACGTGCAACGCAGCCCGAGATTGAGAATGCCCTTTTGGACTGGTTCAAGAAAACAAGGGCGAACAGCATGCCTGTCTCCGGCACTATTTTGAAATCAAAAGCCGAACAGTTTGCCAAAGATCTGGGCTTGACAGAGTGGTGTTGTTCTGAAGGTTGGATCAGGCGCTTCAACATACGCCACAACATTTCATACAGAAAAGTAAGTGGAGAAAGGAAGAGTGTAGATGAATCGATCACAGATAATTGGGTTAGTGATGTCCTGTTGCCCACTCTCAAAAACTATGAGAAAAAAGATATCTTCAACATGGATGAAAGTGGATTATTCTGGCGCATGCTGCCAGATCGCACACTTGCGTTTAGAAGAACAAGAAGTGTACACGTGTGTGTCATTCACTCATAGTGTGTGTCACCGTGTGTGTGTGTGTGTGTGTGTGTGTGAGTGTGAGTGTGTGTGTGTGTGTGTGTGTGTGTGTGTGTGTGTGTGTGTGTGTGTGTGTGTGTGTGTGTGTCTTTCTCTCTGTCTCTCTGTCTCTCTCTCCCTCTCTCTCTCCATCTCTCTCTCTCCCTCCCTCTCTCTCTCTGTCTCTCCTCTCTCTCTCTCTCTCTCTCTCTCTCTCTCTCTCTCTCTCTCTCGGGCCACGATGGTGTTTGACCACCTACTCATTGATGGTCAGAAGTACTTCCTTGGCGAGGGAGACAGTCTGCGTGAATCCAGATAGGATTTTGGCCGGCCATTTTCTGGACTTAATTTTCCCTTTGATAGGAACACGAGAGGTAACAAATGTAACCCAACACCGTCTGTACGCTCACCTGTTCGTCATGTCAGTGACACACTTGAACTCTGCGATGTTGATCAGGTCAGCAAGGCCGTGTCGTGTCGTGACAGCGTGAGTGAGCACGTGCAACACACACCGAGCGCAAAACCAAAACGTGTTTCTTTTTTGTTGTGGAACGTAAACGGATTGCTATCAAAAATATTTGACTCTGGTTTCATTTCTTATGTTTGTCAGTTCGATTTTGTTTGTTTAGTTGAGACATTTATTGAGGACTGTCAGTTGGACTTATTTACCGGGTACAGACTATTTTGTAAACCTGCCGTTAAATTTACTAAACATGGTAGACGATCGGGAGGACTTGTTTGTTTAGTAAGGAATGATCTTTTCCCGTACGTTAAAAGTATTGATATGGATCATGTTAATTGTTGCATGTTTTTGATCTGTAAAGAGTTATTTGGATTAGGTAAAGATATTCTGTATGTTTGTACATATATACCACCAGAAGGATCTCCATTTTACACTTATTTTGATATTGACAATGGAATTAATATGCTTGAAGAATGTTTAACCGATTTTCTGTTGCAGAATGACGTGTATGTTATTTTAAATGGAGATTTGAATAGCAGAACAGCTGATGTTTCTCAAGATTATATTGTACAAAATACGTTTGATCCACAGTTCAATAATTTGTCATATGATATGGTTCGACATTCAAATGACTGTACTTTGAACAACTATGGTAAATTATTACTGAACATGTGCACTGCGTTAGATTTGAGCATTTTAAATGGCGTGTGCAAAGGCGACTATGAAGGTTGCTACACATTTATATCTGACTCTGGAAGCAGTGTCACAGACTATTTCGTACTCTCACGTGAACTTTTTATGATTTTGTTTGATTCTTGTCAATTATCTATAGCTGACCGTATTGATTCCGACCATTTACCAGTGACAGCATGTGTTGTTCTTGCCAAGGAATGTTCACCTGATATGTGTATGCAAAAAGAGAATTTTGTCATACACAAACTTGTATGGGACGAGAAGTGTGCAGCTACATATACCAGTATTTTGTGCAGTGAAGAAATACACACAAAAATTGATCTTGCAATTGATTTGATTGATGTTAACGTAAATAATGCTCTTAAAGTTTTTAATGATTGTATAAGAGAAAGTGCTGGGTCCATGAAAACATGTATATCATTTAACAACAATGGAAGTTCATGTAAATGGTTTGATATAGAATGTAAACTTTGTAAAACAAACACTAGAAGATTGTTACAGATATTTCGTCGCTCAGTAAAATTAGAAAAGAAAACAGAAACAATAATCGAAATGAGAAATGAATATGTAATTGCCAGACGTGAATATAAAAATTTACTAAGCGGAAGAGGAAACAATTCAACAAAGCTTTACTAGATAAACTGGTAACGACAGTGGGAAACCAAAAAGAATTTTGGGACGTTGTTCATAACGCGTCCTTCAAAAGAAAACAGCCTAGGAATAATATATCAGTCGACTCCTGGTTTCAACACTTTAAAGCCTTGCTGGAGACGGATGCTGACAACACAGTAAATGAGTATTCAGCTGAAGTTGAAATGGAAGGCTATATGAATCGTCCGATCTCTAAAGATGAAATATTGCTAGCACTTAGAAAACTAAAAAACATAAAGCAGCTGGTCCCGATGGCATTATTGCCGAGCTTTTCAAGAATTCGAATGATCAAGTTGTATACTTCCTTCTGAAATTGTTTAATAAGTTATTTGATAATGGTGTGTTTCCTGAAAACTGGTTTGAATCTGTTATTCAACCTATTTTCAAGAAGGGTGATATCAATGATCCCAACAATTATAGGGGAATTTCCTTGAGCGATGTTAGTAGTAAATTATTTGGTATAGTGATAAATAATAGACTGCAAGAATGGGTGGATGAACACAATATCACAGGTGATTATCAAGCTGGATTTAAGAGAGGATACTCAACAGTCGACCATATGTTTTCTTTACTAGCTCTCGTACAGAAACAGTTTTGTTATAATCGAAAATTGTATGTTGCATTTATTGATTTCGAAAAAGCTTTTGACACGATAAATCGAAATATTCTTTGGCCAATTCTCTTAAAAAATGGCATTAAAGGTAAATTATTCAGATGTATTAAAAGCATATACAATGATGTCAAAGCCAGAGTTCGATGTGGTTCTATGTTAACTGATTGCATTGCCTGCACATCCGGATTAAGGCAAGGAGATGCTTGCAGCCCTGTTCTGTTTTCTCTTTTCATTAACGAACTGGCGGTTGAAGTAATTAATAAAGGAAGACATGGCGCTCGATTTTCACTAGATGCATTCGAATTATTTATTCTGTTGTTGGCTGACGATGTCGTTTTGATGGCAGAGACAGTTACAGGTCTGCAAACACAACTGAACAGCTTACAACACGCCGCTGCATCTCTTCAACTTAAAGTTAATATGACTAAAAGCAATATCATAGTATTTCGGAAGGGTGGATATTTGAGTGTGAGAGAAAAATGGTTGTATAACGGTGAAAGAATGCCTGTGGTTAATGCGTATAAATATTTAGGAATTTTTTTCTCTACGCGATTGAGCTTCACTGCTGCATGCAAAGATCTTGCAAGCAGAGCTAAGAATGCTTTGATTTATCTTCTTAAAAGGTTATCATGTTAGATAACAACTCTTTTAATTTATTTATGAAATTGTTTGATTCTCAGATACAGCCAGTTGTGCAGTATGGCTCTGAATTATGGGGCCTAGACAATGCTGTTGTCCATTGTGAATCAGTCCATTTATTTGCGTTGAAGAAATTTTTAGGAGTAGACAGGCGAACACTCAATGACCTTGTTTATGGTGAAACCAATCGCTATCGAATATATATAAATTCTGCTGTTAAGTGTATTCGCTACTGGCTTAAGCTGATACAAATGGAGAATCACAGGATTCCACGCAAAGCTTATGATATGTTATTTGACCTTGATATAAAAGGTAAGAAAAATTGGGTAACAAATGTACGCTTATGTTTGTTTAAATATGGATTTGGATTTGTTTGGGCAAGTCAAGGCGTTGGAAATGTTCATGATTTCATATGTTGTTTCAAGCAAAGGATGATTGACTGTAGGTGACAAACTTGGTCTGATCATATTCAAACTAGTGATAGATTCAGCTTGTATAGAGCTTTTTGCAGTGACCACAGTTTAAAACCTTACTTACATTTAGATATTGATAGGCACTTAAAATATATTACGACTAGATTTAGGCTCGGGATTTCTGAGCTGGCATTACATCGCTTCCGATACAAAACGTCTATGTTCAACGATTTAATTTGCCCCTTATGTACTGAAAGTGAAGAAAGTGAGGTGCATTTTGTTCTCTGTTGCCCAGCTCTTAAACATATACGAGAAACTCTAATTAAGCCTAAATACTATAGACATCCTTCACTGTTTAAACTGAGTTTGGTAATGTCATCGACCAAACCTGAAGATGTACGTAGTCTTTCTTTGTTTTTGTATAAAGGATTTAAAATGAGAGATGCTGTGACTTCTTGAAAGGTACATGAATACATTTATATCATCGTTAACTTGTATTTTGAATCTGTTATATATCTTTACTCAGTTACATGTTCACATTCCCCTACATGATGGGCTGAGGCCTAATATGAATAAAATATCTGATCTTGAGTCTTGAGTCTCTCTCTCTCTCTCTCTCTCTCTCTCTCTCTCTCTCTCTCTCTCTCTCTCTCTTCTCTCCCTCTATCTATCTATCTATCTGTCATCATTCCATTTTTTTTTTACTAGTTATGTGTGAACTTATTATTTGCTCTGTATGGGTGTCTGCACTGTGTGTACGTCTCGGCGTATTAGTCATTGTGTGTGTCTTTTTCAGTGTATGTCTGTGTGCATGTGCACATTATTATGTGTGTATGTAAGTGTGTATATCCATGTGTTTGCAAACTTGTGGTGTGTGTGTGTGTGTGTGTTGTGTGGCGGCGCGCGCGCGCGCGCGCGCGTGTGTGTGTGTGCGTATGTGTGTGTGCATGTGCCTCTGTGTGTGTGTGTGTGTGTGTGTGTGTGTGTGTGTGTGTGTGTGTGTGTGAGTGAGTGTGTGAGTGTGTGTGTTTGATGTGCTTTTTTTCTTTCTTTCTTTCTATGGACAGCCATTTTCATCTTTCTGAACGGAAGTGCGCACCACCCGCAAGTATATGACAGACGGGCACTCAGTTTCGAGGCCAATCCATTCGGAAATTAAATATTAATACGGCTTATCTTCACAGGAGACAGGTGTCGTCTTATGGTTACTGTTTATTGTCACTCTGTTGTCTCCTTTAATATTTTCTGTTCATAAATCATTTTTTTTAAATGTCTCCTCCTCTCCAAAGGTACAGTATGGATGCCCACATGATGAGATAAACAGTTACACACTCAACCAGTGATCTCCATATTTACTGAGTTTGGTACATTGCACTGATGAGGGTAGATTATTTACTTACTCGAGAAGAAAAAAATCAGGATAACATGCATTAAGTTTGAATTCATGTGAAACATTGTGGGATCTCATCTGCTTATTTCTTGCACTGGCAAGCAGCAAGTGTATCATGACAATAATGGCACTCCTCTGATGTTACTGACTAGAGAAGTGCAGGGAACAGAACCAGAACTTCTATATTCTCTTTGTTGGCCTGATAAAAGCTTTTGATACTGTCAGTAGTGAGAGTTTGTGGGTTATGTAGGCCTGCTGTCTAAACTTATTTGTCCACCGAAGTTTATCAGGATCATAATGATCCTTCATATGAAGTCTCACTTAGTGGAAAATGACGTGTCTGACCCCTTCCCAGTGTACAATGGAGTGAAACAAGGATGTTCCCTGGCACTGACTTTGTTTAGCATTATGTTCACCAGAATGTAATTGTTCTCTTTACTCTCCTGTACCAATGCACCCCACTTCAGGTCTGGGAAGCGCGCATTGTCACAGGTCAATGTGCCAGGTGAATGGTTGTCCACAAGGGAAGCGTTTGCAGGAACTGGACCAGATTTTTCCGCTGCCATCACAATAAGGATCATGCCGGTGGTTGTAGTGACATGTCAGGTGTTTCAGTGATTCACTGTATCTATAAATGAAACCAGTTTACAATCTGAGAAAAAAAAATGTTCCCTCTTTTCAGTTAAAGTGTAGTAAGTTATAACAACAACAACAACAACCAAAAAGTTCTTTTGAACGATAATCGGTTATAGTAAACTCATCCCTCAAAAGTTTATTATGCGGCAGTCGCTTATAGTAAACCCAGGCTCCAAAAGTTTATTATAAACGATAATCGGTTATAGTAAACACAGCCACAAGCAGTTTATTATAAACGATGTCACCTATAGTAAACCTCCGGTTATAGTAAACGGGTCAGTGGGTCCCAAGGGGGTTTACTATATCCGGAGTTCACTGTAGATGTTTTTGTAGAAACTCAAAAATGTCACAATCTATTCCTAAACGCCCTTTGTGGCAATGCCGGACGGATCAGTCACTGGCGACTTATGGATGGTTCTGTGGATACAGCACTTAACTAGCCCATTAAGCAATTATTCAGTGAATAACACACACACACACACACACACACACACACACACACACACACACACACCACACACACACACACACACACACACACACAACACACAACCACACAACCACGCACGTACGTACGCACGCACGCGCATGCACGCAGAGAGAGAGAGAGAGAGAGAGAGAGAGAGAGAGAGAGAGAGAGAGAGAGAGGAGGGAGGGAGACACAGAGAGAGAGACAATGAATGAGATAGAGAGGGAGGGAGGGAGAGAGAGACAGAGAGAGGGAGGGAGGGAGAGAGAGAGACAGAGAGAAAGAGACAGAGAGCACTCCACGTTCTCTTTGCTCCTGACGCTGTGCCTTTGCTATTTGTCCCCGAATCCGAGAGAAGATAACTCTATTAGCAGTGAAAATACATGTATTGTCTTCCCCTGACTTTATTTTTCCGGACAGGTCTATCGAGGACGAAAGTTATTCTGACAGGGTAGGTAAATCTACACATTTTCTTCGATAGATTTTTCACCCGTAGTCTTTTGAATACAGTTGACACCCCCCACCCCCACCCCCACCCCCAACTTTCATTCACTGCCATACTATTTATGGTTTTATTCAGTTCCTGTTTAAGGCAGAAATCTTGTTGACGTATTGGTGTCAGCTGTGTTTTGCAGTTTAGTCTGTGGCTTCCACTCCCTCTCTTACTTTTGTTTTCCTGACATGGCAGTTTGGTCGTCTTTTAGTTTTAAACTACATAATTTGAACTGTCATAGTTTCGACATTCTTATTTTTTGTTTTGTTTTTCTGTTGCATGTCTGTTTACTTTGCTAACTTTTTCCCATCACATTCCCCACCTCCTCTTCACCACCACCCAATTCCCATCACTCCATCCTCACGTCCCCACCCCTGCACACACACACACACACACACACACACACACACACACACACACACACACACACACACACACTCACCTCACTCACACACACACACACACACACACACACACACACACACACACACACACCTCACACGCACACGCCACACACACACACACACACACACACACACACACACACACACACACACACACACATACACACACACACACACAGCCCCGTATACATCAGTCCTCAAAGTCCAATCTTGCAAAATGTGCTTCGGTCTCCAGACATCACTACAAGGTTGCGGCCTGACCATTTGTGACTTTCGGGCACTCTGGGTGTTCACATGTTGGAGTCTGCCATTCTGGGGAAAGTTCATTTCAATTAAGGACCGTAATCTCGACTAGCAGGAAGTAAATCCACACACTGTCTTCACCTCAGCCGCCGAAAACCATTTCTCTCATGGTCTCTTGAGTCCCCTGATTCCATTGGCGGCTGTGCTGCTTGCAGTCGTCCAGTCACGGCTGCCGGGTCGACACCTTGTTCACGTGCTTCTGTCAAGTGTTTCTCGTGGTAGAGCCTGTGTTGGCCCAATTCACCCCTCC
>CM065738.1:17291960-17294460 GCA_033310375.1 Conus canariensis
ACGGAATTGGACGTCACAGGAAGTAATCAATCTCCTCTCCCCTTTCAGCGGCGTTTGAAACGCCATTGAATCACGAAGACTGCGTGGGCAGACTAGCGCTTGCTTTAGTTTTTTTCTTTTCTTTTTCTTTTTTTTTTTTGGCTCCTTAAATAATTTGAAAATGTGCCCTGAAACGATGGAACAATCTTAGGAACAGACAACTGACTCAAGTGGTTCCAACAGAGGAATATTGGATTGATTACTGAAATGTGTTTTTTGTTTTGGAAGCAAGAAAAAGCAAAGCGGGGAGAAGTTTGGTTTCTATTGGCTTGAATAATGATGGTCTAAAAAAAACAAGATGCAAAGCATATAAACGTACTCCCCGTTTATCCTGAATACGCGTGACATATTCCATAAAGAGAAAAAACCGTCTTGGGCTGGTGTAACCGTTAGTAATGGCTATTCTGGTAAACATCAGCCATCATCTGTGACCTATAATGAACATACTTACAAATTTTCAGAAAGATCGTCCAAGAACTTTCTGAGATTTTCCATAAAGAAGAAAACCATTATGGGCCATTAGTAACAGCTATAACGGTAACCTTAAACATTGAGCATCATCCGTGACCCACAATGAACATACCTACAAATTTTCAAAAAGATCGGCCATGTACTTTCTGAGATATTCCATAAAAAAGAAAAACCGTCATGGGTCGTTATAACCGTTAGTAACGGCCATAACGGTAAACTAAAACGTCGGGTATGATTCGTGACCCATAATGAACATACCTACAAATTTTCAGAAAAATCGGCCAAGTACTTTCTGAGACATTCCATAAAAAAGAAAAAAAAATATTATGGGCCGTTACAGCCGTTAGTAACGGCTACAACGGTAAACTAAAACATCGGGCATCATCCGTAACCCATAGTGAACATATCTGCTAATTTTCACAAAGATCGGCCAAGTACTTTCTGAGATATTCTATAAATAAAAAAAACCGTTACAGGCCATTACAGCCGTTTGTAACGGCTATAACGGTAAACTAAAACATCGGGCATCATCCGTGACCCATAATGAACATACATGCTAAATTTCAGAAAGATCGGTCAAGTACTTTCTCAGATATTCCATGAAGAAGAAAAACCGTTACAGGCCGTTACAGCCGTTAGTAACGGCTATAACGGTAAACTAAAACATCGGGCATTATTCGTGACCCATAATGAACATACCTGCTAATTTTCACGAAGATCGGCCATGTACTTTCTGAGATATTCCATAAAGAAGAAAACCGTTACAGGCCGTTACAGCCGTTAGTAACGGCTATAACGGTAAACTAAAACATCGGGCATTATTCGTAACCCATAATGAACATACCTACACATTTTCAGAAAGATCGGCCACGTACTATCTGAGATATTCCATAAAGAAGAAAAACGGTTACAGGCCGTTACAGCCGTTAGTAACGGCTATATCGGGGTAAACTAAATCATCGGGCATCATCCGTGACCCATAATGAACATACCTGCTATTTTCACAAAGATCGGCCACGTACTTTCTCAGATATTCCATAAAGAAGAAAAAACCGTTACAGGCCGTTACAGCCATTAGTAACGGCTATAACGTTAAACTAAAACATCGGGCATCATCCGTGACCCATAATGAACATACCTACAAATTTTCAGAAAGATCGGCCTAGTAGTTTTGTCTGGAGCGAGTGGAGCACATTTTGACCACGGACGGACAGACAGACAGACAGACACACACACACACACACACACACACACACACACACACACACACACACACACACACACACACACACACACACGCAGCATTTCTTCGTTCCCATTCTAAAGCACTCCCTGTTCTATAAGAACTGGGAGTACAAAAACTCTCTGGGTCCGATCTATAGTTTTGGATAGAATGTAATTATGTTGCAGAAATCGATCTTGCCTTTGAAGTTTTTGTCGGTGATGGTGAGGGTAGCGGTGGTGGTGTGTGATTCTTCTTTTTCTTCTTCTTCTTCTTCTCCTCCTTCTCCTCCTCCTTCTTCTCCTCTTTCTTCTTCTTCTTCTCTTCCTCCTCCTCCTCCTCCGCCTGCTCCTCCTCCTCCTCCTCCGCCTGCTCTTTCTTCTTCTTCTTCTTCTTCTTCTTCTTCTTCTTCTTCTTCTTCTTCTTCTTCTCCTCCTCCTTCTCGTTCTTTTTCTTCTTCTTCTTCTTCTTCTTCTTCTTCTTCTTCTTCTTCTTCTTCTTCTTCTTCTTCTTCTTCTCCTTCTTCTTCTTCTTCTTCCTCTCCTCCTCTTCCTTCTTCTCCTTCCTTCTTCTTCTTCTTCTTCTTCTTCTTCTTCTTCTTCTTCTGTGTCCTTAATTTTCCTACCGATCTTTCTCTTCGTCTTCTTCACCATGATCACGTGCCTGTTTTCCTACTCCTCTACCAGACTCATCATCATCATCATCATCATCATCATCATCATCATCAAATCATCAATATAATCATAATCATGATCCTCGTCTTCGTCG
>CM065738.1:17299460-17314460 GCA_033310375.1 Conus canariensis
TGAATACCTGACAGAAAAAGTTTGTTTGTCTAGGCTGGCTTCGTGCTGTTAAGTTGGCCATCAGCTTTGTTTTCGTGTGCACTGACTTTTCGTGCTGTATCCAGTAGATGTTTTCATTTGGTGATGCATCAAGTTGTCAAGTTCTTCGTCACTTTCATTCGACGTGTGATGCGTCTTCATAGCTGAGTGCATAATAACATGCCAAGCCACCACTAAAAGTGTGTGTGCGCGTGCGTGCGTGCGTGCGTGCGTGCGTGCGTGCGTGGTGTGTGTGTGTGTGTGTGTGTGTGTGTGTGTGTGTGTGTGTGTGTGTGTGTGTGTGTGCTGTGTTGCGTTGCGTTGTGTGGTAGTGGTGGTGGTGGGGATGGTGGTGGTGGTGGTGGTGGTGGTGGTGGTGGTGGTGTGTGTGTGTGTGTGTGTGTGTGTGTGTGTGTGTGTGTGAGTCTGTGTGAGTGTGTGAGTGTGCGTGCGCGTGTGTATGCGTGTGTGTGCGCGCGTGCGCGCATGTGTGTGATGAAGGAAGAGAGGGAGAAATCAGACAGAGAAAAAAGCACAACAAACTTCCGCAGACACACAACGAGCGACGTGCGGACAGAATTGAGGAACGATGTTTAAAACCTTAAGACCCAGAACACTCTTAAAAAACAAAACAAAACAAACGAACAAAAAGAAAGGGAAGCAAGCAAGAAAGATGTCTAGCCAGGACGATGTTACCAATATAATACGAACGCGTGGAACGCGCCAAATGAAATCCAAATATTGTGCTGGGACGGTATAAACAAACCACCAACGAAACCAGTCAAAACGTTTATACGAACACTTCATCTCCAATGCAAAATAAACAGTGCAGCCCGTCCCTCCAGTCTCCTCCCCCGCGGCAGTCACCGTAGAAACCAACTACAATGTAACAACAAAAAGAAAACAAAGAAAGATGGAAAAAAAAAAAGAAACAATAGCTGAGAAAACCAAACCAAACAAAACAACCAACGAAAGAATGTGTCCATTGACGTCAGAACAAAACTAGGACAGGCAGAATAGGAGGTTGGTAATCCACTTTTCTGTCTGTTTAACATTACAGTTTTATAACGTTACCCTATAATGTTAGTCAGAATGGGAGGTTGGTAATCCACTTTTCTGTCTGTTTAACATTACAGTTTTATAACGTTAGCCTATGATGTTAGTCAGAGTGGGAGGTTGGCAGTATTCCACTTTTCTCTCTGTTTAACATTACAGTTTGATAACGTTAGCCTATGATGTTAGTCAGAGTCGGAGGTTGGTAATTCACTTTTCTGTCTCTTTACCATTACAGCTTTATAACGTAATAACATTATAGGCTATATGATTTTTTTTTCCAAATCAGAGGTTGGTAGTACTCCACTTTTCTGTCTGTTTAACATTACAATTTTATAACATTAGCCTGTAATGTTAGTCAGCTTAAAGCTGTCCCGATCTTGATGATAAGCATCATCATTATTAGCATTATCATCATCATCATCATCAGCAGCAGCAGCAGCAGCAGCAGCAGCAGCAGCATCCGGGATGGGACCCTATCACATTCACACGACATTTCATTATTATCGTTTTTGTTATATCATTTTGATGATGACGATGATGATGATGATGATGATGATGATGATGATGATTTATTGTTGATGTTTGTAGTATTCACATAGCGCCTAACCTCTAAGATCTTCACAACCCACGTTCTCGTTTACACAGCGAGCAGCCCAGCTGGTTAGAGCCAACCAAAGAGCTACCCGCTGGCGCTACATTCCGTCGCTTAACGTGTTATTCAGTCAACACTGGTCCATTTTCCATGCTGAGTGAATGCAATGTGTAACATATCACCCATCACACCGACGGTCAAACTGACCTTCTCTTCCGAAAATGAGAACGGGGGTTTTGCGAATATGCAAGATGGTAAGTGTGTCCACACATTGAACCACTTCGGTTTTATAGTCTCACCTGAAAGACAGTTGGAAATGTGGAGGATGAACCAATGTAAACACCCAGCGAAAACAAAAAATCTCCCTTTGCCTATTAAACGGTCCAGCGGTGGTTCAAACCCACAACCTCAGGGCCACCAGGATACCAAGAGTTCAGCGCTCTAACAACTGAGCCGTTCAGGCCCCACATGATGATGGAGTTTCCGTGGAAACGACCTAGCCACTCCCCGGTGGGAAGGGAGGGAAAAAAAAATAAGGAAGCCCCCTGATAGACACCCTTGCCCAAAACAGCACCTCAGGCGGCGGTGCCTCTCCGATTCTTCTGTCCAGTAACACGGCTATCTGTTCTCTGGTCGGGTTGTCTCCCTTTCACCGGGGGGGCCGAAAGGAAATGAATGTAAAACCCGCCTCTTCCGTGGTAATGACTAAGGCCGGAACAATCGGAGCTTCTCCTGGAAAGGGGGTTGGGGGTGGCGGGCTAGCAGAGATGGGTGGGGGCGAGGGGTCAGTGAGGGGAGAGGGAGGAGAGGGGGGAGGGAGGGAGATGAGAGAGGGAGTAGGTGGGTCCAGAATCAGGGAGGGGGGGGACAAGTAGAGGGAACAACAACAGCTGGATGTGTAGTTTCATGGAATGTGTTATTTAGGGAGGGGGGGGGGGGTGACAAGTAGAGGGAACAACAACAGCTGGATGTGTAGTTTTATGGTATGTGTCATTTAGGGGGAGGGGGGGGGGAGTGGGGAAAACAGAGAAAATAATTATTATGAGCAGACTTTTCACGTGAGTGATGGAGTAAGCCACATCTGCAAATGCATATGCACTAATATCCAGCAGTAGCTGTAACAGACGAAGAAAATCTACTGGTAGTTAGTAGTAGTAGTAGTAGTAGTAGTAGTAGTAGCAGTAGTAGCAGTAGTAGTAGTAGTTAGTAGAATATGTAGAAAGCAACAGAAGTAGAATAGCCCAACAGCAGCAACAGCAGCAGCAGCAACAGCAGCAGAGCAGTAGAGCAGCAGTAGTAGTAGTAGAGCAGCAGTAGTAGATAGTAGTAGTAGTAGTAGTAAGTAATAGTAGAAGCAGAAGCAACAGCAGAGCAGCAACATGGTGTAGTAGTAGTACCGGTAGTAACAGTAGTAGTAATAGCAGCAGCAACAGCAGCATTGGCAGTATGTGTATTAACCCCATTCATCAGAGCCTTTGGCAGTATGTGTATTAACCCCATTCATCAGAGCCTTGGCAGTATGTGTATTAACCCCATTCATCAGAGCCTTTGGCAGTATGTGTATTAACCCCATTCATCAGAGCCCTTGGCAGTATGTGTATTAACCCCATTCATCAGAGCCTTTGGCAGTATGTGTATTAACCCCATTCATCAGAGCCTTGGCAGTATGTGTATTAACCCCATTCATCAGAGCCCTTTGGCCTTTGTATGTGCCCTTTCTTTCTTACAAACAAATAACAGTTGCACCCGTTCGCGCTTAGTTAAGACCACGTCTGTTTCTAACAATTACAAATACCTTGATTCCCCCCAAGACAAGAATAAACAAAGACAAAGGCACAACTTTCAATCTGACTGCAATTAAAGCAAGCATACATAGCACGCAACAGCACGTAGCACTCCCCTCCCCTGCTCATCTTCCCAAGCCCCCCCCCCCCCCCACCACACACACAACACACCTCTAGCTGCAAGTAGACTTACGGGTAAAAACCAACAAAAGGAAACGAACTGACAAACATTTGATTCAGTCAGGTAAGGTTAATCGCGCTTTATCAGTCAATATGGAAATTCATTTGTGTGTTCACAGGCTTAAAATACGTCGTCATGAGTCTTTCAAACACATCAGAGATTTAAAAAGAAAACAAACAAAAAACCAAAACAAAACAAAACAAAAAACCAACAGAATATATAAAGCCATCACAATGTCACAGAACCAACACAAACTGCACCCCACATTAGGAGTTATGCGATCACGCACGCACAGGTACACAGACACGCGCACAGATACATATCTATCTATCTACATGTACACACACACACACACACAAATATATATATATATATATATATATATATATAGGTAGACATCCTTCAGTCTCGGAAGACTATGGAGTTGCGCTCTAGGTGTCTATTCTGGTATAACGACGGGTGTGGCTGGTCAGTCCGACGCGGGAATGACAGTCCCTGTGGCAGAGGGCACAGATGAAGTCTGACGCTGGTTTGTCTGCCTGTATGTAGTATGTCTATACATACTATATATATATATATATATATATATATATAATAAACTAATAAATTCCAAGGATAAATACCGCACCATTCCAGCAACTTACAGAGCAGCTTGGTGTTGCGATGACTGCAAGAAATATTCAATTATAAACAATGCTTGCTCTTGTGTCTTAGATTGAAGAAATAGGGGGAAATAAGCATTCATACCTGCAGTGGTAGATAATTCTGCCTAACTAACAGTATGTGCGTGAGTGGGTGAATGGGGAAAAAATGAAATAAAATAAATGCTTCTCAAATGAGCCTTCAGCAAGCTTATAGTCTCCAAGGGGAGACATTCTCCAATGGGGACGAAACTCACTAGCATATAACTCCTGGTCAGATACCGATATTTCGAAACCTGATTGTTTCTCCTCAGCGACCGCGGAAAGTGGTAATTTGACTTCTCTGCCTTTTCGGTTTTAACAAGAATGCTATCCTAGAAAAGTCTGGTGTGCAATACCGTAGTATGTTTGTTGAGTTTTCAAAAACCAACCAAAGGTGCCACCTAAGAAGCAAAAGAAAATCATGAAAGAGCAAAACAAACTACATTTTCTTGTGAAAAGTAGACAATATAAAAAGATAACCTCTTAAGACACAAGTGCTGAGGGCCAGTTCTTGGAATGAATCCGCAAGGGACTAAATTACAATAAACTAATAAATTCCAAGGATAAATACCGCACCATTCCAGCAACTTACAGAGCAGCTGGTGTTGCAATGACTGCAAGAAATATTCAATTATAAACAAAACTTGCTCTTATGTCTTAGATTGAAGAAATAGGGGGAAATAAGCATTCATATCTGCAGTGGTAGGCAATTCTGCCTAACTAACAGTATGAGCTTGAGTGGGTGAATGGGGAAAAAATGAAATAAAATAAATGCTTCTCAAAATGAGCCTTCAGCAAGCTTATAGTCTCCTCCCCATTGGAGAATGTCTCCTCCTTGGAGACTATAAGCTTGCTGAAGGCTCATTTTGAGAAGCATTTATTTCATACTGTTAGTTAGGTAGATTTATCTACCACTGCAGATATGAATGCTTATTTCCCCCTATTTCTTCAATCTAAGACACAAGAGCAAGTTTTGTTTATAATTGAATATTTCTTGCAGTCATTGCAACACCAAGCTGCTCTGTAAGTGGCTGGAATGGTGCTCGGTATTTATCCTTGGAATTTATTAGTTTATTGTAATTTAGTCCCTTGCGGATTCATTCCAAGAACTGGCCCTCAGCACTTGTGTCTAAGAGGTTATCTTTTTATATTTTCTACTTTTCATAAGAAAATGTAGCTTGTTTTGCTCTTTCATGATTTTCTTTTGCTTCTTAGGTGGCACCTTTGGTTGGTTTTTTGAAAACTCAACAAACATACTACGGTATTGCACACCAGGCTTTTCTAGGATAGCATTCTTGTTAAAATCGAAAAGGCAGAGGAGTCAAATTCGCGGTCACTGAGGAGAAACAATCAGGTTTCGAAATATCTGACCAGGAGTTATATGCTAGTGAGTTTCGTCCCCATTGGAGAATGTCTCCTCCTTGGAGACTATAAGCTTGCTGAAGGCTCATTTTGAGAAGCATTTATTTCATTTTTTCCCCATTCACCCACTCAAGCACATACTGTTAGTTAGGCAGAATTATCTACCACTGCAGATATGAATGCTTATTTCCCCTATTTCTTCAATCTAAGACATAAGAGCAAGCTTTGTTTTATATATATATATATATATATATATATATAGTTAAGACAAGTATTAAGAGGAATATTAAAACTATCTACAAAGTTGTTTCTAGCGCTTGGCTATCATCAGGATGGAGTTTGGGTTCCCCACCGCCGGTGTTATATTTGTAGATAGTTGTCTTAACTAATGTTGCTCCCCAAGGGGTTGAGCCCTTGTAGAATTGTTTTAGGCTTTTTAACCATACTGATCTCTCTCTCTCTCTCTCTCCTCTCTCTCTCCTCTCTATATATATATATATATATATATAATGTATACACATACGTGTGTGTGTGTGTGTATCTATATCTATATCTATATATATAATATATCTTCTTCTTCCTAAAAGACTGGTTCACTCAAAAACGAGTAGGTCACCAGCGCGCATGTTAAAAAAATAAAATAAAGTGCCTTCAGCAAGCTTAGTCTCCAAGGGGGAGACAATCTCTGATGGGGAGGAACCTCACTAACATATAACTCCTGGTCCGATACCGGTATTTCGAAACCTGATTGTTTCTCCTCAGTGACCGCGGAAAGTGGTAATTTGACTCCTCTGCCTTTTCGGTTTTAACAAGAATGCTATCCCAGAAAATATAAATTTGATTTTCTTTTGCTTCTTAGGTGGCACCTTTGGTTGGTTTTTTGAAAACTCAACAAACATACTACGGTATTGCACACCAGCCTTTTTCTGGGATAGCATTCTTCTTAAAACCGAAAAGGCAGAGCAGTCAAATTACCACTTTCCGCGGTCACTGAGGAGAAACAATCAGGTTTTGAAATACCGGTATCTGACCAGGAGTTATATGTTAGTGAGTTTCCTCCCCATCAGAGATTGTCTCCCCCTTGGAGACTATAAGCTTGCTGAAGGCTCATTTTGAAAAGCATTTATTATTCCCCATTCACCCACTCAAGCTCATACTGTTAGTTAGGCAGAATTATCTACCACTGCAGATATGAATGCTTATTTCCCCCTATTTCTTCAATCTAAGACATAAGAACAAGTTTTGTTTATAATTGAATATTTCTTGCAGTCATTGCAACACCAAGCTGCTCTGTAAGTTGCTGGAATGGTGCTCGGTACTTATCCTTGGAATTTAGTAATTTATTGTAATTTAGTCCCTTGCGGAGTCATTCCAAGAACTGGCCCTCAGCACTTGTGTCTTAAGAGGTTATCTTTTTATATTTTCTACTTTTCATAAGAAAATGTAGTTTGTTTTGCTCTTTCATGATTTTCTTTTGCTTCTTAGGTGGCACCTTTGGTTGGTTTTTGAAAACTCAACAAACATACTACGGTATTGCATACCAGCCTTTTTCTGGGATAGCATTCTTGTTAAAACCGAAAAGGCAGAGGAGTCAAATTACCACTTTCCGCGGTCACTGAGGAGAAACAATCAGGTTTCGAAATATCGGTATCTGACCAGGAGTTATATGTTAGTGAGTTTCCTCTCCATCAGAGATTGTCTCCCCCTTGGAGACTATAAGCTTGCTGAAGGCTCATTCTGAGAAGCATTTATTATTCCCCATTCACCCACTCAAGCACATACTGTTAGTTAGGCAGAATTATCTACCACTGCAGATATGAATGCTTATCTCCCCCTATTTCTTCAATCTAAGACATAAGAGCAAGCTTTGTTTATATATATATATATAAATATATATATATATATATATATATATATATATATATATATATACACACACACACACACATGGAGGTGCGAGGTGTTCTTCAGTGCACCCAAATACTTATTGAAAAAACTTCAAAGTATTGATTCCAAAGCGTATAAGATAGCCATGGGACTACCAGTCCATACCTCTTGTACAAAAGCATACAGTGCTGCTGGGATATTACCACTGGAAGAATATAGGAATCTTGCATGCACCAAATTTGTTATAAGAAGTTCTACTATAGACAACAATATAAGCCCTGAAATAAATATTAAATCAGACACTGATTTTCCCAAAAGGGCTAAAAACATATCATCCCAAATGACTCTAAGAACATATACTTCCTCGATTTTAGATTCCTCAGATATCAAACTAACATCTATTGCAAAAAGATCTATTGTGTCTCCTATCCCTCCCTGGAAACTAGTACGAGCACATTTTGATATTGAGCATACAGATATAACAAAGGCTGAAAATACTAATTTGTTATTATGCAATATGAAAATGCATTTGCATGATCACTACTCCAACCATTTTAAGATATACACTGATGGATCATTAATCAATGAACATGCAGGTGCAGCATACATTATCCCAGGCCTTAACAAAGAAAAGTCCTATTATCTCGGAAAAAAACAAATCTATATTCACTGCTGAGTTAACTGCCATAATTATGGCCTTAAAGTTTGTTGTTGATTACCCTCAAAATTTATTTAAAGTTGTTTTATGCGTAGATTCTAAGTCAGTTCTTACTGCAATGAAGAATTTTAAATTAAAAGTTCGACCTGAGATGATCACTGAAATAAATAACTTAGTCCATTTCCTCTCAGTTAGAGACACTGAAGTAACATTTCTTTGGGTGCCCTCCCACTGTGGGTTATATTATAATGAAAAGGTTGATGTTCTAGCAAAGAGAGGAGCAAAACGATCTTCAGATTCGCATTTTTTGAACTTCTGCATGTCAGTGCAAGAGTGCTATACTTTGGCGGAAAAAGTGCAATTTTCTAATTTTCATTTGATAGAAAGAGAAACTGGGTGTTTTGGTTTACATGATGGAATGAAAAATATTCATGAAAAGTTAAGTAAGTACGATCAAAACATTTATCGTAGACGACAGATAAGTTCCTTGATCTGTAGATGGAAACTGGATTGCTTTAAAACAAAGTATGTCAAAAATATACATTGTATTTGTGGTCATAGCATATCAATTGATCACATTCTTTTGTGTGACTTAATGAAAAAATTCATTCCAAATACGTCTGTACAGTCTATTCAAAATGTTTTCCTGTCACCAAGTGAAACATATCTTTTCTTTTTACACTTAGCTAAAAGTCCAATTGGCAAATACTTATAATAGATAGCAGTCAGTAGTGAGATGAGGCAGAAGAGTTACATGGGTTTTTTTCTTAATCTTTGATTAAGTGGATTTTCTATTTTTGTGTTATAGTTGTAAATAAGTTATTTTTTTTCCTTTTTACACGTTGTGTTACCCTTTTTTTTCCCCGGCCCCGATTTTTTTTTTTTTTTCGTCTAATATCACGTAATGTGGAAAGACGTAAAACAAAACAACAACAACAACACATGGAGAGAGAGCTACATGAAAACCAAGAGTTACACGAAAAACAAAATGACACCAAGAATCACAGATGTCAAGGAAATGAATGTTACAATTAAGTATATACAATTACAAAATATTCAACCAGTGACTTGCGCTTATTATCTATCAATCGCTGTTGTATCACCACAGGTTTTCAGTCAATGGATATTGCCTAACATGAAATGCATAAAAGCATGTCTCGGACCTTTGCATTTATTAGCTACCAATCACTCCTGCACTAGTACAAAAGTTCAGTTGATAGATCTTGCTTTAGAAGATAAAATGTAAACGAAACAAACAAAAATAGCTCAGACCCTCAAAATTCAACTAGAAAGCCAATTCAAAATACATTCTTGCAGTCTGTCTTGTCTTGAACATTTCCAGTACAGCGCGCAGTTCTTTCATATGTGTCCCTTTCGGTGGGTAACAGAATCACTCATATCAGAAGCAGATGTTGTTCAACTGAGAAACAAAATCTTAACTTTTCTTAAACAGTTGGTATTGAGTATCTAGAAATCACACACACACACACACACACACACACACACACACACACACACGCACGCACACACACACACACATGCACACACACACACACACACACACACACACACACACACACACACACACACACACACACACTGTGGAAAAGAGGAACCGGAAGAAGATGTTATCGGAAGTAACCAAACCCCTCTTCCGGTGCAGTGTAGATCCTTAATGTCCGCCAGAAGTTACCCAAAACCTTACTAGAAGTTATCCTAACTTACACAGACTTATTGAAGTTAACAAAAACTTACACGCTTCTCAGCAGATTTCGGTGAATCTTCATCCGAATCATAAATCTGTGTGAAATCAGCTATTTTGTTGCACACAAACAGCCCTTCCTCGCAAGGGTTGTCCGCCATGGATTACACTTACTGAGGTCCTCAGAAACCCTGCAACTTTTCACTCTTTTCTCAAAGAAACCTTAAAACTTTTCTGTTTACGGCATAGCCTTTTTTTCTCTTCTTCTCTCACTTGACCTAAACTCTCTCTCTCTCTCTCTCTCTCTCTCTCTCTCTCTCTCTCTCTCTCTCTCTCTCTCTCCCTTTCTCTGTGTGTGTGTGTGTGTGTGTGTGTGTGTGTGTGTGTGTGTGTGTATGTGTGTGTGTGTGAACGTGCGTAACTGCGTGCATCCATGCGCGTGTGTATGTATGTATGTATGTATATACGTATGGATGGATGGATGTGTGTGTGTGGGGTGGGTGGGGGGGTGGGGGGTGATTGTGTGTGTGTGTACGCGCGCGCGCGCTTGTGTGTGCAAACATGAGTACTTGCGTGCGGGCATGCATGTGTGTGTGTGTGCGCGCGCGTGCGCGCGCGCGCGCGTGTGTGTGTGTGTGTGTGTGTGTGTGTGTGAAGGTGTATGTGCGTGTATGTGCTCTTTTCATACCCTCTATCTTCCTCTTTCCCCTTTTCCCACCATTCCAAAACTCTGTGTGTGTGTGTGTGTATGTGTGTTGTGTGTGTGTGTGTGTGTGTGTGTGTGTGTGTGTGTGTGTGTGTGTGTGTGTGTGTGTGTGTGTGTGCGTGCGTGTGTGTATGTGTGTGTGTGTGTGTGTGTGTGTGTGTGTGTGTGTGTGTGTGTGTGTGTGTTAATACGCATGGGTAACGGCATGCGTGTGTGTATATGCTCTCTCGATGCCCTCTGTCTCCTTCTTTCTCACTCTCTTCAACCCATCTCCACCTTCTCCCTCCTTCCCTCTCTGTCTCTGTCTTTCTCTTTCCCTCTCGCTCTTTCTTTCTCCCCCCTTTTGTGCTCTCCTTCCCTCCTCCCCTCTCTCTCTGTCTCTCTCTCTCTCTCTGTCTGTCTGTCTGTCTCTCTCTGTGTCTGTCCGTCTCTCTCTCTCTCTCTCTCTCTCTCTCTCTCTTTCTCTCTCTCTCTCTCTCCCCATCTCTGTCTAAGACAGAAAAGCACATTGCTCATGTATGCTGTTTTCAGATGGCTAAACAGGTTTAAGAATTTGTTTGAAACGGTGATTACTTTATCATCATCATCACCATCATCATCATCACCATCATCATCATCATCATCATCATCATCATCATCATCATCATCATCATCATCATCATTATCATCATCATCATCGTCATCGTCGTCGTCGTCGTCGTCGTCTCATTATATCATCATCATCATGCCTACAAAATAATGTAGTTTGATGATGATGATTATGACAACGACGACGACTATGACGATGATTAAGATTATCATTGTTGTCTTAGTCGTCGAATGCTGTTGCTGGCAACCATGGGAAGGGGGAGGGGAGGTGGGGGGGGGGGGGGGGCGAGGGAGAGATAGAAAGACAGAGAGACAAAGACAGAGATAGAAACAGAGAGACATAGAGAGAGACAGAGACAGAGAGACAGACAGGGACAGAGAGACTGGGACACAGAGAGAGAGAGAGAGAGAGAGAGAGAGAGAGAGAGGAGAGAGAGAGAGAGAGAGAGAGAGGCTGGACACTTCGCCTTCGTTCAGTGAGTCTGAGAATAAAGAAGTGCACATGGAAGAAATAGCTTATTTCAGCACTGGGACAGGATGTACGATGAGGGCCCAGTAGTGTTAAGGTCCAGAATCATCAACGTCCAATACCATCAGGCCCCAGTACCACTAGGGTTCAGCTCCATCGGAGGCTAGTACCATCAAGCCCAGTACATCAAGCCCAGTACCATCAAGGCCCTGGTACCAGTAGGGCCCAATACCAGCCAAGGCTCTGTACTGTCAACGCTCAGAAGCGCCAAGTCCAAATACTACTGAAGTCTAGTGCCATCAAGCCCGTGCGCCTTCAGGGCCTAATGTCAAGGCCTATGTTCCTGTAAGGCCTAGTACAATCAGGGTCTTGTTACCAACTGGGCTTGGCTTTATACCTTTCCTTTCCTTCCCGTTGCGTAGTTGCAAACTATTTAAAATCCGTCCAGACCTGAAAGAGTTTTTATCATGTTCCCGAGGAGGCCGTAATGAAGAAAACAGTTTTGTGCCGTTTGCATACAGGCCGCTCCTTTTACACCCATTTTTATCTTTTAAAAGGCGAAGAAGCTCCGTGATGCATTCCATGTCATGGACCACCCACAATAAAACATGTCCTTTTAGAGTGTTGGGACATAAACACTTTACAGCAGACTCCATGAAAATCCTGTTCAGAGATGCTCACCTGATGTGATCTCTGAATTTCTGAAAGAGATTAACATTTTCCATCTAAGATTTTACAAAGGAAAGTTTTATTTTTAACGAAATTCCCAGTGTGTTTATGGAAGGTATGTTTTAAACAGTTATGTGAATTAAGGTGTGTTTTTTTTTTTTGCAAATGACTTGTGAGTTAACTTCAACGATATGGCAGCCCTGATATGGCCTTTTGCGGTCGGCTGGGCTAAAAGCAACATTGCTATTACTATTACTAGTTGACTGCTGCATGCAGGCAAAGAGGTACTGGGGCCTAATGAATCGAAACGTGATGAAATCATTCCTTAAAAGAGAAATCACTATAAGCTAATCTGCGTGTACTGGCATTTGTATTGACTTGTGTTTCTGACAAAAAAATTGCAGTTCAGTTTTTAAGTTGAAGTTCGTGCTCTTTCGCAGCTGTGCCTATACTGACAAAGAAAACTTTGTTCTGAATCAGGAAAAAAAAACAACGAAGAAACATCAAGGAGAACTGCCCGCAAAATTAAATTCAATTAATAAAATAAACAAAGTATTGAAATATTCAGGACTAAGCAATGTTGAGGCTACAGCAATGCTGACCGATGTCTCACCCAATGTGTAAATGTATGAAAAAAATATATATAAAAAAAAAGATCAGTACTACGAAATCACTTTATTTCTGATTCTCATCTTGACGAATGGCACTGCTGGAAGGAGAGCCAAAGCCACATTCCAGGTGATGAAATTCCCTACTCCGTCGCCAGATTATAAGGGAACATTACTGTACAATACAATAAGGACGATACAGTGCAGTGTAGTGTACTGGCAAGTATCATTTTTGAATACATCATATACACTAAAAGTCAGTTTATTAATGGAAGAATTTTACCTGTTTACTAGATCTTTTTTTTAAGCAAACTGGTACTAGTACATGAAATGCGTTTTTGCTTCAACAAACACGTTAAAAAGCTTTTAAATTTCTTTCCAGACATGTGTTTGAACCTACGGTAATACTTGCTCGCGAGCTAAGAAGTGCGCACGCTCCCCCCCCCCCCCGTGTGTGTGTGTGTGTGTGTGTGTGTGTGTGTCGTGTGTGCGTGTGTGTGTGCGTGCGTGCGTGCGTGCGTGTGGTGTGTGTGTGTGTGTGTGTGTGTGTGTGTGTGTGTGTGTGTGTGTATGTGTACGGTCTCATACATACATATGGCTTCTTAAGGCAGCAGGGTAGGCAAACAGCAGGCCCAGGGTCTGTAGAGGCAGAGAGGGCGCTCTGAGGAAGCAGAGTAATTGGGACTTTGTTCGTGCCGCTGTATGTATTGACTCACTGAACTGCCGCGGAGGTCGTTTTCTGTGTCCACCTCTTGGGTCCACAACAACGGCAAGAGACTACAATTTGTACTTCTCTCTCCTCCTCCCCTCCCCTTCACCCTCTCTCTCTCTCCTCTCTCTCTCTCTCTCTCTCTCTCTCCCCTTCACCCTCTCTCTCTCTCTGTCTCTCCTCCTCCTCCCTCCCTCACTCCCTCTCTGTCTGTCTGTCTGTCTGCTCTCTCTCTTTCTCTGTCCTACTCCTTCCAAGCTTCTCTCTCTCTCTTATCACACACACACACACACACACACACACACACACACACACACACACACACACACACACACACACACATCTCTCTCTCTCTCTCTCTCTCTCTCTCTCTCCTCTCTCAGTGTCCCCCTCCTCTCTCCCTTACTCTCTCAGTCTCACCCCTCTGCGATGTCTCTTTCTAGAGAAAGTCTCACCCCCTCTGCGATGTCTCTTTCTAGAGAAAGTCTCGTGTGCTCGCGGCGTGCGCTAGTGTGTGGATGAGTGCGTCGGTGTGCTGCACGCAGCATGTGTGTGTACATGTGTGCATTTGGTGGTGGGTGGCTGGTGCGTGCGTGCGTGGTGCGTGCGTGCGTATGGCGGGTGTGGGTGTGCTGTGCGTGTGCGGGTGTGTGGTGAGGTCGGTGTGCTGAGCGCATGTGTGTTGTGTGTGTGTGTGTGTGTGTGTTGTTGTGTGTGGGGTGTGTGTGCGTGCGTGCGTGCGTCGTGCGTGCGTGTGTGTATCATTTCCTCCCAAACGCGCAACACCTCCCCTTCCCCACCGCCCCCCCTCCCCCGCTTCAACCCCCCCCCCCCCCCCCGGCTCCCTGTTCTTAACTTCTCTCCCTACCAGGGTCTCTAAGCAACTTAAAACAAACGCTGTGAACGCCAGCTGGGCCTATGAATCCCTCACCGTCCTTGCAGTAGGTTTGCCATAACTGTTGACAATACTTCCCGTGAGGCGAACCGCCACAACTGTTGGCAGGGGAAGAGGAGGAGGAAGAGGAGGAGGAGGAGGAGGAGGAGGACTGGATTTGGCCAACATGCGAGAAATTCCAGCAGAAGAAGAGCACTCGTAGTTGTAGAGTGTGGAGGGGATAATATTACCAGCATAGTATAGAGTCAGTTAGCACTGGTGGGGTGACGTGGTCTGGTCTGATACCTAGCATGAAGTAGCCTGGAACTTGCGGTCTGAGTCGAACAAAGTGTAGTGTAGGTGTAGTGTGGCGTGGTGTGTGTGTGTGTGGTGTGGTGTGGTGTGGTGTGGGTGTGTGTGTGTGTGGTGTGGTGTGGTGTGGTGTAGTGTAGTG
>CM065738.1:17319460-17324460 GCA_033310375.1 Conus canariensis
AGCAAGTCTGATCTTCGGGGCTAACAACACTCTTGACTGTTCTCCCCACTTTCGCTCTTTTCCCCGTGGATAGGCTCATTTTGATTCTGCTATGCCCCCATAGTTTCGGTCTCCCGTTTAGGGCGGGAGTACGGGGACGAGGGAAGGAGGGAAGCTGGAAAAGGAAGGGGGGTGGGGAGGTAGAATTCGATGGTGCACTCTGAATAAAAACCGGGTAAATCAGCTAGTTATTCATACTTCATTCAAGTTTAGTTCTTCTACATCGTTCTCTTTTTAAGTCTGTTGCTACAGCTGTCGCCTTGTGTCCAAAGTGTACTTTGCATGAATGCTCCGATTACTAAAGAGCATTCAAAGTATACCGAAAGCATGTATCTTGTATTAATGAAGACATTTTTCCCCATTGATTTGGTTTGCATATTGATTGATGAAAAAAATCAAATTACAATTGAATTGTTTTCTTTGGGGATTGTTGATTTATCCGTCTATATATTTTCTGTTGGCCATAGTAACAACATGCAGCGTCTGTGGAAGACTTTGTGCCTTAAGAATTGGTCCTCATTCCCACATGAGGACCCACATCAACAGATGACCTGCCTGCCTACTCATCCATCGGACACAACGGGAGAATCCATCAACATCATCATCATACATATTGTTGGCCATAGTAAGAAAACCGTAAGGAACTTTCTCCACGAATAGAACAGGGCAATAGCTGTTTTGTTGAGTGGGACACAGGCACTGTATGTGATTTGTTTTGTAAGTCGACAAGAGGTTGCAGAGACTAGAGATTGGGAAAGAATTGTTACAGGTCTGTGAGGACCAGCAAACCTTGTTTATGATCACGATTATTTTTTGTATGACGTTGTGGGTGTAAAGTCTGAAAGAAAAAAACCCTTTGTTTTAGCTTTGCGAAATAAGCAGAGAGGACTTGTATGTAAATTGTGTAAAAGGTGTAGTTGTCAATGAAAAGGGGGAACTCCCTTTTTGTTTTTCCAGACTGGTCGTGTGTCGACGTGCGAGAGTCTGACGTATTTAAGACCCATGCATCTATAGGCTCATTCATTCCATCAAAGACGACCTTTCACACACTGCTTTCTCACGAACACGATGCCTTCAGGAGGTTCAATTCTTTTTTCTTTCTTTGTTTGGCACGAGGACAGCTGCACGTGTCGGTGAGGAATATACATAATTTAAATCTTGAAATCTAACATTGAACGAATGTGAAATATAATGCTGGAAGATTGATTTTGTTTTTACTGCCATTAGAAGACAAGGTCATTTTAAATAAATCCATGTTAGGTTTAGAAACAATGGGTCTGTTGAACTGATGTTGGAGCTGGAAACAAAGCACTGATTAATGATATCATTATTATTATTACTATTATTAATATTGTTATCATTATTATAAATACTTATATAGCGCCTATTCTCGGCAAGAGACCAAGCTCTAAGCGCTTACATTCCACACTCGTTTGCACAACGGGCTGCCTACCTAGGTAGTGCCGACCGAAGAGCAGCCAGCTGGCGCTTCATTCAGTTGTTTCCCGTGTCATCCGGTCAATATCGTTAAATATCGTTCACTCAGTTTTGTTACTTCCTTCATTCTATCTATTTCTCACGCAGGGTGCATGCTATGTGTAACGTGTCATTCATACCAACGGCCAAACTGGCCTTCTCTTCCGAAAGTTGGTGATGGGATTTTACGTGTGTGCAAGATGTTATGCGTGCGTTGACACACGGAACCTCGGTTATAGTCTCATTCGAAGGACTGTATGGGAAATGGAGTCAGAACGAATGTTAACTCCGAGGAATAAATCCCCCTGTAGCGAAACGCCCCGGCGGAGATTCGAACCCGCAACCCCAGGATCACCAAGATTATGTGTCCGGCGCTCTACCACTGAGCTATTCCGGCCCCCATATTGTAGACGAGCATTATAAAAATGTTTTTGCACAAAAAAATAAATAATAAAATCTAACATATAACCGAAGAGATAGAAACTTGAATACTTTTAACGTGTTGCAAAGATCTGATGTCGTTTATTATTGTAATGGTTCGTTGCTGTAAGGAAAAAAAAGAACACTAGCCGAGACGAGCCTGAATTAAGACGTAGTGAAACATTCGTCTTAAATGGGCACCACAGAACTGTTTAATCTGTGAAAACTGGAGAAGACCTGTTTTTAAAGCTATGAACATGTAACTGCCACGACAGTTTTTGATTGTTGATTTTTGTAGAAGAAGGAGAAGAAGAAGAAGAAGAAGAAGAAGAAGAAGAAGAAGAAGAAGAAGAAGAAGAGGAAGGAGAGGGAGATGGAGGAGGAGGAGGAGAAGAAGAAGAAGAAGAAGAAGAAGAAGAAGAAGAAGAAGAACAAGAACAAGAACAAGAACAAGAGAAAGTACACTGGAAACTTCATTGCTCTTCCATCAATTCAAAGCGTTTGTACAAACACATGGAGGACATAGACACTAGAGAAGAAGAAGAAGAAGAAGAAGAAGAAGAAGAAGAAGAAGAAGAAGAAGAAGAAGAAACAGAACACACAGAAGAAACAGCAGAGGAAGAAGAACAGGAAGAAGAATAGGAAACTAGACACTTTATTGCTGTTCCAACAATTCTCAGTGTTCGTACAAACACACATGGGGGACAGAGACATTGATTTATCTGTAGACAAGCGCTAGACAAGACAAACCTCTTCTTTAGGTCGAAGCCGTGTAAAGAGTCCCGCCCATTTGTTTGTACTGTTTGGTTTGGCTTTTTGCCCCCTTCTCTCACCTTCCACCCTCCTCACTATCCTTGAGGGGTGTCATCATCCCACGCCTTTGATTCCGACGGGTCCTACACAACCATCATCACGTTCAGCCTGTCGCAGTCCCTAAGAACCAATCAATGTCAAGTCGTCCTGAGGTAACTCACCGGAGGAGACTCTGACTTCTTATATCAGAGTCGACATGAAGATTCTGGAGATGCAATACATTGTGTTGCTTCGTATTGTATTGCAATGATAGCATTTGCACTGTACTGTTATGCATTGCACTGTATTGCCATGCATTTCATTGTAATGCATTGCATCCTAGTGTGGTATTGTATTGCATTGTATTGCATTGCATGATGTTGCACTGCATTGCATTGCGTTGCATTACATTCTATCGCAGTACTGCATTGGATTGCATTGCATTCTGTCGCACTACCTGTATTGCTCTGCACTGAACTACATTACATTGTTCTGCACTGCATTGATGGACTATAGAAATTCCCAGATGATTATTCTAGTTGTCCTGGGGAGAAGTAGACGAAAATGTGTGCTCTACTTAGGGGACATAATTCAACGATGGCGGCGTACTCTGCACACGTGTGATGAAGGCTTAAGCGTGTCAAATAAGGCATAAAGCATTCGACATTTTACTTTCCCACCATACATACAGAGCATCAATAGGTTTTGCCGATAAGTGGCATATGTCAATCGTCAACATTTCAACATTTAGGAATCGCTAAAATTAGCAAGCCGTGATCTTAGTTTATGATTGTTCAATAGAAGCTTGGCAGGAAAATGTTTTTCTTTTCGTTTTTGAAGGGGTTGTGTTTTAAATGGAAGTTTCAAGAAGTTGATTTTCTGTCAGCGAAACTCTTTGTGTTAAGATGACCCGGTGGCGAAGAGTCTCTGGACGACAAACAGTATAGTTCAATCTCTCTCTCTCTCTCCCCTCTCTCCTCTCTCTCTCTCTCTCTGTCTGTCTCTCGCTTCTCTCTCTCTCTCCGCTTTCTCTCTCTCTCTCTCTCTCTCTCTCTCTCTCTCTCTCTCTCTCTCTCTCTCTCTCTCTCTCTCCCCCAGGAACAAAGAGCTCGGGGTACCAAAGCTCATGCGCATTTAGATGAGAACACAGGAACAGAAAGACTTTGATCCTCAGGTGATTACCCGATCCGGTCACCTCACTTTCTTTCTTTCTGTCTGTCTGTCTGTCTGTGTGTGTGTGTGTGTGTGTGTGTGTGTGTGTGTGTGTGTGTGTGTGTGTGTGTGTGTGTGTGTGTGCTGTGTGTCTGTTTGTCTGTCTGTCTGCCTTGTGTCTGTCTGACTCTCTCTCTCTATCTCTCTCTCTGTGACTGTCTGGCTTCCTGTCTCTGTCTCTATCGCTATGTCCGTGTGTCTGTGTGTCTCAGTCTCACTCTCTTTGCCTCTCTCTGTCTCTCTGTCTCTCTCTCTCTCTGTCTCTCTCTCTTTCTCTCTCTCTTTCTCTCCCTTATGATTTATTTCATCTTTATTGTAAATTACAGAATAAGCTCTACAGATTGTTTGGATGTTCTGCTCTCATGAAAAAAAAAGAAAGAAAAAAGTGCAGTATGTAATGAAGAACATTACGAAACAGTACTTTCAAAAGTACCCAGATTCTACCCTGCAAATATTTTCACTGTACTTGTCATCACATCTAAAATAATAATAAAACTGTTGTTGGAACATCAAATTCGAATGCAGTATGAGAGAGAGAGAGAGAGAGAGAGAGAGAGAGAGAGAGAGGGAGAGAGAGAGAGAGAGAGAGAGAGAGAGAGAGAGAGGGAGAGAGAGAGAGAGAGGGTGGGCAGGGGAAAGGGATTGCACTTAAGGAAGTGAATATTAATTATTGCTTAGTGATTACATTGGATGCTTTTTTTTCGTTGATTTTTTTAAAATGCGTATTTCGCAGGACATTGTTTTTTTCAAAAAAAAGGAAGCACGTGTGACAGTTTTCATCAGCCAAAGCAGATTTTCATGAGGAATTTCATTTATGGACAACACTCTTTGCCAGTGGTTTAATTACGTGCATGGAGAGCACGTTTTCTAGAGGCACCCTGGTTTATCGCTTTATGCGAAAGACCTGCACCCCGACGACCCCTTAAGGTCTAGTAGAAAGGAGGAGAAACACACACACACACAACACACACACACACACACACACACACACACACACACACACAAACACCCCCCCCCCTACACACACACACACACACACACACACGCACGCACGCACGCAC
>CM065738.1:17344460-17356960 GCA_033310375.1 Conus canariensis
AAAAACATATCCAAAAATATTTATTTACTCATTTAAACAAATATAATTTGATTCATCCTAAGCAGTCAGGTTTTAGGGAAAACCATTCCTGCCACACCGCGCTTACGCAAATGATTGACAAATGGCTCTTGAACATTAATAACAATGAACTTACAGGAGTTATCTTCATTGATCTAGCTAAAGCTTTTGATATTATAAACCACTCTCTTCTCCTAAAAAAGCTCGCTTTATACGACTCTCTGAAAATACTCTTCAGTTCATGTCCTCATTTCTTTCTGATCGAAAACAGGTAGTATGCGTTAATTCCTCAAAATCAGATTTGCAGCCAGTAAAATATGGTGTTCCACATGGATCCGTTCTTGGCCCTTTACTCTTTTCGATCTATATAAATGATTTACCGCTACGTATTCGATGTGACTGCGAATTATTTGCTGATGACAACTCTATGCATTCTAACCACCCTCGCTTGCAGGTTGTGACGTCCGATCTGCAAGATAGTTTAAACAGTGCTGTCAAATGGACGAAATCAATCACATGTCCTTAATGCAAAAAAAAACCCTAAATGCATGGTCATTACTAGCAGACAAAAACGTCAAAATATGCCTGCTGATTTATTTTCAATATTTGTTTCTAGTGAAAAAATCGAAGAAGTAAAAACACATAAAGTTTTGGGTGTTGTCATTGATACAACTTATCATGGTCCGATCACATAGCTTACCTATGCAAAAGAATATCCCCCAAAATATTCCAGTTGTCGAAAATAAAGCATTTTCTGAATATGCATGCTAGAAAACAATTCTTTCATGCCCATAACAGTCAATTAAGACTATGCTTCTACTTTATGGGATTCAGCCAGCGCAAACAGTCTGAAACCTTTAGCAAGATTGCACAGGCGCGCATAAAATTAGTTCTCTTAAAATCTAGTTCATTAATTCTAAACGATTATAAATCTTTGGGTATCCTTCCCTAAAGCAAAAACTCGAATATAATAAGGCTATATTTATGCATAAAGTGGTAAATGGAATGCACCTCCCTCCATTGTAAACAGTTTCCGGACGAATGACAATAGGCACGTCCACAAGTTAATAATGCCTCTGCCCAGACTTGACCTTTACAAATCAAGCCTCGTATACGTGGTGGTACGTATTGGAACAATTTGCCTCCATTTCCGAAAGAAATCTCAAGTTTTAATATTTTCAAAGAGCGCTTAAAAGGATAGTCTGCTCAGTAAGTTTATATATATATATATATATATTATATATATATATATATATATATATAACTGTACCAGTTGATTCCTAAATCAATTCAAAAGACTCAGTGAACAGAAATAAAATACTGCACGATTACAAGCCTGTGTTAGACGGAAATCTTGCACGTGTCACTTGAAGCACAGCAATAATGGGTTAAGCTATTTGACATGCTTTACATTGATGATATCGCTTAATTGTATTCGTTAATGATGTATTGTGTGTATTCAAGTTATTTAACTCTTGTTTCCCCGTTTGTATTTGTACTTTACATGTATTTTCTCTCCCCCCCCCCCATCCCGCCCACACCCCATACCCCCGCTTCCGCTCTCTCTCTCTCTCTCTCTCTCTCTCTTCTTTCTCTCTCTGCTTCTCTCCACCTTCCCCCCCCCCTCTCTCTCTCTCTTCACCCCGTTGCTTACTATGTATGTTTGTGTGTTGTTTGTTTGCGAAAGTGTAAAGTGTTTGGGTGGGTGTTTGGGGAGGGGCGTTTTCTGGGTGGGGATTGTTAAAGTGGAAGTGTGTTACGTTTCTTTGATGATATTTCCATTTTGTGTATTTTCAGACTTTTTTGTGTGTTCAATCTTTTGTTTGTTTGTTGGGTTTCTTTTTTTTTTTTGTCGTTTGTTCATTTTTCATTTCGCAATTTTTTTTGTTCCCCTCTTGGGCGAGGGCCTGGATGTAAAAAAAGTATGAACTTGCTTATTTATTACCCTCGATAATAAAGAATTTGTCTTGTCTTGTCTTGTCTTGTCTTTTCTCTCTCTCTCTCTCTCTCTCTCTCTCTCTCTCTCTCTCTCTCTCTCTCTCTCCTCTCTCTCTCTTTCTGTGGCACAAACATACACACAATCACCACTGTTCCGAGGTGTGTGATAGCGTGTGTGTGTGTGTGTGTGTGTGTGTGTGTGTGTGTGTGTGTGTGTGTGTTGTGTGTGTGGCTGGCGCGCGGGTGTGTGTGTGTGTTGTGTGTGTGTGTGTTGTGATTGGTTTAATGCCATACGTGTACTTTTTTATTTGTTATGTGTGTGTGTGTGTTGTGAGTGTGTGTTTGTGCGCGTGGTGTTGTGTGTGTGTGTGTGTGCATGTGTATGTGTGTGTGTGTGTGTGTGTGTGTGTGTGTGTGTGTGTGTGTGTGTGTGTTCATTGGGCGGATGGGTAGGTTGATGGATAAAGGGGATGCGTTTTGTGTGCTTCATAAGTAGGAAACATACCAGAATGAAACAATCACGAAACCACACATTAGTACATGAATAAACTCAAATGCTACACTCAGATCGGCATGCGAGTGTCCATCTGTAGGTAACACACAGTTACTAATGACAACCATAAGTCAGTCACTAAAAGTTAAAAAAAAAGAAACGGTGGAAATATAGGAGGATGAAGGTCCCACCTAAATAATAAAAAAAGAACAGAAAAAGGAGGGGGTCGGAAAGCAAAAAACAAAAACCCAAAAAACAAAAAAACAAAAAACAAACAAACAAAAAAACAGTGGGAACATTTGGAGGTATGAGGAACCCTCCACATCAGTGTGCTCTCGAGACTTAGCAGATGTGGGGTACGTATATGGACTAGTCCGCACGCAGTGACACCTCCTTGATGAAATTGAAGCTGACACTGAAGCACCAACCAATCCTCCCCGGTGGCTGTAAACGGTGACTGAACACAAATTGCAAGCAGCCCTCCTCCAGAGACTCTCATGTTGGGCATGGCTGACGTCTGTCATTGTATTGTATTGTATTGGTCACAGACCAAGCTCTAAGCGCTTTACAATAAACAAACTACCTCACTCACTCAACGGGCCGCCTACCCAGGTAGAGCCGGCCGAAGAGCAGCCTACTGGCGCTCATTCAGTCGTTTCCCGTACCATTTCACTTCAGTCACTCATTTTCATTTATCTCATTTATTCCTCCAGTTTCTCACACAGGATGCATGCGATGTCTATACGTGTCCTCCATTTCCACCGGTACACGATAACAGTAAGTGACAATTTTTGTGGCTTGGTAAGAAATACCAGGCGGCTATCTTCAATCTACATCAATCTTGCCAGGGCAGCGGGGAACCCCCTGCTCTTTTCGATTTTCAACTGCCGTGGGTTCTTTAACGTGTGCAGGGGGCCAGGAAAGCACACTGGTCCGACTCGCTTATAGTCCCCATCCGATGGACTTGACGTTCAGTTCATTTGTCATTCAAACTGGGAAAGAAAGGGCGAGAAAGGCAGGGCTCGAACCCACGCACTTCACACACGTTGGATTGGCAGGCAAACGTCTTAATCCACTCCGCCACCTTTCTTCCTGTCATTTAGGATGTGAGAAGAAAACATATTTAGTCTATGTTAGTTGCAACGTGAGGCGACTGCAGGTGGAACTCTTGGAACTCTGAACAAATTCCTTTAAAGAAAAAAACCTTTCTATACTGACTCGGCCGAACAGCGTGGACAATCAAATCACAAGACAAAACACGACGCGTTTCGACTCATCTTGCGCCGAATTCGACAAAGATAAGTGATCGCTCGTTCTTCATTTGCGTTGTCCTGGGTGTTGTTTATCTTGCCTGAAGAAGACCTATGAGGTCGAAACGCATGGTGTTTTGTCTTGTGATTCGTTTGTCCACGTTGCTCGGCGGAGTCAATTATAGATCGTTTAAAAAAAATGTATATTTACATATACAATTATATACATATATGTATCTCTCTCTCTCTCTCTCTCTCTCTCTCTCTCTCTCTCTCTTTGTGTGTGTGTGTGTGTGTGTGTGTGTGTGTGTGTGTGTGTGTGTGTGTGTGTGTGTGTGTGTGTGTGTGTGTCTACGCCGTATTTCATGGCAAACAAGCGTTACTTCGCGTTATGGTATGCGTGTTCGCTTGTGTAAGTCCCTAAATGTCCCAGCTTTGGACAGGTGGCCGATATCGATGGGGGTTAAGGCGTTCGTTTGACGCCTTGAGACGCCCAGATATCCAGAAGAGTGCTGGTTCAAATCCGGCAACGACAAGAAGGAAACTTATTACAGGAGGGTTTCTATGAGTCATGACCTGAACGGAGTACACCCCCCCCCAGAGAGCGTAAGGTGTTCATGGCCGAAGTACTTGTCTGAGGAGGGGTTATGGTGGGGTTGGTGGGGGTTTTCTCTGAAGGCCATCTGCTGTTCATCTCTCCTAGAGTTTCTTCCTGCTAGACTGACTTGCTGTGGTAACCCTGAGGTCTATTTCATTCTCGTGCAGTGCAGGTAGTTGATAGGGTGTACAACAATCATAATGGAAGAATAAGCAGAAAAACCTGTCTCTGCGACTTCTAACCCTTACACGCAACAATGACTTGTTTGTACTAAGAATGAAGCAGTTTTTTAAACACAAAAAAAGTTGAATTAGAGACTTACTGTGTTGCTTTTATTGTCCTGCCTCTGTCTCTTTCGTCCACAATGTATTGGTAAATATCTGGGGCCACACAAACTGCCGATTTCTGTCACTTTTTCTGTCCACTTGTATATCTTCATCCTCTGATGTCATCTGCTGTCGGCGCTGGCATCGACGTTTCCTGTTCGTGTTCGTTTCAAAGTGAGGTGACAGCGAGCGGAAATGAAACAAACTTAAAAGAAAAATGAGTGTGCCTCCGAATGATGAGAAACAAACAAATGCCAAGACAAATACGATGCACTTTGACCTCTTTGGTCCTCTTCAGGCAGGACACACAACATTCAGGACAAGGAAAACGAAGAGCCAACAGACAGTCTCTTATCTTCTCCGATTGGCGCAAAACGTATGTGGAATCATTTTGCACCCCCCCCCCCCCCCACACACACACATACACACACACACACACGCACACACACACCCACACACACACACACACACACACACACACAACTGTCTGTAATCACGTTAAGTGGGAAGACGTTAAATTGAAGAACAACACACACACACACACACACACACACACACACACACACACACACACACACACACACACTTCGAGAAGAAATGACTCTTCGCTCTTCGTTGTCATCGTCTTGAAACATTGTTTGTCTTGTCTGAAGAAGACTAAAGAGGTCAAAACGCGTCGTGTTTGCTTGTCATTTGTTTGTTTCTGTCGTTCGGTGGCATAGCAATTTTTCTCTTCATTCTGTTCACGTGCTCAACTCAGGTCAAATTAACATTTCATTTTTCAGGTGAAATATTGAAAATAAAACATTTTTATATGGCTGCCTTGCCTTCAGCACCACTTTACGCTGCTTCTTTTGGCTCCCTGTCCAAAGCCACACCCCGACCTGTCCCGCCGCTGCCCTGCACTAGCAGTCCACAGGGAGCAGGTTTTTTTTTTTCTTTAAGTCGTAAGGAGGCAATTCACAAGAGCACTGCTGTAGTGTCACGTCTGTGGTGTTCAGTGGTGTCTGTTCTGACCCAACATCCGCAGGACACCACCCACTGACCCACTACTGACGACAATAACTGTTCAGTCGCGGAGCAAAAACGTTAATTTCGAAAAAAAAATAAATAAAAAAAAAGAACCAGAGCAAGCACCACCTCTCAGCTTGGCTCATCTCTAAATCTAACCTGTCCACACTGCAGGAGACTATTGAGTGGGAGGATTGGCCTGTCCACACTGCAGGAGACTATTGAGTGGGAGGATTGGCCTGATAAGCCATCTTCCTACCACCACGCCACCACCCAGTGATAGCAGAAGTCGTGGTTATCTTCGCCCGCCAAGGACAAACAACAATCAAGGAGCCAGTGGGAGTGAACTTCCTGCCCCAGAGGGCGCCACCTCGTCCATACTGTGACAGTCCCTCTGAATTCGCAGATATGAAAAGGAACTTTTTTTTTTTTGATAAACCAAACCACCCATACAAAAACAAAAGAAATGTGAAAAAGATGGAAGAGAAAAAAAGAATGAGAATGAAGTTATCATGAAAACAATTTGAAGTTACGTCCGATACACACATCGGCAAAAGGAACATGCAACGCAAATACTCCTCTTCCTTCCATTACGTACTAAACGACTCTTGTGCATAGCTTACGCTGACACAAATAAACACATACATAAAGATATATACACTAAGGACACATTACACAAGTATACAAATGCACTTGATCACAACAAAAAACACCAGTTATCTGCCAAATTTTCGTCTTTACTTGACTTCATCAGGACTGTCACCTTGGAACACCTAGTAGTCCTCCTTTGACGTTTATCGTGTCATACGTCATCGTCTATACGTATTTATTGGTCTCGCGTTTATGTCGTCAAACAAGTATACAAATGATTACATTTAGAACCATTGGCGAGAGATAAGAGAAAAATCAACCGTTCGTGAGACACCATTTTCAGACTTTTCCCAAATAGTATTTTGCTCTTTGCACTTTGCGGTTTCATTAGCAAAATGTGTCCATCCATTTCCCCGTAAGTTTAAAAATAAATTGATGAAATGTGTTTCTTGGTCTAAAAAAAAACAACATTATTAAACGAGCATATTGATCAGGGGCTCGCATAGTTCTTTTAATCTTTCTATGAACATTTCTATTCAAAATATCAAACGGGCATGCTGCCTTGTTGAGGACATGTATTTTGGAGATTCAACGTTTAAAGCTGATGATAAGCTTCAGCGCTGATGCAATTCAATTTGACCAGTACTAAACACGTCGCTATTAAGCGAGACTGTTTCCGCCTGGATATGCGTCCGTAAACCGCTCCGAAGTGAAACGTACTTGCAGCATTTTGATCACTAGGACGGCAGAACAGTGCTAATTATGAAGAATGTGTAAAACTACTGCGAGCACTTACAAAGAAAAATTCGGCGCACGCTTCATCCCGAGCAAAATGGGGGCAACTTTTGAAAGGTTTCTGTTCCGGTATTGTTCCCTCTTTCATACCCAGGGCCACGTTCATGACAGACACCATTGGTAAGCATGCAGAAACGTTATCATGTGAATTTAAAGTCCGAACTTTGCGGTAGTTTGTTGAGAGAGAGAGAGGAGAGAGAGAGAGAGAGAGAGAGAGAGAGAGAGAGAGAGAGAGAGAGTCAGTCAGTCAGACAGACAGAAAGGCAGAGAGAGAGAGAGGAGAGAGAGAGAGAGAAGAGAGAGAGAGAGAGAGAGAGAATTATGTCCCTCTCGATGACAGCTTCAAAACACACTTTATTTTAATCTTTACCCATTCAGTTTCGTTTTTCTCTGCCAAAATGAAGCACACTATAATTATTCTGCTGCTGAATTATTGGCCTGCATCACGATTCACTCCGTGTCGAGGTCAAAAATGACATGCGACAAGATCACCCTAAGTCGCTGCCCTAAGTCGCCTTCTTGTTTCGCCGTTAATGTTCCGCAACCAATGGAAAGCGCTGGGAAATGTCACTGGAAAGCGCTGGGAGCTGTTGCGGCTGCCGGAAAGCGCCAAGAACTGTTGTGGAAAGTGCCAAGAGCTGTCGCTGGAAAGCGATCAGAGCTATCGTGGAAAGCGCTAAGTGCTATCGCCGGAAAGCGCTAAGAGCTATCGCGGAAAGCGCTCAGAGTTGTCGCTGGAAAGTGCTAAGAACTATCGCTGGAAAGCACTAACAGTTACCGCTGGAAAGCGCTAACAACTATCGCTGGAAAGCGCTAGGAGCTATCGCTGGAAAGCGCTAAGAACTGTCCCCGGAAAGCGCCCAGAGCTATCGCTGGAAGCGCTGAGAACTATCGATGGAAGTGCTAAGAGCTATCGCTGGAAAGCGCTAACAGCTATCGCTGGAAAGCGCTAAGAACTGTCCCCGGAAAGCGCCCAGAGCTATCGCTGGAAGCGCTGAGAACTATCGATGGAAGTGCTAATAGCTATCGCTGGAAAGCGCTAGGATCTATCGCTGGAAAACGCTAAGAACTGTCCCTGGAAAGCGCCCAGAGCTATCGCTGGAAGCGCTGAGAACTATCACTGGAAGCGCTAATAGCTATCGCTGAAAAGTGCTGAGAGCCATCGCTGTAAAGTGCTGAGAGCTATCGCTTAAGGTGCTAAGAGCTGTCGCCGGAAAGCGCTGAGAACTGTCGCCGGAAAGCGCTGAGAGCTGTCGCTGGAAAGCGCTGAGAGCTGTCGCTGGAAAGCGCTAGGACTATTGGTGTAAGGTGCTAAGAGCTATCGCTAGACAGTGCTAACAGCTATCACAGGAAAGCGCTGAGAGCTGTCACTGAGAAAGCGCCGCGAGCTGTCGCTGGAAAGCGCTGAGAGCTGTCGCTGGAAAGCGATGAGAGCTGTCGCTGGACAGAGCAACGAGCTGTCGCTGGAAAGGGCCAAGAGATGTCGCTGGAAGCAGCTTTATGACAAAATGTACAGCACACTACAATATAGTCCATATATGTAATATATTATAAGACCTCCTTGTGTGAAACGCAGACTGGTAAACGGTATGACTTAGTCCCTTTCATTCCCCAGAAAGTTTTGAGCAAGCGACCAGTCGACTTGGCTATTCAGACATATACCTTGAAGACGAGAATGGACAGGAAGCCTGAGAAAATGGAAGTAGAGGTGAGGAACATAAAAAAGGAAAAACAAAAGCACAAAAAATAAACAAAGAAAACGAGTAAGAAGAAGACAAGACTGATGCAAGACTACGACTATGTCCGCCATGTTGACGACAACAACGACGACGATAGCGACAAAACAGAAGCGAAGGAGGAGGAGGAGGAACAGGAAGAGGAGGTGCTGGGACAGAAGGGGGAGGAGGTGGAGGGAGAGGAGGAGGAAAGGAGGAGGGGGAGGAGGCGAGAAGGAGGTGGAGGAGGAGGAGAAGGAGAAAGAGAAGGGCGAGGACGAGGACAAGCAGAAGAAGGAGGAGGAGAAGGCGAAAGAGGAGGACGACAAAGAGAAGGACGGAAGGAGAAGAAGGATGGGAAGGAGGGAGAAAAAGCAGGAGAAGGAGAAGCAGGGGAAGAAGAATAAGGATGGGGAGGAGGAGGAGGAGGAGGAGAAGGAAGAGGAGAAAGAGGAGGAGAAGATAAGAAAATAAACGACGATGACGACGACAATGACGAAGACGAAAAAAGAAAGAAAAAACAAACAAACAATGCCAGGAAGAGACGTAGAAACAGAACGACCGACAAAATGCAATGAACAAACAAACCAAGGAATCAATGAAAGACCAGAACGACGAGCTCGTAAACGAATGAACAAAGTGTTGACTGAGCAAGACAACGTTCGGAGAATGCGTTCGTATAATCGAGGGAGGTGACCACGAACGTGCGGGGACTACTGCAGTGAGGGAGTGAGTGGCAGCCATTCAAGCCCCTAAAGACTTCCGGACCAAAGCAAAGGACATGGAAACCTCCCAGAGGTTCATAGCATGACGCATTGAAAATTCAATCCCCATCCTGCCTCCCTCCCCCCCCCCCCCCCCCCGCCCCTCACACACACCATCCCACACACTCTCCTTTACCCGGTTGTTCCTGCCTCAGGGACAAGGGCGATGATTTCATTTACAAATCAATTGCCTTAGCACGGCAGCCTCTCTCTGTGTGTGTGTGTGTGTGTGTGTGTGTGTGTGTGTGTGTGTGTGTGTGTGTGTGTGTGTGCGTGCGTGCGTGCGTGCCTGCGTGCTGCGTGCGTGCGTGCGTGCGTGTGTGTGTGTGTGTGTGTGTGTGTGTTGTGTGTGTGTCTCCTCGTCCTCCTCCTCTTCCTCTTTCTTCTTCATACTCATCGTCCTGCTCCTGCTCCTCCTCCTCCTCCTCCTCTTCTTCTTCTTCTTCTTCTACTTCTTCTTCTTCTCTCTCTCTCTCTCTCCACCTCCCTCGCTCTCTTGCCCCCCCTCTCTCTCTCCCCTCTTCTCCCCTCCTCCTTTTCTTTTTTCTTGTTCTTCTTTCCTTTTTCTTCCCCTCCTCCTCCTCCTCCTTTTTTTTCTTCTTCTTCTCCTCCATTTTCTTTTCCTCCCTTCTCTCCCTCCCTCGCTCTCTTGCCTCTCTCTCTCTCTCTCTCTCCCTTCCTCCCTCCCTCTTTTCTCTCTCTCTCTCTCTCTCTCTCTCTCTTTCTCTCCGTGTTTGTTTCTTTTCTCTGTCTGTTCGCTCCCCCGTGTGCATGAGTGCGTGGGTGTGTTCGTTCTTCGGGTACCAGCTTTACCCACTAAATGTGGAAACAGTGGAAGAATGACGTGTGTGTGTGTGTGTGTGTGTGTGTGTGTGTGTGTGTGTGTGCGTGTGCGTGTGGTGCGTGCGTGCGTGCGTGCGTGCGTGTGTGTGTGCGTGTGTGTGTGTGTGTGTACACGCGCGCGCGTGTGCGCGTGGTGTTAGTGTGTGTGTGTGTGTGTGTGTGTGTGTGTGTGTGTGTGTGTGTGTGTGTGTGTGTGACTGTCTTCCTCCCTCCCTCTTTCTCTCTCTTTCTCTCTCCGTGTGTGTGTGTGTGTGTGTGTGTGTGTGGTGTGTGTGTGTGTGTGTGTGTGGGCGTGTGCGTGTGCGTGTGTGCGTGCATGTGTGTGCGTGCTTGTATGTGTGTGTGTGTGTGTGTTTTAGAGAGAGAGAGAGAGAGAGAGAGAGAGAGAGAGAGAAGAGATTACACGGTTATATCATAACTGGCCACTTAGGTCCCAAATCACTCACACACACAACGTGGGCGAGAAATAGGAGGAAATCCGGAACGGATGTAACCAATGATGTGTCCCAGCAGTGTGTGACGGCGATGTCAGTCAGAGACCTCGGAAGACCAATCTAGGGCTCACTTCTTTACACTTCCTCTCTTTGTCCTCTGTGGCCTACGTGACAATTAAAAAGACACTATGAAATCTGACGTTTTTTTCCTTCCGCACTTTTTAAAACCAGCTGACCAAAAACACTTCTTAGGTCAATGTTCATACTTGTCTTAGATCCGTTTTCATAGATGCCGTTTATTTTCTATTTGTGCAGTTCACATCAAAGTGCATCAGCGTTGTCTCCGAGAACAGACGAAGATCCAATTTTCAATACCAACTGATTCCAAACTGGTTTATCTGATTTTTTTTTTTTTGGTTGTTCATCCGCTCCACGATAACATGTGGTTTATGTTATGGGAGAATGCTGGCTCCCATTATTGTTGTCTATCATTGCTGTCGTTTACTGTATTCCTGGATTTCTGCACCTCTCTTCATCTTTTTTGGAAACACTTTGTTTACACTCTGGTTTGGTCACACTCAATAACATGCCAGCTTTGTCATACTGTCCAGAACGTTCTCCACGGTCTTTCAATTTGGTATTTATACTCGCTTGCATGGCGTTATCTGCATAAAAGAAGGCCACCATATATTTGAACTCAAGTGGACCATAGCATCCAACGTGTACTCGCTTATATGGGTTTGATATAAATGAAACATCTCCTTTTGTTCTGATATACACGAATGTTAACTTTCATTTGCACTATTCCATGCGCGGTTCTCGAAATAAACGGTCAGCCTGTCTTCATGCTCTAGGGAATACTGGTACTAACGTGCGTTAATTTTCAAGCTGTGTCGGTGTGAGAGGTTGTCCAAAGACAAGACGTCCAGACTATAATGTATCTTAAATGCCTACGTTACTCGTTTACACCGAGTTACTTGAAGGAAAAGGTCATTGCAAAAGTCACAGCACTCACTGGTAGTCAGTCATTTACATCGACTGATCTTATCAAGAGATCAGACCGGGGTGTGGGGTATTCACCGATGGGATGTGTAGTATTCGCTAACAGGATGTGAGCTAGCCGCTCATATAAGGAGTAGTATTCGCCGACACACTCGGTGTTGTGATGAGAAGAGATGTTGTGTTCACCGACATAAAGTGCACGATTCGCCGACACTCGGTGTTGTGATGAGAAGAGATGTTGTGTTCACCGACATAAAGTGCACGATTCGCCGACACTCGGTGTTGTGATGAGAAGAGATGTTGTGTTCACCGACATAAAGTGCACGATTCGCCGACAGGCGGTTTTGTGATAAGAAGAGATGTTGTGTTCGTCGATATAAAGTGCAGTGTTCGCCGGTGGGCGATGTTGTAGTAAGAACAGATGTTGTATTCGCCGGTATAAAGTGTAGTATTAGCCAGTAGAGGCTGTTGTAATAAGAAAATATGTTGTGTTCGCCAATGTAAAGTGCAGTATTCACCTATTGGCGGGGTTAAAATAAGAAGAGATGTTGTGTTCGCCAATGTAAAGTGTAGTATTCACCTATTGGCGGGGTTAAAATAAGAAGAGATGTTGTGTTCGCCGATATTAAGTGTAGTATTCACCTATAGGCATTAGAACAAATGTCCTGTTCGCCGATATAAAGTCTATAATCGCCGATAGAGGCTGTTATAATATGAAGAGA
>CM065738.1:17369460-17371960 GCA_033310375.1 Conus canariensis
CAGTAACAAGATATTGAACATCTCCAAGGCAATTTCTATGCATAAAAACAAAACTGTCAACAGTCCCAAAATTAAGGCCAGCCAAAGGGTCATAAAGTGCATGAATCACGGCTTATTTCCTATGTTTTCAAGGAGTAGAAATTGTAGTAAAAATGAAATGAACACTAAACATGTAATAAGCAGTCAGCACGCCAACGCACGCTACGCTCGCACTTACCCACGAACATAAACACACACACACACACACACACACACCACACACACACACACACAGAGGCTCAAAGGCATGATACACAACTGTCCACACGCAGATATCTACGCACACATACATCGTTATCTCCGGACTCAAAATTGGAGCCAGTCATACCTTTCACATGTTTTGTAAGGCAACCTATTTTCAAGAAATTTTTAAGAAAAAGGAACAACTGTCAAATGCTCAACGAAAAAGACAAAATTTACTTTCTTTCTGTCAAGATAATGTATTTTTCACTCGCAGTTATATGCGGAAATACCGTCAAAATCCGAACATCGGACCTGTGAGACAAAGGCTTACACATGCTTCAAATCAGAACTTATTTTTTATGAATTCAGTGGGTAGCAACTATAGCCAAACCAAGTAAATATTGACCTTTTAAACACTTTATCTGTACCAACCAATCAACCGTTCTTAAAATAGATACCTACACCGTTATCATAATTATGGTAGTAGGGCGAATAGAAGGCACATAGAGACGACAAAACAGCCAGCCAGCCGGCCACACACTCTCTGTCTCTGTCTCTGTCTCTCTCTCTCTCTCTCTTGCACTCGAACACGCGTGCACATCAACTCACGCTACGCTCACACTTACACACACACACACACACACACACACACACACACACACACACACACACGCACACACAAAAGCACAACACACACACAACACACACACACACACACACACACACACACACACACACACACACACACACACAGAAATGCCACATTCTTCAACATTCGCGTACATTTTGTATGCAAAGGGAGAGGGTAAAGGAAATAATTATTAGAAAAAAAAGAAAAGGAAAGAAAAGTCAAAATGAACACGACATAATGGGTGAGGAAGACGTGGGGAGGTGTGAGGGCGGGGGGCCAAAGACAAGAGTGGACAGTGGGGGACTGGAGGTGGTGGGGGGGGGGGGGGGGGGGGAGAGGGGGGGCAGGAAACAGAGGAAAGGGAGACAAAGAATAAGGGACCATAAAAAAAAAAAAAAAATTGCCGCGCATGCACACACGCCCTTGGGCGCACTCCCAGGCACAACACGTTCTCCAAGAAATTACGGGCGTGGGGAAATATAAAGCAAATATAAAAGGAAAGGGTAACAAAAGAGAGAAAAACAACCTAAAAGAAAACAAACAAACAAACAAGAAAGATGATGAGTTATTGGAAAAGAAAAGACATAGGGTGAAGCGTGTGGTGTGTGTGTGTGTGTGTGTGTGTGTGGTGTGTGTGTGTGTGTGTGTGTATGTGTGTGTGTGTGTGGTGTGTGTGTGTGTGTGTGTGTGTTGTGTGTGTTTGTGTGTGCGCGCGCGCGCGCGCGCGGCAGAGAGAGAGAGAGAGAGAGAGAGAGAGAGAGACAGAGACAGAGACAGAGAAGAGACAGAGGAGAGAGAAAGGAAGAGGGGGTTGGGGGAGGGGAGACGAAAACGCACAAATCCAATTTGTTTGCATAAACACTCGCCCAGAGTGTTGCTTACATGTCTCGAGAGGTACAAACAAGCAACCCTGAGATTTGCGTCGATGTAAACAATTCCTTTTCGGACGAAGTGACAAAGACATAGAGACAGACAGACAGACAGACAGACAGACAGACACAGAGACATACACCGACTGCTAATAAGCTGACGTAAAAAGTTTCCTCTAAATTCTCTCTGGCCATGTCTGTTCACTCATTTCGAACGGATTTCGAGTGTATTAGTAAGCGCATCTCTTAACCGACTTTTGAGAAAACTCGTAACAGCCATTTCCGAGTCCAAAACTCGACCGTATCCGCTTATTTTCTCAATCCATACCATGTTTCGTGAGTTACTTTCTTTCCACCACTCTTCCAGCCTTCTGCGTTTTGCTAGGCTTTGTTCCCGTTTTCAATGTTGAACATGTCGAAAAATCGAAGGTCTTTGTTGTGGGAGGAAGGGGGGGGGGGGGGGAGTGGTAGTCCTTCAAGAAGTTCCCGTGGTCAACGTCACCGACGAGTGGTGCGCGCAAGACCTGAGAGAAAGATAAGGCGGAGAGAAAGAGACAGAGACAGAAGAATGACAGCTACGGAAAGAGAGACACATATATGGACAGTCGGAAATGCATAAGATCTGCTTAGGGGAGAAGGCGGGAAAGACGAGAGACACACAGACAGGCAAAGACCGAGAATGAAACGAAAGAAGCTTACGCTAACATTGTCCCGTAAAATTTCGCTCTGTTTCAGTCTGAAGAAAAGGCTTCCTTACGAAAGAAGTTACGAGTAAGTA
>CM065738.1:17386960-17389460 GCA_033310375.1 Conus canariensis
AACACTGTCCACAAAAGAAGCAGAGTAAAGTTAAATGTCAACGAAGAAAGAAGCCAAAAGATGCACACAGGTCTGCTAACTCTTTGAAGTTACAAACAAACAAACAAACAAACAAACAAACAAACAATGTGATAAAGGGCACCAGAAAATGTAGATCTTCCTTCGATTTCTTGACGTGGCAAACAATTCTCAAAACAAAAATCAATACTGAACATTATGCGATCAACAATTAAGAAGCAAAAACGCCCTTTGAAATCTGTGCGCCGTAAACACCTATGTCAACAGAAGAAGTAAAAAAAACAACAACGTTTATTTGATTTCTGCAAAGCGATAAGCACTATTACACACACACACACACACACACACACACACACACACACACACACACACACACACACACGACATGCGCGTGCAGCACACACGCACATGAAAAAAAAAGCGCGCGCACACACGCACATGTGCGCGCACGCACGCACACACACACACACATACACACACAACACAACACACACACACACACACACACACACACACACACACACACACACACACACACACAGAGAGAGAGAGAGAGAGAGAGAGAGAGAGAGAGAGAGAGAGAGAGAGAGAGAGAGAGAGAACCTGTCTGGTTTACACGACATGACGCAATAAAAATGATAGGCGGACAATCCTTCACTTCTGTTCGAGAAAGGCAACAATTGATGCAAAATAGTTCTTACCAATCCACTTGTTTGTGTTCCACAATCTCTAAACCCTCAAATACTGTGATACAAAGCTAACTGACTCGGTGATTATTGAATATATTACTGATACTGATAATGATTCAAACTTCTTTTCTTATTTTTTACCTCTAGTGAACTGAACTATTATGATATTAGTTACATTCGTCGACGGCTCAATCAGTCCTCGGTTAATTACTGATATACTATCAATGTTTGTTCGGTCTTGTGCTATTTTCTTCATATTCAGGTTAAAAGACTAAATAGGTCGCCTGATTAACACAATCATATGATCCTTGTCACGTGACATTTCACACGTTGCTGTGTTCTTTCTCTCTCTCTCTCTTTTTTCTTCTTCTTTCTTTTTTTTTTTTTTTTCTATTTTCATTGCTTTTTTTTTGTCTATTGAAAAACCTGTCACGTGATAGCACCACCTATCCTTTATTGTCAAATCCGCCTTGTCAGTGGTCGTAATCTGAAACCGTGCCGCTTTAAACAGGAGCGGATGTCGAGGGGATGGCGTGGAGGGGGTGGGGGTGGGGGTGCACCCCTCCAAAACCTACAGAAAGCGGTGTCTACTACATTGGACAGTTTGTTTCCGTCTGTTTAACAGACTTATGTTGGCACCCCGCGACGATCATGATACAAAACTAACACGTCTTGTTCACACCTGCCGGCCCCGTCGCTTGCCGAGTTAACTGGAGAACAAACGTGTCATTGCAGACGTTTTAAATCCTCGGGAACTGCAAAGCGTTGGTGGTGGTAGTATGCAGGAATGGCGGTGGGAAACGATGGAGGGGAGGTGGGTGGGTGGGGGGGGGGGGGTTGGGGAGGAAGGAAGGAAGGGGATCTGGGGAAGAAAGAGGACGGAAGGGGAAGACGAGGGTGAAAGGGGGTGAGGGAGGGGGAAGTAGAACACCCAACAACAACAACTATAAAAGAAATAAATGTTGAAAAAGAAAAAAAAAGAAGCACACACATACACAGGCACACACATTTCAAGTCAGACATGTGGCAGCGGAGACAACTTACACAGACCAGGCGCCCCCCCGAAAGTCTTTGACAAAGTCTGGAACTCCGGACATAGGCTTACAGCTAAAAGCGTCCACCCCAACTTCGGGACGGGCTGTGTGTGGGTGGGGGAGGGTGGGAATGGGGATTTGGGGAAGGTAGAAGGGGAGTGTCGGGGCGGGGGAGGTGGCATTGAAGAGCAGTGGTGGGGGTGGGGGTAAAGCCAGCCAGCGCGCTAACTGGTAATTACCAGCCCCAATCCGGAGTGAGATAGTAGCACCGCCACCGCCCGCCCGCACGCGGAGGTCCTTTAACGCTTTGCAAGTGTCCGCGTACGTAACGCGCACGCGCGCAAGCGCGCGCAAGCGCTAGCTCGCTGGCTAAGCTTTGAAGAAGAGACCACTACTCTTCGGTTTTGCGGAAGACACAGCGCCGAAGAGGCCAGACCGGCTAACGGTCGGCCGTGACACGTCAGGGACGAAGCTGGACTGTAGGCTGCCCGGAGCACGTCTATTGCATAACACTAGCGTCAAAAACCTCAAACAAGAAACTTCGTGAAAACTGTTAAGGTCTTCAATACATAAGGGATCATTCACGTTTTCAGATGAAAAAGTAGCAATGATGATTGAAGTTATTGCTTCAGAATCACTCGGTTTCTTTGTGTTATACCGTGATAACAGGGCAAGCAGCTACGGTCGTTATTTTCCACGAGAAAGGCATGCGCTCTGATATCATTGGTATCATTATGCGGATTGCCGCTTTAAAATACA
>CM065738.1:17391960-17399460 GCA_033310375.1 Conus canariensis
GCTTAGGGGGCACTGTTCTTTTTTGGTACAGTTACAAGATTTCCTTTCGTTACCCTCCTTTTTTTCTGTGCTGCTTTTCATTTTGTTTGCTGAATCGATGGCATTTTTAAGGTTTGGCATACATGAATATGATAATTTGATGTTGTTTTTGTTGAATATCTTGAATAATTTATGGTCTTTTGGGAAAGATGATGTCAAGATTTTAAAGAATTCTTTCCCTACATTTGTTTTAACTCTTGCATCATATGGGGGATTGTACCATATGATATTCCTTTTCCTGTTCTTTCTGCATCTTTTTGTATCATTGTCTGGATCGTATCTTAGTTTGTAATTGTAGCCACTTGTATGTAACGCCTCTTGGTATTCAGCTGTAGCGTTGTTGAATACTGTTTCGTTACATGACAAATTGGATAGTCTTTTATTTATGCTTTTGGGTATTGTTTTCAGTATGGAGGGTGGGTGATTGCTTTTGATGTTTACATAAACAGGCGTGTCATTTGGTTTCTTGTATGGTTTATATGTGTGTTGGTTGAGGTCTAACGTTATGTCTAAATAGTTCACTATCTTTTTGTTTGCTTCTATTGTGATTTTTAAGTTTTGGTTGTGGAAAATTTTACACAATTCTTTTTTCTTATTTTCAATGTTTCTAGGGTTGTCATTCAGAGCGGCAAGGCCGTCATCCCTGTACAGTCCAGTTTGTTTTCCAAGTTTTTTTTGAATATTGGATAACATGAATAGTCCGACAAGTTCGCAAGTTTCGGCACCATCGTATGATCCCATTGTGACATCGAAAGTTGAATTCCTGCTTGTGTTCTTAATCCAGGTTTCATTTTTATTGTGCAGTAAAGTTTTCTTTGTGTGGAAAATGATTTCCATTTCTGACCCTGATATTTCTGTGTACTTGTTGGCAAATTTTATAGCTTTAGTTAGTAGCTTTTCATCTATAGATGGGTAGAAATCTACTATGTCAAATGTTATAAAAACTGTATTTTCTTGTTTATTGAGGTTTTTGAACCATTGTATTACTTCATATGTGTTTTTCCAGAGATTGAGTTCAGTGTTTTCTTTTATGTTTTTTATGGTTTTCTCTAAGATTTTTTTACTAATTTTCCCTAGTTCAGATTTGGAAGGGTTTATCAGTCTACATGTTGGGTTGTTCAAGAAATTGGGTTTGTGGTCTTTAAGTGTAATAAAGGCTTCTCTAGCTGCTGTGGTCTCTACTCTGTCACTTAGGTCCATTTGGTGCACAAGTTCCTTTTCTTTCTTTCTGATGTGATCATATGTAGCCTTGTCAGCCTTTCTGTAATTTTTCTGGATATTTTTATCAAGGAGTTTTGAGTACTCTTCAGGTTCTATTTTGTAAAAGTTATTGGTTTTATCCGCCTTCACAAATATTTTGGTGTCATTTTGAATTTGTTTAATTTCCTTTTCTAACGCTGATTGAAATTTGTTATTAGATTTTTTGAAATCTATGTTGGCTAACATTCTTCTCATTTTTTCTTCAAATGTTTTCATTTCTTCAATGGCTGGTGGTACTCGCCATGACTTGAAGTCGTATGTATTTTTATCCTCTTTTTTAGCGTTGGGGTTTAAAAAGAAAAATGCTTTCCATCTCATATTTTTGATGAATTTTTCCGTTTGTCCTATCATTTTCTTCATGTAGCACTGGGGTTTAGCTAACGGAATGTTTTTGATGGATTGTTTAAAGTTGATTTTTTCCATTTTAAAATTTGCTGATTCAAAGTGCTCAACGTATGGAGCAGTTAAGAGAATGGTACTGAGGATCAGCGCAATCTTAAAAACAGTGCTCAACCACAGTGGGAGCGACATTTGTTACATTAAAAGCAAGTTAAAATCAAGCTTCTAAAAACATCTACAAATTTGTTTCACGCTGTGCGGTCGTCAGGATGTGATGAGCTTGTGTTGCCAGTGCCACGTATATATATAGCTAGCTGGTTTGCTGTTGTTTTTTCCCGTGCTACATGTGTTTCTCAGGTGTTGATTTTTTTCGCTGATAGAAACTTCCATCTGTGTCTGCAATTGTTAACCATTTCTGTTCTAACATTTAGAGTTGCCAACTGTGGTTTACATAGTATAATGTATTTCTCTGTTAGGCATAGATTGCATTTTTTTGAAATGTTGTTGTATGATGCTGCTCTTTTTAAAATTTTCCAAGATATGTTGTAGTCTATGTTTTTTTCTTTAAGTTTCCAAATGTATTTACTCAATTCTGTTTGGTTTTTGTATCTTTCTTTGTTGAATGATTGTTTATGGTTTGCATATCTAGTTTTGAATTGGTTTTCCGTGATACCTACATATGATTCTTTTGCGTTCTCTGATGTTACAGTGGCTTGGTACACAATGTTGTTATAAAGGCATTTGTTGCTTAGGGGGCACTGTTCTTTTTTGGTACAGTTACAAGATTTCCTTTCGTTACCCTCCTTTTTTTTACAGAAAGGCTGACAAGGCTACATATGATCACATCAGAAAGAAAGAAAAGGAACTTGTGCACCAAATGGACCTAAGTGACAGAGTAGAGACCACAGCAGCTAGAGAAGCCTTTATTACACTTAAAGACCACAAACCCAATTTCTTGAACAACCCAACATGTAGACTGATAAACCCTTCCAAATCTGAACTAGGGAAAATTAGTAAAAAAATCTTAGAGAAAACCATAAAAAACATAAAAGAAAACACTGAACTCAATCTCTGGAAAAACACATATGAAGTAATACAATGGTTCAAAAACCTCAATAAACAAGAAAATACAGTTTTTATAACATTTGACATAGTAGATTTCTACCCATCTATAGATGAAAAGCTACTAACTAAAGCTATAAAATTTGCCAACAAGTACACAGAAATATCAGGGTCAGAAATGGAAATCATTTTCCACACAAAGAAAACTTTACTGCACAATAAAAATGAAACCTGGATTAAGAACACAAGCAGGAATTCAACTTTCGATGTCACAATGGGATCATACGATGGTGCCGAAACTTGCGAACTTGTCGGACTATTCATGTTATCCAATATTCAAAAAAAACTTGGAAAACAAACTGGACTGTACAGGGATGACGGCCTTGCCGCTCTGAATGACAACCCTAGAAACATTGAAAATAAGAAAAAAGAATTGTGTAAAATTTTCCACAACCAAAACTTAAAAATCACAATAGAAGCAAACAAAAAGATAGTGAACTATTTAGACATAACGTTAGACCTCAACCAACACACATATAAACCATACAAGAAACCAAATGACACGCCTGTTTATGTAAACATCAAAAGCAATCACCCACCCTCCATACTGAAAACAATACCCAAAAGCATAAATAAAAGACTATCCAATTTGTCATGTAACGAAACAGTATTCAACAACGCTACAGCTGAATACCAAGAGGCGTTACATACAAGTGGCTACAATTACAAACTAAGATACGATCCAGACAATGATACAAAAAGATGCAGAAAGAACAGGAAAAGGAATATCATATGGTACAATCCCCCATATGATGCAAGAGTTAAAACAAATGTAGGGAAAGAATTCTTTAAAATCTTGACATCATCTTTCCCAAAAGACCATAAATTATTCAAGATATTCAACAAAAACAACATCAAATTATCATATTCATGTATGCCAAACCTTAAAAATGCCATCGATTCAGCAAACAAAATGAAAAGCAGCACAGAAAAAAAGGAGGGTAACGAAAGGAAATCTTGTAACTGTACCAAAAAGAACAGTGCCCCTAAGCAACAAATGCCTTTATAAAAAACATTGTGTACCAAGCCACTGTAACATCAGAGAACGCAAAAGAATCATATGTAGGTATCACGGAAAACCAATTCAAAACTAGATATGCAAACCATAAACAATCATTCAACAAAGAAAGATACAAAAACCAAACAGAATTGAGTAAATACATTTGGAAACTTAAAGAAAAAAACATAGACTACAACATATCTTGGAAAATTTTAAAAAGAGCAGCATCATACAACAACATTTCAAAAAAATGCAATCTATGCCTAACAGAGAAATACATTATACTATGTAAACCACAGTTGGCAACTCTAAATGTTAGAACAGAAATGGTTAACAATTGCAGACACAGATGGAAGTTTCTATCAGCGAAAAAAATCAACACCTGAGAAACACATGTAGCACGGGAAAAAACAACAGCAAACCAGCTAGCTATATATATACGTGGCACTGGCAACACAAGCTCATCACATCCTGACGACCGCACAGCGTGAAACAAATTTGTAGATGTTTTTAGAAGCTTGATTTTAACTTGCTTTTAATGTAACAAATGTCGCTCCCACTGTGGTTGAGCACTGTTTTTAAGATTGCGCTGATCCTCAGTACCATTCTCTTAACTGCTCCATACGTTGAGCACTTTGAATCAGCAAATTTTAAAATGGAAAAAATCAACTTTAAACAATCCATCAAAAACATTCCGTTAGCTAAACCCCAGTGCTACATGAAGAAAATGATAGGACAAACGGAAAAATTCATCAAAAATATGAGATGGAAAGCATTTTTCTTTTTAAACCCCAACGCTAAAAAAGAGGATAAAAATACATACGACTTCAAGTCATGGCGAGTACCACCAGCCATTGAAGAATGAAAACATTTGAAGAAAAAATGAGAAGAATGTTAGCCAACATAGATTTCAAAAAATCTAATAACAAATTTCAATCAGCGTTAGAAAAGGAAATTAAACAAATTCAAAATGACACCAAAATATTTGTGAAGGCGGATAAAACCAATAACTTTTACAAAATAGAACCTGAAGAGTACTCAAAACTCCTTGATAAAAATATCCAGAAAAATTACAGAAAGGCTGACAAGGCTACATATGATCACATCAGAAAGAAAGAAAAGGAACTTGTGCACCAAATGGACCTAAGTGACAGAGTAGAGACCACAGCAGCTAGAGAAGCCTTTATTACACTTAAAGACCACAAACCCAATTTCTTGAACAACCCAACATGTAGACTGATAAACCCTTCCAAATCTGAACTAGGGAAAATTAGTAAAAAAATCTTAGAGAAAACCATAAAAAACATAAAAGAAAACACTGAACTCAATCTCTGGAAAAACACATATGAAGTAATACAATGGTTCAAAAACCTCAATAAACAAGAAAATACAGTTTTTATAACATTTGACATAGTAGATTTCTACCCATCTATAGATGAAAAGCTACTAACTAAAGCTATAAAATTTGCCAACAAGTACACAGAAATATCAGGGTCAGAAATGGAAATCATTTTCCACACAAAGAAAACTTTACTGCACAATAAAAATGAAACCTGGATTAAGAACACAAGCAGGAATTCAACTTTCGATGTCACAATGGGATCATACGATGGTGCCGAAACTTGCGAACTTGTCGGACTATTCATGTTATCCAATATTCAAAAAAAACTTGGAAAACAAACTGGACTGTACAGGGATGACGGCCTTGCCGCTCTGAATGACAACCCTAGAAACATTGAAAATAAGAAAAAAGAATTGTGTAAAATTTTCCACAACCAAAACTTAAAAATCACAATAGAAGCAAACAAAAAGATAGTGAACTATTTAGACATAACGTTAGACCTCAACCAACACACATATAAACCATACAAGAAACCAAATGACACGCCTGTTTATGTAAACATCAAAAGCAATCACCCACCCTCCATACTGAAAACAATACCCAAAAAGCATAAATAAAAGACTATCCAATTTGTCATGTAACGAAACAGTATTCAACAACGCTACAGCTGAATACCAAGAGGCGTTACATACAAGTGGCTACAATTACAAACTAAGATACGATCCAGACAATGATACAAAAAGATGCAGAAAGAACAGGAAAAGGAATATCATATGGTACAATCCCCCATATGATGCAAGAGTTAAAACAAATGTAGGGAAAGAATTCTTTAAAATCTTGACATCATCTTTCCCAAAAGACCATAAATTATTCAAGATATTCAACAAAAACAACATCAAATTATCATATTCATGTATGCCAAACCTTAAAAATGCCATCGATTCAGCAAACAAAATGAAAAGCAGCACAGAAAAAAAGGAGGGTAACGAAAGGAAATCTTGTAACTGTACCAAAAAAGAACAGTGCCCCCTAAGCAACAAATGCCTTTATAACAACATTGTGTACCAAGCCACTGTAACATCAGAGAACGCAAAAGAATCATATGTAGGTATCACGGAAAACCAATTCAAAACTAGATATGCAAACCATAAACAATCATTCAACAAAGAAAGATACAAAAACCAAACAGAATTGAGTAAATACATTTGGAAACTTAAAGAAAAAAACATAGACTACAACATATCTTGGAAAATTTTAAAAAGAGCAGCATCATACAACAACATTTCAAAAAAATGCAATCTATGCCTAACAGAGAAATACATTATACTATGTAAACCACAGTTGGCAACTCTAAATGTTAGAACAGAAATGGTTAACAATTGCAGACACAGATGGAAGTTTCTATCAGCGAAAAAAATCAACACCTGAGAAACACATGTAGCACGGGAAAAAACAACAGCAAACCAGCTAGCTATATATATACGTGGCACTGGCAACACAAGCTCATCACATCCTGACGACCGCACAGCGTGAAACAAATTTGTAGATGTTTTTAGAAGCTTGATTTTAACTTGCTTTTAATGTAACAAATGTCGCTCCCACTGTGGTTGAGCACTGTTTTTAAGATTGCGCTGATCCTCAGTACCATTCTCTCTCTCTATATATATATATAATAAACTAATAAATTCCAAGGATACATAACTGAGCACCATTCCAGCAATTGTCAGTGCAGCTTGGTGTTGCAATGACTGCAAGAAATATTGAATTATAAACAAAGCTTGCTCTTATGTTTTAGATTGAAAACATAGGAGGATAAGCTTTCATATCTGCAGTGGTAGATAATTCTGCCGAACAGTAGAAGCTTGAGTGGGTGAATGGGACATAATAAATGCTTCTGAAAATGAGCCTTCAACAAGCTTATAGTATCCAAGGGGGCTTCAAAGGGGAAAACATTCTCCAAAGGGGGGAAAACTCACTAAAAATTTTATCATAATACTCAGTTCAGATACCGGTAGATAGTCGAAACCTGATTAATTCCCCTCGAAACCTGATTAATTCCCCTTAATGACCTCGAAAAGTCCAACCTTGACTCTTTTGCCTTTTTTCGGTTTTAAGCAGAATGCTGTTTCAGAAAAAAAAGGCTGGTGTGCAATTTACCATAGTATGTTTGTTGAATTTCAAAAAAAACCCACCAAAGGTCTCATCTATGAAGCAAGAAAATTATGAAAGAACAAAATAACCTACATTTTCTTGTGAAAAGTAGAAAATATAGAAAGATAACATCTTAAGACACAAGTGCTGAGGGCCAGTTCTAGGAATGAATCCGCAAGGGACTGAACTATAATAAACTAATAAATTCCAAGGGTAAGTAACTGAGCACCATTCTAGAATTTTCAGA
>CM065738.1:17411960-17416960 GCA_033310375.1 Conus canariensis
TGTTTTTTTTTCTACTAGTTACCACTGTTTTTTTCCCTGACACTGTTGTCTTACAAAGGTTCAGTGTAAGCTAATAGCAAGTCACAGAAATAATTCATGACTGCCGATCTTCTTTTTCACGAATAACTTTTCTTTGAAAATGTTTTGAAGATTTGCAATCGAAAAAAAAAAAAAAACCGTCGACGTTTTGGTCGTAGACCGTCTTCAGAACTGACGACATCCAGATTTTGTTTCTCCTCATTTACTTACGGTGCTTTGGTAAGATCTGCTGACAATATTCAGTTACTAAGCAGATTTATGGATCTCCAAATCCTGATGGATTTGTCTAGGCAAAACTGAAAGCCGTTGATGGACATTACAGATTTTGATGTCAGCAAGTCAAGTGACATTGTCATGATGCTAAATTACAACTGGTGCATACCGCAAGTTTTGCATCTTAATTTCAAGGACGTTCACAAAATTAGATGAATTACATGGCCCAATCTATCTAAAATGTTTATGAATAAAAGAGACAGAGACCACAAAATAAAATTACATGGCCCAATGTGCCTAAAATGTTTATGAATAAAATAGACAGAGACTACAAAATTAGACGAATTACATGGCTCAATCTACCTTAAATGTTCATGAATAAAAGACAGAGACCAAAAGCAAAGACGAAGTTTGAACAATCCAGTCTCCTTGTTTGAAACCTACTTTGTCTTCAATACAAACAAGGTAAATGTCGTCTCACGGGCTTGATGTCTAAAAGAAAAGTCTTTCCGAAAATGACATGTTCATCTACTATTTTTCTGTGAATTTGCAAAATTAGACAAATTACATGGCCCAATCTATCTACAATGTTTATAAATAAAGCAGACAGAGATAAAAAGCAAAGACAAAGCTTGAACAATCCAGTCTTCTCTTGCAAAACCCGCTTCCTCTTCAAAACAGACAAGGGAAATGTCGTCTTACAGGGCTTAATGAAAGAAAAGAAGTCTTTTTGAAAATATGTTGTATTTTTCTCTGAATGTGCACAAAATAGTAATGTCATCTCACTGGCATGCGGAACCTACGGCAACCCAAATTAGGCCTGTGAATTTAGCAACAGCGTTCATAACAGAAAACGTACTATTCAACCAAAAAAAAAACTCAAGTTAGTAAGATTCTGTTCATCATAAAAAAAGAATGACATACAACTGAAATTTTTCATCCCTTATTGAAACCACCAGACCTTTAAGCTAAGTACAGTCAAAATGGCGCACGTCTAATCGTCATTAACGGAAAGAGAACCTCGAGGGGACGTGCTGCACATGAAACATTTAGTGCAGTCACTCATTCATCAAAATTCGCGCTAACGTAATATGCGCAAAAGCGAAGTTGCGCAAACGAAATATCCCCTGGGAGAGAGAAGGGGGAATAACAGGCGTTCCAGAACCCTTCCACACAGCCTCACATTCCCAGCCCAATTTCAAACATTGAAAAAAAAAAACATCCTAATAGTTGGTTAAAGTGAGTATGCAAAGGAAGACAACTTCTCCCACACACTTGTCATTAACAGACATTGTGACCAATGTGAGGATTATGTGCATTGGCTGTTCCTTCCTCCTCTCCCTAACCTTCTGTCTCCCCCACTCCCACCTTCCCTCCTTGCAATAACATTTTTTGGTGTGCGTACGTTATTCATTGTAACACGAATAAGTTTCTTCACCAGCCCCAACCCGTGAGCCTTTCCTACAACTTTTCTTTTCTTGTCTGTTCTTTTCTTCACTCTGTAGATCTTGGGGGCAAATGGCCTAGCTCTCTTGTCACTGACCCAAATACCTTGATTTGTCCAAAACTATGACGTCAGAGAAGACTTTGGATAGATAATATCAAAGAATGGACAGGGACAAATCTGACAGGCTGCCTTCGTGTGACGTAAGATCGGAAAGCTTGGAGAGTCATGACACGACGACCTCTGGACCACAGGGATGGCACCTAGGCAAGGCAAGACAAGGACAACTCGGGGTTTTTGGACCAGTGGGTATTATACGCTAACTGGTCTGTCTTAAAAGGAAAAGTGAAACAAGTGAAAAATCTTGCTGGTTTTATGGGTGAATTCTCTCTCTCTCTCTCTCTCTCTCTCTCTCTCTCTCTCTCTCTCTCTGAGTGTGTGTGTGTGTGTGTGTGTGTGTGTGTGTGTGTGTGTGTGTGTGAGTGTGTGTGTGTGTGTGCGTGCGTGCGTGCGTGTGCGTTCGTGCGTGCGTGCGTGCGTGCGTGCGTGCGTGCGTGCGTGCGTGCGTGCGTGTGTGTGTGTGTGTGTGCTTTATGTTAATTCGGTTTTGTTTCTATGTTTGGGTTTGATTGTCCTTCCATATATGCTTTGCTTTGTATGTATGTTGTATGGGTTTAAGAAAATAGGAGTCATTTGTATACGTTTTCATGTGTATAGAAAAAGAGATTAAACAGAAGTTTAAGGAATGGGCTATCTATCCAGTTTTAGATGCATTGTTTCCATCATATCACTTTTCTTCAACTTTATTTAGATCATGATTCAGAGAGAGAGAGAGAGAGAGAGAGAGAGAGAGAGAGAGAGAGAGACAGACAGACAGACAGACAGACAGACAGACAGACAGACAGACAACGAGAATGTTTTTCTGAGGGTAAGATGGATAAGCTTATAGCTCGTTCACAAGATGTCCAAGAAAAATGAAAAATCCTATTAAAAAGGAACGATCTTCTTATCTTGTACATTTACGAAGTGGCGTAGTATCTGCTTTGGGAGCTCTATGGTGGCCTCCTCTCTTGGCTTGAAACAGAGAGAGAGAGAGAGAGAGACAGACAGACAGACAGACAGACAGACAGACAGACAGACAGAGGGGGAGAGGGAGAGAGAGAGAGGGGGAGAGAGAGAGAGAAGAGGGGGGGGGGGCAGACCAGTTGAAGTGGAGTGGAGGCGGATTGAATGGGAGTGAAGGGACGGGTGAGGACGGGGTAGCGGAGTGAAGAGAGGGTAGCATGGGACTTTTCCAAAGAAGAACAGTCGCCAAACTAAGTCGAAGAAAGTGGGAGTGGAATGAAGGAGAGAGAAGGAAAGAGACGTGGCGTTGGGAATGGGGATAGGGGTAAAGGCGGTGTGGCCTAATCTCTTTTACTGAATGAAGTACAGTCACCATCAAACTGCGCAACATGAAAGAGGATGGGAGCAAGAGAGCGCAGGGTGGGGGGCGGGGCGGGGGGAGTTGAGGTGGGAGCGGGGGGGGGGGGGGGAGCGGGAGCATCCAGTTTCAATGTAGGGATAAATTGAAGGTGAAAACGTCGTTGTGCGCGGGAAATACTGGGCAGACAGGAGAGGAGAGGGCAGAATAGGAGTTAGGATAGAGGTGGGTGTGTGGGGGGAGAAGAACGGTGAGGCAGGTCAGGGTCTTGAAAGCGTCAAAACTTTATTCCCTCTCGTTTTCCCAGTAATGCGCAGTTGTTTGAATGCTGGGGAATGGAATCAGGGATGGAGTGGAAGACGCGGTGATGGTTGGAGGGAGGGTGGTGGGGGTGGTGAAAGGCGGGATATAGGGGATGGGTTGATGTGATGACCAAGCTCGCATCAGGATGTGGAGAAGATACTGGCATCGCCAGTCATTCCTCAAACACACTACAATGTATGATGAGCACAAAGGCAGCAGCAACATCGTTGTTCAGTTGCCTGTCACTGAAATACCCTGCTGGACACTTAGACAGCAGCAATTAACATCGTTATCTGTGTGTCTGTACCCTGCCATCTAATGCTTGTGGGAATTAGAAACTCAGTCCTCTGTAAGATATTGTAAAGCTGCCTTTAATGCTAAAACTTACTGTAAAGAATGTGAATAGCTTTGCTGCATACTGTTGAAGTAATTGTGCTCCGACGTGTTTTATTGATTGTGAGGCCTTCTCAGCTGCAGAAGGATGCTGAAATTCTTTTCGATTTTAAAAACTGAGAGAGAGAGAGAGAGAGAGAGAGAGAGGGGGGGGGGCTGGGAAGGGGAGGGAAAGGAGGAAAAAGGAGGGTAGTGAAGGGAAGTGGAGTTACACCCACCCACCCACCCCACTTCCACCCCCTTATCAAACAATAAAGTAAAGAAAGTGGAGAGTTTTAAACATATAAATATATGGACTTCATGATATTATTGGCTTGGTTAGTGAGATCATGAAAATTCTGAAATAAGAGGAGACACTGCATTGCTACAGCCTCCTTTCCTTGGTGTTTAGAGGTGTCTTCTCCAATTCAACATACACAGAGCACCACCTGCTACCTACCTCCCCCTTACCCTTACTGAGGCCATCCTGGTCCACCGACATGACAGTCCCCATGAAGATGCCGACACCGAAGAGAATTACAAGAACTCACCAAGGGCATGAAGGTGAGAGGGCGGGGGGGAGGGGGGGGACCTGAAATCTGAAATCACCAGGGAAATAAAGTGCCATAGAATTTGAGACCTCTCACCAGGTAATAGTCTCTTAGGTTAAATTAGAAATTAGAAGTTGATGCCTTTCACCAGGTAATAGTGTATTAGGGTAATCAGCATTGTCCACTGGGGTTCTTTTCTGCTCTGACACTACATGACAATGCTGTAACCCAAGCCTCCTTTTATAACATGTCTTGATATCGACTAGATGAAAAAAAAAAACTCATTGTCATATTGGTCAGGAAATTTGAACACCATATCTTAGACACTTATCAATCAGACCGTTATTGTCTTCCCACTGAACTTAAAACACATTCTGAATCTCCGGGCCAGATTTATCCAGGGTAGACACCCCCCCCCCACCCCACACACACGCACACATACACAATTCTTTCCACTCCTATCCCCATACCGCTCTCGTAAATATTGACATTGGACAAGAATCGAACTCACGACATCATAGCATGGCGGCCAGTGGACGTGTCAGTCATACCGTCAACACCAACATGAAATCGGGACCATGGCCGTCTCGTCGTCTATCCTCACTGAGCCTTATCCGCAGTAAACAACCAGCTCTGGCGTGTCTGACCAATTTTC
>CM065738.1:17431960-17444460 GCA_033310375.1 Conus canariensis
GTGACGAAGGAGAAGGGACAGAATGGTAAGATCTACACTTATCTGCGCTCTTCGCGAGAGCTGGCTAGGATGTGGTGAGTGTGTGGTGTGTGTGTGTGTGTGTGTGTGTGTGTGTGTGTGTGTGTGTGTGTGTGTGTGTGAGGGGGGGGGGTTAATGTGTGGAGGAGTGGGGGATGGGGAGAAGTGCCGGGAGAGGAAAAGCGAAAAGAAAGGATCCAGATCTCCCTGGTCACAGCATGTGCGGACCTTCTGATGGCTGAGTAGAAAGAAAAAGATACACCCGAAGGTGCGGGTAGGACCCAGGGAAGTATTGTCCTCAACTGCCAAACACACCAGCTGGGAGCAATCCTGCCCCACCCTTGGAAGCCTGCGCTGTGTTCACATAGGATGCAGGCACGCACACGGCATTCCATTAACATGTGGAGGGACATAATTGCTCCCTGTTAGATGCCATTGTGTAATGGCCACGGGATGTGACACGACAGAATCTCCACGGGAGCGTTCCCATGGGTGTACCAGCCCATATTTCATGACTGCAGAGCCCACAGGCAAAAAACGCCACCCTCAACCAACTGCCTCCCGTGCATCCCGTAGCCTTACTCGCTGCTGTTCCGCGGGCAGGTGATGCCAGTGAAACCCCAGTCACGGCCAAGCTTTCGCTATGAGGTCTTACGTGCTCTCTGAAGAGAATCCGTTGTCAACAGGACTTTCCCTGCGGTCAGTACGTTGTGTGTACCCGCTTTCACAAGATCAGGGCGAAAGAGAGAGAGAGAGAGAGAGAGAGAGAGAGAGAGAGAGAGAGAGAGAGAGAGAGAGAGGGAGAGAAGGGAGTGTGTAAGGGGAATGGAGGAAAAGGAGGAAAGAATGAGGATAGGGAAACGAACGTTAACCCCTCTTACTCACAAAAATGGAGTTTCAAATATATGAAATCCATGGACTTCATTATATCACTGGCTTAAACAGTAACCAAACTAAAGTCCTGAAACAGGAGGAGGCACCGCATCGCTGCAGCCTACTTTCATCGAAGTTTAGTTAAGTCTTTTATAATTCAACATGCACAGAGCAGCGCCTGCTAGCCGACCTCCCCCTCCCCTGCTTCATCCAAACGAAGATGCTGACAACAAAAACAATGACGAGATCTTACCAAAGGCGTGGAGGTGAAGGGGGAATTGAAACTGAAGACGTGAGAGCAGGGATATGAAATGCCATAGAATTCGATACCTCACGTCTGATGGTGGTCACTCAGAGTAATCAACGTGATCAGGGGGCTTCTGCTCTGATCTGAGACTATATAACAGGGCTGAGTCTATGCATCTGTTTATGATGTATCCTGGCGTCGACTAGATAAAACTCCCGCTGTCATTCTGGTCAGGAGATTTGAACACCACTCTTACATAATATACTTATTATCAAAACTCGATCATGTCTTTCACTGAACATACGACCCATTCTAAATCTCTAGCTTGGAGTTACCGGGACATCCCCCCTTCCCGTTTCTTCCCCCTTCCCTCTTCTCATCCCTCATCTAAAACACATGCGTTGGGTGGGATTCGAACCTAAGACTTCGCAGACCGCAACCTTCAACGTTAACCATCACAACATGGTGGCTAGTGGATGTGTCAGTCTCACCTGCAATAGGAACATGACATAGGAACCATGGCCGTCTCGCCGTTGTCTCCCGTCAATGAGTCTCATCCGCAGCAAACAACCAGCTCTGGCATGTCTGACCGGTTTCCCCTCACGACTAACATCGCTTGTTGTCTGTCTGGTGTCCCAGCCAACACAGTCGAGTTTCATCCCCTTAATGGACCCGTCTCCACACCCCGACAGTTAGGGATCGACACCCCTAAGCGTTATGTCAACTCCTCCATCCTACCCACTCCCCATTTCTACCTTCACTCCTTACCCCTCTCTTCCGCCACAGGCCGCATGTCTGTCTCCGGAAAAAAAAAAAACAGTCAACAAATCCTGTCTGTCATATTTTACATATGACACATCCCGGACATATTCTTTCTCCCATGAGCCTATCTCAAGGTTTACCACACGCGCCAACATTATTCCAACATTTTTTCAATCAAATTCGCAGAATCCCATAAAAAAGTTGTGTGAATATCAGAATAAGATAAAAACAATGATGTGCAGAAATGTTGTTACGTTAGAGTGGTTTTTTTTTCACAGAATGCTGTACATATACAAATTTGCTTGGGTTGCTGTAACAGCTGGTGCTTTGTTGGAATGCATTGCACATTTAATTAATGGATTGATTGCTTTGCTTTATTAGTTGTAATAATCATGGAATGCATGTTTTATTGCGCTCCCCCCTAAAAATAATTATATAATAGATGAATAAATGAATGATGAAATTTAAAAAGTCAACTCTGGGAAGTAGACGGTCAGGCCTGAATAATCACACAAATAAATGGCTCTAACTGGGATTGAATCTACATCCGCGTGGCCAGGAGTTCGCGACGCTGACCACTTTGCCACGGCGACTGGTATTTTAACAAAACGCGGTAGGAAGGTGGCGTGCGGCCAAGGAACGAAGCCTCTCAAAACAAGTGCAGATCCGTGATGTGGATTCAATCAAAGTACGGATCCAGGATTCTTTCATCATTGACAGAGGATTGTGAGCTCCCCAGCGTCTTTCTGGTTTAACCAGTGTTGACAATGCATGATCTCTGAGGCTTCCCTACAATCCAGTCCCTCTTGGCAGAGGTCGACCAATAGATATTGGTGAGGAAGTGGCACGATCCCCTACTTCAAACTGTCTGGGCTGAAAGTAGGGTGAGCTGTCTAACTTCAGGTCGGAGGTTTTTGTCAAGATAGAGGTTGTTTGACGTTCGGCCTTTCTGCCCCGTCTGCATAGATGAAGTAGATTATTTTCACAGAATCTGGCACCGGCATTTCCTGTTGCTGTGGTGCTTTGACCGAGGTAAAAGCCATGCGCACGTGCAACCTCAGTTTGTTGTTTCATCAAAGACATATTACCGAGAGTGTCATATGGTGGTGGTGGTGTGTGTGTGTGTGTGAGGGGGGGGGGGTCACTTTATCCACAGCAACCGTGGTTCTGTGTTTAGCGTCGCCGTGTTGTCGGCCTCCGAGGTCGTGGGATCAAATACTTGGCTGGGTAACTTGTAGGACCAGCGCAAAGGGGGGTTAAACACGGATGCTCGCAAAAACAGCTGAGACGTTCGCCTGACTGTCGTGTAAAAGTGGTGAGCAGCTTTAAACCAAACGAGCTTTAAAACTTCACCTACTATGTGTCTGTCGTTATTTGATTTGAGGTGTTAGTAGCAGTAGTAGTAGTATTTTCACAAAATTAAGTGATAATAGATTTGAAATTAAGTGATATCAGATTTGAAGTGTTAGTTCTTCTCCTTAGTTGGATTGTTACGTTAGCTGGAATTAAGACATTTCTTTACACAAAGGGTTCCGTGTCGATCATTCCTGTGACATCCTCCTCAAATGTCTAGCATTAACACACGTCACAATGAGACATATCATGCACAGAGGCTGTCGAGGACAACATGCAGGGAGTGAGATAATGGAGCCACTGTAGCACAGAAAACACATCAACACACCAGGATAATCTACATATACACTTCCACCGAGCAGAAATCACAGTCGGGAATTTTCGATGTCCATTGGCGAGAAGTGCTTGTTTGCTAAGATATTAGTGGAATTATGCAAATGCTGATGTGTGGAAGAATGCAGCTAGAGGGGAACTCATTGTGGACGTGAACAAGGTGGTAGAGAAGCAACGTGGACAAAGGTATGGCCCCAGGGAGATTCTTTGTTTAAATCCCTGTATAAACTGAATGGAGATCGACAGAGGGGAAGAACAACATCAACACGATGGAGATTGAGCGGGGCAGATTAGGGTCGAAAGAACGTGGTCTGGGCGACAGAAGCAAAAAACGAGGCGGGTACAGAAGACAAGAAGACTTCTACGTCGAAGAAGAGTTCCCAGAGACGACTATGGAAACCCAGTCTTGGAACCTGGTGCCAGACAGCCCAAAGCGTCACCATCACTCAGAGCATTTCCTGGCGTTTCACCACACAGAGTTTCTTCTATTTCAGTAGTATTCAGCACAAATTAGCACCAGTGCTGTTGCTTGTGCTGCCACTTAGGCCACCTACTCTCTAATAAGCCATCGTCTTCGCCCCATTCCCCCCACCGCTCATACCTTTCCTCCCCAATTCTTCCCTCTCCCCTTCCGCTCAACTACCGTCTGACCAGCGCTCTTCATTTAGTGAACGAGAATCCCCCGTCCTTGTTGAGTACAAACAGCATAACCTCGACAGCCACTGAACCATTCAATTCAAGTGAAGTATGGGTCCTTTGGCTATTAGATATTCGCTTTTTTTTAAAACTGCCTTTTCTAAAATGCTGATATCATAACCTTATGACACCAGGAAAACCTCCAAGCCTCTTTTAGTGCAATAAGATGTGTCACAACAGGAGAGAGAGAGAGAGAGAGAGAGAGAGAGAGAGAGAGAGAGAGAAGAGACAGACAGACAGACAGACAGAGAGACAGAGAGACAGAGAGAGAGACAGAAGACAGACAGACAGACAGAGAGAAAGAGAGAGACAGAGAGAGAGGAGAGAGAGAGAGAGAGAGAGAGAGAGAGAGAGAGAGAGAGAGAGACAGAGACAGACAGACAGACGACAGACAGACAGACAAAACGGAGAAAGACAGAGAGAGACAGAAAACAAAGAGACGGGATCTAAAAACACAGGACAACTGGATTTTCGTGGACAGGTCAACCATGAGATAGAAACCGCCAGATAGCGAGAAATGATGTGAAAATATCTCGACACTCTAATCTGACACTATGAAATGTTATTAAGAACTGTCAAATGGAGCCTTTTTCCCCTGTGCATGGTTATTTTCTTTCACGCTCTTGAGCCACACACGGTCCGTCCCATTGAGGCTTTGCTGTCTCATCCTCTGCCGTGGCTTCTTCACGGCATCACTTCCATGGGCTCACTTCTACACCCTCAAACACAGCCGCAGGCTGCACAGCCAAAAGGTAATGCACCAAGACCTTGCTTAATTAAAAAGTCGAGTATTTAAAGAGTGGCGCCATTAGATTGTTTTGAGGATATTTTTTTGTGTCTGAAAGTCGAGTTGATTCTCCTCGTTTTCGGTCATATGGCCATTAATTAAGATACAAGCCAGGTGATACTAAGCAAACAGACTAAAATCAAAGGAATGGGACTATTTCAGGGAGACCATTTGGCGCAAAAGTAAGGTCACGGGTGAATGCACAGGCCTGGAATATGATGTCAGCTAAGCGGAAGGTCATGTAGTTGAAGATTGTGAATGATGTCATCGGTGGATATAAAATGCAAGTGAAATGAGAAGTGGGGGAAGTTGTTGTTTTGATAAATTATCAGTTTAATATCAAATGCTGGTTCAAACTCAGGCTAGGCCTCAAAACGCTTACATGGATTATATAGTGATTCGGTGCCAGGTCCTAATTATGACGTGTGGCCATTGTTAAGCTCGTCCCGTCGCTGCCTCAGGGCCAGTAATCCACACAGAACAAGTCAAAGTCCGGTAACTCTACCAAAGGACAAACTGTACCTCTGGCTGGTCACTTCAGTAGTGTTCCGTGATGCCTGTATCAATCCAGGACACGCCTACAGACGACGAAGAACAGTTGAGGCATATGGACAGCGTGACAGACCCCGCTCATCCCCATCCCTTCCCCTCTCTTTGCTTCTTTGTACAACCTCTATCACTCCCCCCCCCCCGCCCCCCGACGATCCCAGCCCGCCTCCTGGTGGGTGTCAAACATCTCTCCAAATGACCTTGCCCATGACCGTGCCGATACTGACGACCTGGACACAATGTCGCCATAGGCGTGGAGGTGGAAAGGATTTGGAACTGAGGTCATCACGTTAGCAGAACATGAAAGACAAAAAAAAAAATCTGATCTGAGATCCTCCCCCTCCACCCCCCACCCCCCACCCTCCCACACACACTTACACCCACTCGCTTTTTTTTGTGATCAAGGATGATGAGGGTGGTGACAATAATACTAAGGATTTCTGTTCTTGGATTGATGCCAGTGACAGAGCTGTGTTCTGCACTTCCTTTCATGAATATCCCGGCGTCAATGACGCAAGAGAGATGCCGTTACTTGCAGTGTTGATCAGGCAAATTATTGAGTACCATTGTCTTGGATACCCCACTTAGATGGATTCCAGACTTTCCATTGCACAGTCAACTCCTGGTAGGACCCGACCAGCGCCGAAACATTCAGCAAACAAATGTTTCCAGCAGAACTCGAAGCCGAGACCTCTAAGACAACATTTTAATGTTCAAAGGAAAATGGTGAGTTGGGTATTTTTTACAGGGACGATAACGAACAGGAAGAGTATGTAATGTCGGAACATGGCGGTAAGGTTCTGATGGATCCGAATACGAAGATACAATCTGAACAGACGTTGCCCGCGTCTTTGATTATTCCACGCACGTGCTCAACAGCCGTATTACATATGCATACACTGTGGACACACATTTCAGTGCATTTTTATCGAAAAGAACCCCCCCTCTCTCTCTCTCTCTCTCCTCTCTCTCTCTCTCTCTCTCTCTCCTCTCTATCAATCCCCTCACTCTCATCTATCTCTCTAATTGCAATCACCGCACAAATGCACAAACATATACACAAATCTATAGGCGTGCTCTGACACTTGCATCTCACTGCACTCCACTACACTACTTTACACTACACTACACTACACTACTTTTCACTCCACTCCACTACCACACTCCACTGAATTGCACAAAACTACACCCCACCCCACCCCACCCCACACATACCCACATCCCACCACACCACACCCCACCCACACCCACCACCCACACCACCCACACCATACACACACCACACCACACACACACTACACACAACACGTACACTGCCTACCATTCACTCACTCTCCACTCCCTCCTACCACTCCACTACACTGCATTGCCTACACTGCACTGCACTGCACTGCACTGCACTGCACTGCACTGCACTGCACTGCACGCACTGCACTGCACTGCACTACTCCACTCACACTGCACTGCACTGCACTGCACTGCACTGCACTCCTCTCCACTGCACTCACTGCACTGCACTGCACTGCACTGCACTGCACCCACTGCACTGCACTGCCACTCACTCCACTCCACTCCACTGACCACTCACCACTCCACTGCACGCACTGCACTCCTCCTCCACTGCCACTGCACGCACTGCACGCACCACTGCACGCACTGCACGCACTGCACTGCACTGCACTGTGTGTGGTGTGTGTGTTGTGTGTGTGTGGTGTCGTGTGTGTGAGCGTGCGCGCACACCACCACACACCCACCACACCACATTGCAGAAAGAGCTTACACTGCTCTCCATCTCCCTACTCACTCCACTCTCCACTCCACTCCACTCCATTCCACTACACTGCACTGCACTACACTCTGCACTGCACTGCACTGCACTGCACTGCACCCCGACACAGCCTCACTGCCACTCCTCACTCCACTCCACTGCACTCCACTCCACCCCACCCCACTGCACTGCACTGCACTCCACTCCACTCCACTCCACTCCACTCCACTCCACTCCACTCCACTCACACGTACACGCCTGCCACTCCACTCCACTCCACTCCACTCCACCACTACACAGCTCTCTTCTCCACTCCACTCCACTCCACTCCACTGCACTGCACTGACTACACAGCTCCACTGCACTCCACTCACTGACACGTCAACTCCTCCACTCCACTCCACTCCACTCCACTCCACTCCACTCCACTCCACTCCACTCCACTCCACTCACTCACTCACTCACCTGCACTGTACTGCACTGCTCTGCACTGCACTCCACTCCACTGCACTGCACTGCACTGCATCCACTCCACTACACACTCCACTCCTCCACTCCACTCCACTGCCTCACTGCACGCACAGCACTCCACTCCACTCCACTCCACTCCACTCCACTCCACTCCACTCCACTCCACTCCACTCACTCATACACGCCTCACTGCACTTCCCTCTCCACTCCACCATGCACTGACACGCACTCACTGCACTGCACTGCACTCACTGCACTGCACTCACTGCACTCACCACTTCCACTCCACTCCACTCCACTCCACTGCACTGCACTGCACTGCACTGCACTGCACTGCACTGCACTGCACTGCACTCACTGCACTGCACTGCACTCCACTCCACTCCACTCCACTCCACTCCATCACTGCACTGCACTCCACTCCCTCCATACCCACCACCCACCCCACCCACACCACACTAAACTACACTACACTACACTATTCTACACGACTCTACACCACACAATACTCACTGCACTGGCTGCAATGCACGACACTACACTAAACTACACTACGTGACACAACACTACGTGACACAACACTACGTGACACAACACTACGTGACACAACACTACGTGACACAACACTACGCAACACTCCACTCTACTGCGTTCCAATGCATTTCACCCCACTCCAGTACACTCCACACCTTTGCATTGCACTACACTACACTACACCACCCTACACTGCACCACAGTGAAGTGCACTACACTAACTTCACTACACTATGGTGCAATGCACCGCACTGCACTCCACTGCACTCCCCTCCACTACAAAACACACTCACACTACACTACACTACACTACACTACACTACACTACACTACACTGCACTACACCACCCTACACTGCCACTCACACAGTGAAGTGCACTACACTAACATCACTACACTATGGTGCAATGCACCGCACTGCACTCCACTGCACTCCACTCCACTACAAACACACTACACTACACTACACTACACTACACTACACTACACCACCCTACACTGCACCACAGTGAAGTGCACTACACTAACATCACTACACTATGGTGCAATGCACAGGACTGCACTGCACTGCACTGCACTCCCCTCCCCTCCCACCTACACTACACTACACTACACTACACTACACTACACTACACTACCTACACTCACTACACTACCACTTACATACACTCACTACACTACTACACTACGCTATCACTCACTACCTATCCTACCACTACACTACACTACACTAACACTACACTACCTGTCCACTACTGCACTCACTACATCACTACACTATTCATTCCACTACACTGCCTACACTCACTACACTCACTCACTACACTACACTACATTACACTACACTTCCCTACACTGCACTACACTACACTACACTACACTACATTACCACTACACTTCCCTACACTGCACTCACTACACTATTCACACTAACTACCTACACTTATCCAACTACATTTACCTACACTGCACTCACCTACACTGAGCTCACTACAACTACTACACTATACCTACTTACCACACTATCAGCTTCCCTACACTGCACTACACTACACTATGGTCACAGAGAAATCTGTCGTTCCCTCTTACCTTTCACCACCCACAGTATCAGTGTCTTCCCTACACTGCACTACACTACACTATGGTCACAGAGAAATCTGTCGTTCCCTCTTACCTTTCACCACCCACAGTATCAGTGTCTTCCCTACACTGCACTACACTACACTATGGTCACAGAGAAATCTGTCGTTCCCTCTTACCTTTCACCACCCACAGTATCAGTGTCTTCCCTACACTGCACTACACTACACTATGGTCATAGAGAAATCTGTCGTTCCCTCTTACCTTTCACCACCCACAGTATCAGTGTCTTCCCTACACTGCACTACACTACACTATGGTCATAGAGAAATCTGTCGTTCCCTCTTACCTTTCACCACCCACAGTATCAGTGTCTTCCCTACACTGCAGTACACTACACTATGGTCATAGAGAAATCTGTCGTTCCCTCTTACCTTTCACCACCCACAGTATCAGTGTCTTCCCTACACTGCATACACTACACTATGGTCATAGAGAAATCTGTCGTTCCCTCTTACCTTTCACCACCCACAGTATCAGTGTCTTCCCTACACTGCACTACACTACACTATGGTCATAGAGAAATCTGTCGTTCCCTCTTACCTTTCACCACCCACAGTATCAGTGTCTTCCCTACACTGCACTACACTACACTATGGTCATAGAGAAATCTGTCGTTCCCTCTTACCTTTCACCACCCACAGTATCAGTGTCTTCCCTACACTGCACTACACTACACTATGGTCACAGAGAAATCTGTCGTTCCCTCTTACCTTTCACCACCCACAGTATCAGTGTCTTCCCTACACTGCACTACACTACACTATGGTCACAGAGAAATCTGTCGTTCCCTCTTACCTTTCACCACCCACAGTATCAGTGTCTTCCCTACACTGCACTACACTACACTATGGTCACAGAGAAATCTGTCGTTCCCTCTTACCTTTCACCACCCACAGTATCAGTGTCTTCCCTACACTGCACTACACTACACTATGGTCACAGAGAAATCTGTCGTTCCCTCTTACCTTTCACCACCCACAGTATCAGTGTCTTCCCTACACTGCACTACACTACACTATGGTCATAGAGAAATCTGTCGTTCCCTCTTACCTTTCACCACCCACAGTATCAGTGTCTTCCCTACACTGCACTACACTACACTATGGTCATAGAGAAATCTGTCGTTCCCTCTTACCTTTCACCACCCACAGTATCAGTGTCTTCCCTACACTGCACTACACTACACTATGGTCAAGAGAAATCTGTCGTTCCCTCTTACCTTTCACCACCCACAGTATCAGTGTCTTCCCTACACTGCACTACACTACACTATGGTCACAGAGAAATCTGTCGTTCCCTCTTACCTTTCACCACCCACAGTATCAGTGTCTTCCCTACACTGCACTACACTACACTATGGTCACAGAGAAATCTGTCGTTCCCTCTTACCTTTCACCACCCACAGTATCAGTGTCTTCCCTACACTGCACTACACTACACTATGGTCACAGAGAAATCTGTCGTTCCCTCTTACCTTTCACCACCCACAGTATCAGTGTCTTCCTACACTGCACTACACTACACTATGGTCACAGAGAAATCTGTCGTTCCCTCTTACCTTTCACCACCCACAGTATCAGTGTCTTCCCTACACTGCACTACACTACACTATGGTCACAGAGAAATCTGTCGTTCCCTCTTACCTTTCACCACCCACAGTATCAGTGTCTTCCCTACACTGCACTACACTACACTATGGTCACAGAGAAATCTGTCGTTCCCTCTTACCTTTCACCACCCACAGTATCAGTGTCTTCCCTACACTGCACTACACTACACTATGGTCACAGAGAAATCTGTCGTTCCCTCTTACCTTTCACCACCCACAGTATCAGTGTCTTCCCTACACTGCACTACACTACACTATGGTCACAGAGAAATCTGTCGTTCCTCTTACCTTTCACCACCCACAGTATCAGTGTCTTCCCTACACTGCACTACACTACACTATGGTCACAGAGAAATCTGTCGTTCCCTCTTACCTTTCACCACCCACAGTATCAGTGTCTTCCCTACACTGCACTACACTACACTATGGTCACAGAGAAATTGTCGTTCCCTCTTACCTTTCACCACCCACAGTATCAGTGTCTTCCCTACACTGCACTACACTACACTATGGTCACAGAGAATCTGTCGTTCCCTCTTTACCTTTCACCACCCACAGTATCAGTGTCTTCCCTACACTGCACTACACTACACTATGGTCACAGAGAAATCTGTCGTTCCCTCTTACCTTTCACCACCCACAGTATCAGTGTCTTCCCTACACTGCACTACACTACACTATGGTCACAGAGAAATCTGTCGTTCCCTCTTACCTTTCACCACCCACTAGTATCAGTGTCTTCCCTACACTGCACTACACTACACTATGGTCACAGAGAATCTGTCGTTCCCTCTTACCTTTCACCACCCACAGTATCAGTGTCTTCCCTACACTGCATCTACACTACACTATGGTCACAGAGAAATCTGTCGTTCCCTCTTACCTTTCACCACCCACAGTATCAGTGTCTTCCCTACACTGCACTACACTACACTATGGTCACAGAGAAATCTGTCGTTCCCTCTTACCTTTCACCACCCACAGTATCAGTGTCTTCCCTACACTGCACTACACTACACTATGGTCACAGAGAAATCTGTCGTTCCCTCTTACCTTTCACCACCCACAGTATCAGTGTCTTCCCTACACTGCACTACACTACACTATGGTCACATGAGAAATCTGTCGTTCCCTCTTACCTTTCACCACCCACAGTATCAGTGTCTTCCCTACACTGCACTACCTACACTGCACTACACTACACTATGGTCACAGAGAAATCTGTCGTTCCCTCTTACCTTTCACCACCCACAGTATCAGTGTCTTCCCTACACTGCACTACACCTACACTATGGTCACAGAGAAATCTGTCGTTCCCTCTTACCTTTCACCACCCACAGTATCAGTGTCTTCCCTA
>CM065738.1:17456960-17464460 GCA_033310375.1 Conus canariensis
CTGTGTGTCATGCTTTTATTCAAAAGCTTTTACACAAAAGCGTTTCGCAGATATTGCCAATTTATTCCATGCTCTAAACGGGCAATAGCCTATATCTCACGCGTCCACAGAACAGTATTTTGTACTGAATGAAGCTCGCAACACTGTTTCCTGTGTTGTTCTGTGTTACATGCTTTTATTCAAAAGTGTTTCCCAGATATTGCTAATTTATTCCATAAGATCTAGTTGCAAAGTGAGATGACTGCAGGCGGAAATCTAAACAAATCTTAACTAAATGTTAGCAACCGCCCAGAGAAACGTGGACAAACGAGTCACAAGACAAAACACGAAGCGTTTCGACCTCTTAGGTCTTTCTCAGGCAAGACACAAACAAATAGGACAATGAAAATGAACGAATTTGTCACTTAGCTTAGATCTCTTCAGCGCAAGGTAAAAGAAGACGTAAGAGGTCGAAACGCGTCGTGTTTTGTCTTGTGACTCGTTTGTCCACGTTTCTCTTGGCGGTTCGTTAACATTTATTTAAGATTTATTCCATAAGATTTTGTGAAATAATGACCAGCGAATGAGGCGGCCGGCTGACACGTGCGGACAAGCTAAGTTTCGAACTCTCGTCTTTGTGATGGTGAAATCATGTGTGATTAATCGATGTACAAGCTCAATGGAGTCCAGTAACAGCTCCATATCAACGTACAGCAAGTTCTATATTACAGCCTAACGAAGTTTTCCATTGCAGTTCTAAGTTGTCATCTGGGAAACATTATATGATGCAGTCTTAAACAAATCTTAAACAATACAATCTACCGAATGTTCTACTTCGAAGTGTCGCAAAAGCCTAACATTATGGTCCCACAAAAGCTTTAACTTACAATGGAGCAATAACTCTGTACTATAACATACTTCTGAAACTCTGTATCGCAGTCCAGCTAAAATCCCACGTCTCAGTCCAGCAGAGGGTCTATAATTATTAGAGTTCTCCAAACTTTCTCTAGCAGAGTCCCACGATGCTTCTATATCGAGCTATTGGTAAAATTTTGCATCTAAGCCCAGCAAAGTTCTGTATCACACCAGCAAAAGTTCCACACTATGATCCAGCATTTCTGTTTTTCCAGTTCAGCAAAAGCTCTATTCCATATCCAGCCAAATTCTATATCACAATCTAAAAGACACTCTAGAATGATTTGTCAAAACTTTTTTTTGCCGTTCGGTATCATGATTTAGCTGGAGTTACGTATTATTATAAAGCAAAATTCTGTTTTACAGTCCAGCATAGTTCTCTAACGCAGTTCTGTTCTATAATTCCACAAGAGTTTATATTACAGCCTGGTAAGCTGTCTTTATTGTAGTCCAACAAAAGTTCTATACTACAGACCAGTAAAACTTCATCAGAATCCATCGAGACTGCTTCATAAGAGACAAGCAAAAAGTCCATTTCACATATAAGCAAAACGAGTTTTATGCTGCTGCTGCTGCTGCTGCTGCTGCTACTACTACTACTACTACTACTACTACTAACTACTACTACTACTACTACTACTACTACTACTACTACTACTACTACTACTACTAAGTCTCGAGAAAAAGAAGTTCTACAGCAATAATAATGGCAATGCTGATAACAACAATAGCAACAATAACAATGGTAAAAATAATTGTGATAATAATGATAATGCTGCTGCTGATGTGATGATGATGATGATGATTGATATTTGTGAAACTTCATCTACAAACATTACAGTACGTTTTTAAAGTTCTAAGCAAACACACACACACACACACACACAACACACACACACACACACACACACACACACACACACACACACACAAGACACAATCCTCTCTCTTCACTCTCACCCATCACACACACACACACACACCACACGCACGCACGCACGCACGCACGCGCGCGCGCGCGCACACAACACACAACACACACACACACACACCACACACATCACTTTTTTTCTAAACAAGAATGAACAGTGTGAAGGCTGAGTAGAAGTATTTGTTTCGAGACATAACATGAAGTAAGGGAGAGAACTAGAGGCAAACAGCAACACAGGAAGCTTCTCCGTGCAGGAAGAAACTTGGAAAAGAGAAAGAACGGGCCCGGCACTACAACGAGGGATCTGAAGGAGATGAGTATCAGCCCAAAAAATGCTATGACAGTCGCTGGATCACTGGATCACTGGACCAAGTAGGGTGGCGTGGCAGCTGCGAGAGAGAGAGAGAAAAGAGAGAGAGAGAGAGAGAGAGAGAGAGAGGAGAGAGAGAGGGGGGGGGTTGGAGAGAAAGAGAGAGAGAGAAAGAGACAGAGAGAGCAGAGAGACGGATAGAGAGAGAGAGAGGGAGATAAAGAGACAGAGAGAGAGAGAGAGAGAGAGAGAGAGAGAGAGGGAGAGAGAAAGGAGGGAGCAGGAGTGGAGGTTACAAAGAAGTGGGGAGGGGGGGGTCTTTTATCATGAGCATGATGGCTGCCTTCCCCCCCCCCCCCCAAAAAAAAAAAAAAAAAAAAAACCCGCTGGGACAAGTGTGGCCTACTCACACACTTCCGGCCCTAAATCATAGGAGAGGGATGATTCGACCGACGTGGGGGTTAGAGAGCGATGAGTGGTTAGTCCTTTGTTGCTGGCTGGCGAAGTCGGTGCAATGAGGGAAAACAAGTTTTAAAAAATGCAGACACGTTTCTTGTTTGCGATATTGTGGATGGGCAGACACCATTGTTGAGTGGACCAGTGGAACAGCCCAGAATATCCCGCCCCCCCCCCCCCCCCCCCCCCGACCCAGACAAAAGTGTTCTTTCATATCCTGCAAAATTCTATATCACAGTCCAGAAACGATTCCATGGAATTATCTGGCAAAACTTTATTTTTTTGCAGCTTAGCAAAGATTAATATCACAATTCAGATGGATTTATGTATTACCATTGAGTAAAAGTTGTATTTCACAGTCCATCCAAGTTCTCTAGCGCATAATCGTGCAAGAACTCTAGAGCATAATCACGCAAGAACTCCACAGTCCTGCCAAGTTCTCAAGCACAAAATCGTGCAAGAGCGCTAGAGAATGATCAAGCAAGAGCTCTGTATTACAGCCTGGTCAGCAGTCTCGGTTATAGTCCTGCAAAAGTTTGTCAGAATCTGGCAAGACTGGTACAAAAGACTATCGAACAGTCCTCACAGTCAAGCAAAACGAGTATCATGCTACTGCTACTACTACTGCAACTGCTACTACTAGTGGCACTGAACATCGAGCAAAAGGAGTTTTATAACAGTAATCACAATGCTAGTAACAACAACAATGATAATGTTTATGGTAATGATTATGACAATAATGATAATTATCATTAATAATGCTGCTGCTGCTGACGATGATAATGATGATGAAGATGGTGATGTTGATTATACATATTTTTGACTCTTAATCTATAAATATCACAATGCGTTTTTGAAGTTCCAAGCAAGCACGAACACACACGCACATATTTCTCTCCCTTCCTCCTCTCCCCCCCTCTCTCCCACTACACACACACACACACACACACACACATGCCCCCCCCCACACACACACGCGCACACACACGTATATATATATATATACATATATATATATATATATATACATACATAAGAGAGAGAGAGAGAGAGAGAGAGCAAGAATGACTAGTGTTATGAGTAGTAAAAATATTGTTTTGAGAATAACTTGGAGGAAGGGCGAGAACCAGAGCCACACCCAGAGCCAGACGCCGTTCTCTGCAGAGTGCACTTGAGAAGAGAAAGCACAATCTGGCATAAAACGAGGAATCTGAAGGAGGTGTGTATCAGCCCAGAAATGCAACGACAGCCACTGGGATCACTGGACAAGGGGAAGGGTTGGCAGCTGGAAGAAATGGAGAGAGAGAGAGAGAGAGAGAGATTTTCTCTGTGTATCTGTGCATGTGCCTGCATGCATGCGTGAGAGGAGGGGAAGAGAGAGAGAGAGAGAGAGAGAAGAGAGACAGACAGACAGAGAGAGACAAAATTCAGAGAAAAGACAGAGCAGACAAAGAAAGAACAAGGTAGGAGCAGGAGGTGAGGTAGCAAGTTGGGGGGGGGGGGGGGGGGGGAGAGTGGTCTGTTATCAGGAGCATAATGGCCACCATCCCCAAAATACCCGCTGGGACCAAGTGTGGCACTCACACATTTCCGGCCCTAAATCAGAGAAGAGGGATTGATTCGGCCGATGTGTGTGTGGTGTGGGTGTGGGGGGGGAGGGGTTAGTGAACGATGAATGGTTAGTCCTTTGTGCTGGCTGGTGAAGTCGGTGCAATGAGGAAAAATCTTTTTAAAAAAAAATGACATGTGTCTTGATTGCACACACACACACACACATATATATACAATAAACTAATAAATTCCAAGGATAAGTACTGAGCACCATTCCAGCAACTTACAGAGCAGCTAGACGTTGCAATGACTGCAAGAAATATTCAATTATAAACAAAGCTTGCTCTTATGTCTTAGATTGAAGAAATAGAGGAGGATAAGCATTCATATCTGCAGTGGTAGATCATTCTGCCAACTAACAGTATGTGCTTGAGTGGGTGAATGGGGAAAAATAAAATAAATGCTTCTCAAAATGAGCCTTTAGCAAGCTTATAGTCTCCAAGTGGGAGACGATCTCCAATAGGGAGAAAAACCCACTAACATATAACTCCTGGTCAGATACCGATATTTCGAAACCTGATTGTTTCTCCTCAGTGACCGCGGAAAGTGGTAATTTGACTCCTCTGCCTTTTCGGTTTTAAGAAGAATGCTATCCCAGAAAAGGCTGGTGTGCAATACCGTAGTATGTTTGTTGAGTTTTCAAAAAACCAACCAAAGGTGCCACCTAAGTAGCAAAAGAAAATCATGAAAGAGCAAAACAAGCTACATTTTCTTGCGAAAAGTAGAAAATATAAAAAGATAACCTCTCAAGACACAAGTGCTGAGGGCCAGTTCTTGGAATGAATCCGCAAGGGACTAAATTACAATAAACTAATAAATTCCCCATTCACCCACTCAAGCACATACTGTTAGTTGGCAGAATGATCTACCACTGCAGATATGAATGCTTATCCTCCCCTATTTCATCAATCTAAGACATAAGAGCAAGCTTTGTTTATAATTGAATATATATATATATATATATATATATATATTATATATATATATATATGTGGTGGCGATGAATTACTTTACCACAAAAAGTTAAAAGGCATGGGCCATTTTGTATCCTGCTGGACTTGTAGAAAGAAAGTATAAGGAAAACTGGAGGATAAAATGTCTTCAGAGAAGAACTTTTCTTGCAAGTGTCTCAGCCTTAACTTCTTTTACTCTCCCGGGGACGGGCTGCATTTTGTTAATAATACCTACATACAGTATAAATATCACTGCAGGTAACTAATATTATTTACCAACAGGTAGGAGATTTCTGTTTCAGCCCAGATTGGCAAACTGGGATGCCTTAATCCAGGTGTTGGGTTCAAGTCAATGGCTGGCTTGCTGAAATCTGACATCGTTGCGTGTTCCTACTTCGGTTAGAAACTGCACTAGCATTGACCAGTTTTCTCTGAATGACTTTTTCAGACACAACAGTTTGCTCGGAGATCCGTTCGGACCATTTCAACACGGGTCTGCGTGTGTACTAAACTATCAAGGGTAGTGGTGTGCACATGTTTTTTCCTTTATGTCGCTTGCTTTATAGCTGAGTGCGTGGGCGGATGACCCAGCGTACGTGTGCAAGCAAGCGTGCACGCACGTGTATGTATGCATCCTTGTGTGTGTGTGTGTGTGTGTGTGTGTGTGTGTGTGTGTGTGTGTGTGTGCGTGCGTGCGTGCGTGTGTGTGGTGTGTGTGTGTGTGTGTGTGTGTGTGTGTGTGTGTGTGTGTGCGTGGGCGCATTGTGTGTGTGTGTGTGTGTGAGAGAGAGAGAGAGAGAGAGAGAGAGAAGAGAGAGAGAGAGAGAGTGTGTGTGGTGTGTGTGTGTGTGTGGTGTGTGTGTGTGTGTGTGTGTGTGTGTGTGTGTGTGTGAACACTGTGCTTACTCTCTTTTCTAAAAAAATACCTAGAAAGCGAAATTTTCAGAACCCTGTAACGTACAAATCGGAGCTTCGAACCCCGAAACACTGGATCTTGTAAACAAAAATGAAGGACGTATAAAATGACCCAGACTGACCGAGGTCAAAGCCAGTTTCTACCTGGAGGTATGAAACAGCCATAACCGTCGCCTAGCCTGTGTCGTCAGCCTTTCTTGCCAATCGCAAGAAAGTTAACTGAATTCAGTAAGAGCAAATGTCTGCCTGCACTCACCCCTCTTTGAAACCAGCTGACCTCGACAATTCACACAGCCCAACATACAAATTGACATTTATAAACAAGAGACGGAGATATACTCATCATCGTGGCGAAGTGGTTAGCATCGTAGGTTTCCTGTTAGAAGGTCACTGGTTTATTTCCCATTGCAGTCATTCAGTTGTGGGATTTTTTTCTGCCCAACTGGCTCCGACCCAAAGCGGAACATACTATGGGTTAGGTTAGGAAGACTGGAACCTCACAGTCAAGTTTCATCCAATCAATGGAAGTCTGTGGCTCTTCGTACCCTGATCTCATGCTGATTTCCTTTCCACGTCTATGCCCTTGGTCAGTTCGTGTTGAGGTCGCCGGCATTGGACAGGATGTCCATGGGAACTGTCAAGGGACGGTCGTGGTGGCGTCCTCAAGATGGAGGACACGCATTCACGCTGGGTCCGCTACTAAAGTGACTACTGCTGTCAGTAGGGGGCATAATAGGTAATGCCTTGCGCATGCTGGATCTGAACAAGCAGCACTGATGGAATGCCGTGTGCGTGCCTGCATCCCATGTGAACACAGCGCAGGCTTCCAAGGGTGGGGCAGGATTGCTCCCAGCTGGTTTGTTCAGCGGTCGAAGACGGTACTTCTCTGGATCCTACCCACACCTTCGGGGGTATCTTTTTCTTTGTATTGTTGTCAGTAGGGGACATAGTAGGCAATGTCTTGCGTGTGCTGAATCAGAACAGGCACCACAGCAGTAACTCAGCAGCAGTGCAGTGTCTCCTCTGGTGAGTTGTCTCATGATGACTTGACACTGACTGCTCCCTGTGGATGGCTGGTGCCGGGGACGTGAGTGGACAAATCCTTGTCACTGCTGTTGACCAGGGAACCAGAATAAGCGGCGTGGGAGTGACGCCATTGAAGAGGCACAAAACATGAGACAGAGAAAAAAAAAAGACTGTGACATGAAATACAGAACTGACGTTTAAACAACTGATTTCGACTTAAGCTCGTTTCTGTTTAAAATCTATTTCTTACTTTTAACATGAAAAAAGAAAAACGTGTCTTGAAAAGTTAGTGGTCAAAACCGAAATCGTTTAGAAATTTGTTCCAACTTTTCAATTGTGTGTTTGTTTGTTTTGTTTTTTTGTTGTTTTTTGTCCCCGTGCTCAAACCGATGTAACCTACGCTG
>CM065738.1:17469460-17471960 GCA_033310375.1 Conus canariensis
TGTCAATTATTGTTACGATAGAACCGGACAAAATACTGCTGCGTCGACTAATAGTAAACTACTCACCCTCTCCCCCCCCCCCTCCCACAGACAGACAGACAGACAGACACACACACACACACACACACACACACACACACACACACACACACACACACACACACACACTGTTTACCATAGTTTGATGACCGAACCTACTGTCAAGCTGTTCACCCTGACGCTGTCTACCAAAGATCTGCAATGGTAATGATAATGGCAATGTTACTTACAGCCCAGCTGACGGCAATGGGCCATGTCAGAGCTGTCACCTCGTTGACGCAACTCACAAGTCACTGAAGGAAACAAAACTCATTCACACAACCCCTTAAAATACACCTCCTAAAAACACACTGGGAATTTTGTTAAAAATCCATAGATCTGCAAATTTACTAAAATGCAGCACAGAGAAGTAGCTGTATGAATTCATGTCCAGTTATTCCCTCTCTGTCTTCTATTGTTACCATCAGGTGGACAAAACAGGCAGTGTGCATAGTGTACTCGGACCCGGCCGTACGCCGCCCGTCTGGGAGAAAAACCCTGCTCCGGTTCATCTCTTTTCCAACGTACTGGCGACGGCCAAAGCCGTGCATAGTGCACCCGGCCCGACCCGTCTGATAACAGCCGTGATTTTGCCGGACGTGCAAACCGTACTTTTTCTGGCCGTCCGGGTGAAGGGACCGAACTCCTCTGGTTTTTACTTTATTTATCTTTCTTTCCAACATGGACGATGAAAAGCTCATCGCTGCCGTGAGCCTCATATCATTTATTTACACAAAAAGTGACAAGAATCATACCAACAGAGATATTCTCTCTGCTGCATAGCATGAGAAGTGGAAAAAAAATGATCCCCATTGTTGTCAATGAAGGATTTAATGTGCATATCAAAAAGGTAAATAGTAAGAAATGTTATCTTCTTTTTCTCCATCAAGTGAACAAAAATGTTATGTAATGCTACCATCACACAAGACAGAGCAGTGGCCGGCCTAAACGCATGTCAGAGTTGTCACCTTCACGCTATCATAGAACTGTTATATTACCATCAGGCGGTGCAAGATGATACTTCACTTAATTCATGACACACTATTCACCCTCCTGCTGTCTGTCATTATATAGCAGGGCAAAACAGTGGTTGGCTTAACTCATGCCAGACTATCAGCCTCACGCTATTTATCATTCTTCTGTGACGTTACGATCAGGCAAGACAAACTAGTACTTGGCTTAATTCATGCTAGGCACCCTCACGCTCTCTATAATATATAGCCGGGCAAAATAGTGTTTGACTAACTCACGCCAGGCTATTCACCCTCACATTATCTATCATATCTATCATGTACCTGTTACGTTACCATCATGGCAAGACAAAATCGTAGTTGGCTTAACTCATGCCCGGCTATTCACCCTGACGGTATCTATCATACCGGCTATTCACCCTGACCGTATCTATCATACACCTGTTACTTCATGATCAGGCAAGACAAAATGATAGTACTTGATTCAAATCATGCCAGGCTATTCATCTTCATGTTATCTATCATACACCTGCCGCATTACAATCAGGCAAGACAAAATGATAGCATTTGATTCAACTCATGCCTGGCTATTCACCCTCATGTTATCTATCTGTTACTTCACGATCAGGCAAGACAAAATGATAGTACTTGATTCAACTCATGCCCGGCTAGTCACCCTGACAGTATCTATCATACACCTGTTACTTCATGATCAGGCAAGGCAAAAATAGCACTTGGCTTTAACTCATGCCCGGCTACTCGCCCTCATGCTGTTTATCATAGAACTGTTACATTACCATCGTGCAGGACGAAACTAGTAGACGGCTGAGCCCATCTCAAGGCTGTTTATTTAGCCTCACACCGTCCTCACGTAGACAGAGGAAAGCAGTGGCTAAATACTTTCTTTTGGACAGTTCGTCCCCACTGTATAATTATCTGTGACGTTATTATCGCGAGCAGGACTGCTGATAACTGGGTCATTGGGCTGTCACGAACAACTCGTTATCTTGGTCAAGTGTCCGGCGATTGTGTTGCCCAATATAGCGAGAAGTGATTGTCCACACACTTCAGATTCTGATCTCTTCCTTATTGTTGTTTCCTCCCCGCCTGACCCCTCCCCTACACCCCCTCCTCCTCCACCTCCTCGGTCTCCGCCCGTCCCCAGCCTGAATCAAGCCATGTTTCATCTCGTCACCCCCCCCCCCCCTCTCTGTCTGTCTGCCTGTCTGTCTGTCTGTCTGTCTGTCTGTCTGTCTCTCTCTCTCTCTCTCACACACACACACACACACACACACACACACACACACACACACACACACACACGAGCGCGCGCGCACACACACGCTCACTGTGTAAACAAACGCACGCGCGCGCACACACACACACACACACAGCGCGCACGCACGCACACGCACGCACACACACACACACACACACACACACACACACAC
>CM065738.1:17484460-17486960 GCA_033310375.1 Conus canariensis
GGAGTGGGGTGAGGCGGGGTGACCAGTCACTAGGGGAGAGGCGGGGTGACCAGTCACTAGGGGAGAGGCGGGGTGACCAGTCACTGGACAATTCATCCTTCCTTTTTGTACGTGGTCGTCGGACCCAACGGTATTAGTCACGACTTGAAGTCTAACATTGTAATATGAACCGAGTACCATGCTGCCAACAAGGAATACACGATACTCTCTCCCCTCTCCCCTGCCCCACCCCCTCCATCCAACCCCTCACGCCCATCCTCACCCCTACCCCAATTAAAAAAAGAGCACAACCCCCAGCCCGTTGAAGAGAGAGAGAGAGAGAGAGAGAGAGAGAGAGAGAGAGAGAGAGCATGAAATCTTGGACAATGATTCGTGTACGTATGTATACGCGCATGCGCGCGCGCGCCGTGTATGTGTGGGATGGTGTTGTGTGCATGTGTCTGTGTGTAGGGGGGTGGGGGGGGGGGGTAGCGGAGACGGAAAGGGAGATGCGCGTGACCCCGCGCGTGCGTGCTTGCGTAAGCACATGAACAGAAAGTTGGTGGGGAAAGACATGGAGGAAGGGAGAAGGGGGGGGGGGGAGGGGGGGGGAGGTGCCAGAGGGACACAGACGAGGGGGGTGGGGGAGGTGGGGGGGGGCGACTTTTCCATTCAGCAACACCTGGCGTTGTTACTGAATCGATGGAGAAAAAACACGCCAAACACACTCTCCAAGCTGAGAACTCCGCGTTTTTCACGTACTCAGAAAGTTTTGCCTTGTTTTGTTTTGTCTTGTTTTGTTTTGTTTTGTTTTGCTTTTGCTTTTGTCCGTCGGTGGCGTGCAGACATGAGTGTTTCTTGCGCACAAAAGATGCAATCCGTGCCTCACGCTGTCTCTAAACTACGCGAACAATTGAAATCAATAGTGTGTGTGTGTGTGTGTGTGTGTGTGTGTGTGTGTGTGTGTGTGTGTGTGTGTGTGTGTAAGCGCGTGTGTGCGTGTAGCTATTATTATTATAATCATTATTATTATTGTTATTGCTGTTGTTGTTGTTGTTGTTGTTGTGTTGTTGTTGTTATTGCTGTTGTTATCATTATCATCATCATCATCATCATCAATATCAACATCATCATCATTGTACTGTAGCTGCTGTAACCACATTAATGTAACTATCCTCTAACTCCTCTCCTTCCCCTTCTTCTGTTACTAATGTCATTATTATTACCACAGAAACTATTATCTTGTTACTAACGTCATTATTATTACCACAGAAACTATTATTTTGTTACTAACGTCATTATTATTACCACAAAAACAATTATCTTGTTACTAACGTCATTATTATTACCACAGAAACTATTATCTTGTTACTAACGTCATTATTATTACCACAAAAACAATTATCTTGTTACTAACGTCATTATTATTACCACAGAAACTATTATCTTGTTACTAACGTCATTATTATTACCACAGAAACTATTATCTTGTTACTAACGTCATTATTATTACCACAGAAACTATTATTTTGTTACTAACGTCATTATTATTACAACAAAAACTATTATCTTGTTACTAACGTCATTATTATTACCACAGAAACTATTATTTTGTTACTAACGTCATTATTATTACCACAAAAACTATTATCTTGTTACTAACGTCATTATTATTACCACAGAAACTATTATCTTCTTATCTTGTTACTAACGTCACTATTATTACCACAGAAACCATTATCGTTGTGACTAACGTCATTATTATTATTACCACAGAAACCATTATCTTGTCACTAACGTCAACACTGTTACCACAATAACCATTATCATTATTGTAACTATCCTCTAACCCCTCTCCTTCCCCTTCTTCTGTTCCTAACGTCATTATCATTACCACAGAAACCATTATCTTGTTACTAACGTCATTATCATTACCACAGAAATCACCATCTTGCTACTAACGTCATTATTATTACCACATGAACGTCTTGTTACTAACGTCATTATTGTTATTACCGCAATAACCATTATCATTATTGTAACTATCCTCTAACTGCTGTCCTTCCCCTTCTGTTACTAACGTCATTATTATTACCACAATTACCATTATCATTATTGTTATTATTGTGGTGTTTTTTACCACTGGGCTCTGCAGTCATGAAATATGGGCTGGTACACCCATGGGAACGCTCCTGTGGAGGTTCTGTCGTGTCATATCCAGTGGCCATTACATGGCCCCATGGCATCTGCCAGGGAGTAATTATGTCCCTTGACGTCTTAATGGAAAGCTCTGTGCGTGCCTGCCTTCCAAGGGTGGTGCAGGATTGCTCCCAGCTGGTTTGTTCAGTAGTTGAGGACAGAATTTCTCTGGGTCCTAGCCCCACCTTTGGGTGTATCTTTTTCTTTTTTCTTTCTTTCTTTCTTTCTCTCTTTCTTTTCTTCTTTCGTAGTAGTAGTAGTAGTAGTAGTAGTAGTAGTAGTAGTAGGAGTAGCAGCAGTTAGCAGTAGTGCTAGCAGTTTC
>CM065738.1:17499460-17501960 GCA_033310375.1 Conus canariensis
GTGAATCAATGCCTTGCAGACAGTGAACTCTGTGTATGAATGCCTTGCAGACAGTGAACCCTGTGTATCAATGCCTTGCAGACAGTGAACTCTGTGCATGAATGCCTTGCAGACAGTGAACTCTGTGCATGAATGCCTTGCAGACAGTGAACTCTGTGCATGAATACCTTGCAGACAGTGTAGATTCCGCTTCTCTTGCCCACGTTCACAGCTCTGTGTCTGATTTTTAGAGCGTCATGCAGAATTTTTTTTTTTAATCTGATCTTAACATGTTTCGTGTTAATCATGATGCCAGACATACGATCGATGTAAATTGGGATTAGATTGCAACTGATCGTGTAAACGTACGGATATTTTTCTATTGATTCACCAGAATTCAAAAGCGGTGGGAAGGGGAAGTGTGTGTGTGTGTGTGTGTGTGAGGGGGGGGGAGGGGGGGGGGGGGGGGCAAGGGAGTCGGGATGTAGGAGGGAAGGAAGTGGATGCAAAGCTCTCTTCATTTCTCGTTTTCAAGTCTTTAAAATCTGTTGTTGAACGTTCTCAAAAAGTTGACTGTGAGTTAATCATGTGGCCAAGTCTTTGTTTCAGATGACTATGTTTTGTTTAGTTTGGTTTTTCGTTCTCTTTGTTTGTTTGTTTTTATCATTTTTGCAGTTGTTCATTGAGGCTTTGTTTTAACTGACTTTTCCAGGTGAATTACTTTTATCTACATGACATTTTATCTCTGTGAGGAGGACTGTTGAATCATGCTTCATTTCGTGTAAGGTTTGGGCAAACACTTTTTGTAAGCGTGATCATGAAGCAAGTAGTGTTGTATGGTTATATGCAACAATTTTTTTTTGTTTATATACGACAAACAATGATAGGTGAACTTTTTGTAACATCAAAGACACGTTTGGTTTCTGGATTTTTGTTGTTGATGATGACGTTTCTACCATAGAATTTAAAAGGTAACGTTTGTCGTTATCACCAAAAAAAAAATCAACAACAACAACAACAAAAAACGTACGTTGTGGTGTGTTGGCTCTCTGATATTTTTGCTTCAAGTTTTTGTCAGTGTTGTACCTTTGATTCTTCTCTCTATGTATCTTTGCCGTGGTTCCTCCCTCCTATCTTCCTTCCTTCCTTTGTTTACGTCAAAAACATTTCCCTCCGGTCTTGAATTATTTTTTTTTAGATATTTGGTAAAGAGTTTTAAGAACGAAAACAAAATGATGACCCTGATATGAGGCAGTGAAAAAAAAAGGTTAATAATGATAGTTATTTCTGGTTTCAGGCATTTTGAGTCTTTGTGGAAACACATTTGGAGAGGTTGACAGTCCGCGCAATATCACTTATGATAAACGAGAGTCATATCTACCCGTTTCCAGGAGTCTTAATTATCTCTTCTCATGAGCCACGATAATGATTTTTTTTTTAGGATGATCATAACGTACAGCCATATAAGTGACTACAGCCAGAAAACGAGTAATACAAGCTGCCATGGGACAGAGCCCAGTATCGTGGTTTGCGAGTTGTGTGTGTGTGAGTGGGGGTGGGGGTGGGGGGGTGGGGGGGGGGAATAAGATTCTTCCGTAAGCTATTTGTTATAGGATTTTCTTTCCCCGATCGGCTCTTTCCCAGAGCTGTTTGCCACAGGCTCAGTTGGGAAGTCTGGGACCACACAGTCAAGTGTTATCCACGAAATGGACGCGTCGCTGGCAGAGTTGCTCGAGATTTCCTGACGAACGCTGCAGGTGTCTGTATCTCTCGGGCCTGGTTGACGTCGGAATATTTCATGAAAGGAAGGGTAGAGCGCAGCCCTGTCACATAGCCTCTGACCCGGAACGAAAGTTCATACCATGATCCTCATCATCTAATTTCTCATCAATCGGTATAACAAAATGTGTAAGCTTCTGCGGCCGTTTATGCCTTGGCGTTTGCCGTGACCCCGTTCCCAAATTCCCTTTCACGTCTAGACCCTGGCTGAGTTCGTGTGGAGGTCAGGGGGCCGGGAAAGCTCAGCTGGTAGAGCGCCGGACTCGTAATCCAAGGGTTGCGGGTTCGCATCTCCGCCGGGCCGTTTCGGTACAGGGGGATTTTTCCCTCGGAGTTAACATTAGTTCTGACTCCATTTCCCATACAGTCCTTCGAATGAGATTATAAACAGTTCCGAGTGTGAACGCACGCATAACATCTTGCACACACGTAAAATCCTATCACCAACTTTCGGAAGAGAAGGCCAGCTTAGCCGTTGGTACACATAGCATGTACCTTCCCCGAAGATGGAGTATGGCTGCCTTAATGGCAGGATAAAAAAAACCAGTCATGCCACACAAACTCCACTCCCTTTGTTGGGTAGATGGGGTTAATACCTGCCTGTCCATATAGGGAGTGTCCGCAGGAGTATCAGCCTGCGTACGCAGAAGAAGAAGAAGAAGAAGAAGAAGAAGTGTGGTGGTCATCGGTCGGTGTGATTACGTCGTGACTTTAGTGGAACACACATGCTAGCGGGGAAGGA
>CM065738.1:17504460-17506960 GCA_033310375.1 Conus canariensis
GACCTCACAGGCCAGCTGAGAGACTTTCACCATTACCGACTCACGCCAGACCCTCAAAGGATCAATTCCCATACCATTGACTAAGCACACCACATGGTCGCGGTTGTCACTAACATAATTCCCATACCATTGACTAAGCACACCACATGGTCGCGGTTGTCACTAACATAATTCCCATACCATTGACTAAGCACACCACATGGTCGCGGTTGTCACTAACATAATTCCCATACCATTGACTAAGCACACCACATGGTCGCGGTTGTCACTAACATAATTCCCATACCATTGACTAAGCACACCACATGGTCGCGGTTGTCACTAACATAATTCCCATACCATTGACTAAGCACACCACATGGTCGCGGTTGTCACTAACATGCGAAGGATGTAAGAAGCTGAGAGTTGCCGGAAAATTCCCCCTGAATTATTCACAGCGCGTGCCCAGCTATAGTCGTGTGACACTGTCCCAAGGTTCTCCCACGTGCCTAATATTATTTGCAGATGTCTTTGAGAGATTTGTTCAAGAAATCACGCGATGTCGTTCGTAACTTTGCGTCCACGTCAGCAATTTCACAGAATCTAAACGGCGAGTGCAGGATTCTTGTGCTGTGATTTTGTGCTACCTTTTGCACTTTACATATTGACTGCCAACTTTCATACAGATTTGTCCATGAACACATATCTTTGTTTTAATTTAGCAACATGCTTCATGGTCCATAAACAGCCACTGCCTTGTTGGAGAAATCTGATCAGTAAATTAACATATAAGCATTCAGTCTCGTGACACGAATCCAACCAATCACAGCTTCTCTTCTTTGTTTCTACTTAACGATTTTCATGCACTTAAAAAAAGAAGAGTTCTTACCTCACTCAATCGACTGCGTACAGTCCGTCACCATTAAATCGCAGCTCTTCTTATTTTTGGGTTAATACACTTTACATTTTCTTTGAAGTAACGTCTACTTTATTTTTTATCTTGTAGGCCTACCTACGACGTGACTGTAAAATTCCAAACTAAGAATTCCAGTGCCACTACCTATCATAGACTGCTGCATCGCTGAACTGACCATAAATGGAACAAAAAATGTCCCTCAGAATAATTTCAGATTCAAGCAGAAGTTCTTAGTTCGATCTTCTTTTCAAATAAACTGATCAAGTTGGTCTTAGTTCCATAGCTAGTTTGTATCAATATATTTGAATTTTGCTTTCCAAAATTTCGAAAAAAAAATAACGAAACAAAGTCAGTTGACATATTTTTACAAACCGAAGTAGAAACGAAAACGCGCTCAGTAATATCAGAAATTTCTTGTTACTTCATGAACTTTACAGAAAGCGCTCGATATTTTCAAGTTTTTGGCGTTGTAGTTAGACTATTCAATGCATTCTGATGATCGGGGTTCAATCCTTAGTAGAAACAGTCGGGAAAGAGAAGACTTCTGTTTTCCTTTGAGTTATCACCTCAGCGGAGTTCACTCTGCCTCAAGGCCTTGGGATGGATAAGAGTTTTCTATTTCTTCATAAAGAAATGTTTATATGACACACTCGAAGAAATGATAATACTCTTACTCTTCTAGTTTACTTTCTATTCATTCATAAAGAAATGTTTATATGACACACTCGAAGAAATGATAATACTCTTACTGTTCTAGTTTATTTTCTATTCACTCATAAAGAAAAGCCTATATTTGTATGACACACTCGAAGAAATGATAATACTCTTACTCTTCTAGTTTACTTTCTATTCATTCATAAAGAAATGTTTATATGACACACTCGAAGAAATGATAATACTCTTACTGTTCTAGTTTGTTTTCTATTCACTCATAAATAAAGGGGGTGTTGAGAACAAATCGTTTCATACAAAAAACAAACAAACAAATAATCAAAATTCTAAGGACCTACAAGTGATCGACAAACTCAATATTGAACATCACACAACAATTGACCTAGCTACAAACTATTTGCTGTTTTTTGTTTTTTTAATCTTAACCTTGTACAGGAAAATGGCAAAACGTTTCATACTAGTTTCATTTGTAGATGCCATAGGTAATGAAAATCGAAATGAAGAAGGATGTCTACAATATTTTTTTTATGAATAAACTGAATCCTCAGGTCACTTAAAGCGGGTAGCACAACACAAAATTAACTTCATTTTCTTCGGCACTTTTACAAAGCGGACATGTTAGTACAAGCGTATTATACTTCCTATAACGATGATAATTAACAAAAAGATCAGAAATACCTAATCTGAACTTTGTCATGGTATATTTTAAATGACTGTCCATTTTCATTGAGAAATAATCCGGAACACAATGTATAGATCTGAACTGTCTACACAAAGCAAATCGGTCACTTTCTTGACATGACATGACCATTCTTGCCATCTACAATTAATCGATCTATTCCGAAATGTCTGAACAAATCCATTTATGTCCCCAAACATCTGTTGTAGCCAAACGTATCCAAAACCAAGTTAATATGATTTAGTCCTCACGTT
>CM065738.1:17514460-17524460 GCA_033310375.1 Conus canariensis
TCTGCCTCCAAAGAAGAAGAGTCAGAAACTCTGCTTCTCGCAAATGGTGGTGTTTTTTGAGACTGATGTTATAAATTTTATGTTAGTAACTGTGATAGTAGTAGTAGTTGTGGTGGTGGTAGTAATAATGCCAATAATAGCATTAGTAATCACAGTAATAGTATGGTGATTATGTTGAGCATGTCGATGATGATGATGATGAGAGGAGGAGGAGGAGGAGGAGGAGGGGGAGAGGAGGAGGAGGAGATTTTGTTGTTATCATTATTGTCTTAGTAAGATACGTATGCGTTTTGTATTCCTTGTTTGTGATTTGTTCTTCAGTTTTGAAATGAAATACGACTCATGGAAAATAATACAAAGGTACTCTCTTTCTTTTCAAGTCACTCTGTGACCCTTTGTTGTGGTTTTTCCCCTCACTCTGTGACCCTTTGTTGTGGTTTTTTCCCTCACTCTGTGACCTTTGTTGTGGTTTTTTTCCCTCACTCTGTGACCTTAGTTGTGGTTTTTCCCTCACTCTGTGACCTTTGTTGTGGTTTTTTCCCTCACTCTGTGACCCTTTGTGGTGGTTTTTTCCCTCACTCTGTGACCCTTTGTTGTGGTTTTTTCCCTCACTCTGTGACCCTTTGTTGTGGTTTTTTCCCTCACTCTGTGACCCTTTGTTGTGGTTTTTTTCCCTCACTCTGTGACCCTTTGTTGTGGTTTTTTCCCTCACTCTGTGACCCTTTGTTGTGGTTTTTTCCCTCACTCTGTGACCCTATGTTGTGGTTTTTTCCCTCACTCCTGTGACCCTTTGTTGTGGTTTTTTTCTCTCACTCTGTACCTTTGTTTGACTCTGTGCCTTTGTTGGTTTTTTCCCTCACTCTGTGACCCTTTTGGTTTGTGGTTTTTTTCCCTCACTCTGTGACCCTTTGTGTGGTTTTTTCCCTCACTCTGTGACCTTTGTTGTGGTTTTTTCCCTCACTCTGTGACCCTTTGTTGTGGTTTTTTCCCTCACTCTGTGACACTTTGTTGTGTTTTTTTCCCTCACTCTGTGACCCTTTGTTGTGGTTTTTTCCCTCACTCTGTGACCCTTTGTTGTGGTTTTTTCCCTCACTCTGTGACCCTTTGTTGTGGTTTTTTTTCCCTCACTCTGTGACCCTTTGTTGTGATTTTTTCCCTCACTCTGTGACCCTTTGTTGTGGTTTTTTTCCCTGTTTTTGCTATTCATGCACCGTCCTCTTTTTCCCGGGAGTCAGTTCGGTGTCCTATTTTTGTCTGTCGTCCGTCTCCAAACATGTGCTTCTTAACAATGAGAAAATAGGTTTCGTGCCTTTTTTCAGTATATTTGTATCATTAGCAGCAGAAATGCGAGCCCGCAGAAAGGGGGTGACAGCCAACAAATCAGTGTCAACATACAGATGTGACCATTGTGACGGAGACTGCCACTCTCGCATCGGTCTCTACAGCCGGCCACAGCGACGCTGCTCGGGTCGAATAGACAGCCTAGACCGCTAAATATTAGGTCGGATATACTCAATCCATGGTCAGCTACGACCGATAGAGGCCTATTACTTTATTATCACTATCCAGCTGACCACACAATGCCTATACAGAGCTGTATACAGCGCATATGAGGAAAAGATCGTCCCTTCTTCAAGAATAACGACACAACAAACGATAAGGGTCTATAGATTATTTACTCACACAGCAGTTCAACTTCGTATGAATAAGTACAAGTCATGCTGTGGGCGCCGGCCATCCCGCTTGATTTGCCTCTCTCATTTTTTTTTTCCAAAAAGAATAAAATATCAACATGTCAAAATTTAACAAACGTTCAACACATGAAAGTCATAATTATGGCAAACAGAGACGGCAGACTGGACAGCTAATGTCCACTGTGGGCAGTGTGTGGACTTTAACTGCCTAGTCGGCAGTTAAAAAAAAGAGCAAATTGTCATGTTGTTCATTGTGATAAGAAAAAGTGCAAATCAACATCCTAGAACGAAGAAAAAAAAACAACCCACAAACAAACAAACAAACAAAAAGCAAGCAAACAAACAAAAACAGGATATGAGCAACGATGCAGAAAGAAAAAAACATGAAACAACCATTCTAAAAAAAGGGGAATGGAGAGGTAGTGCCATAGACACCTACATCCAAAAAGGCACACACACACACACACACACACACACAAACACACACACTCTCTCTCTCTCTCTCTCCTCCTCTCTCCCACTACACAACCCACACACACACACACACACCCAACCACACACACACACACACACAACACATACCTCTCTCTCTCACTCTCTCTCTCTCTTCTCTTCTCACACACACACACACACACACACACACACACACACACACACACACACACAGCCGATTGTCCAGCCATTCTGTTCTGTTTGCCTGCATGGGCGAACGGCGAACGGTGTTGACAATGACGCGGACTGTGACCACAGACCGACAGTAGTGCCAGAGCTAGTTCCCCACGCTGATTCTGGCACCGATCCTCACGATTTGGATGTCTGTTTTATTTCCTGCGATTAAATGTGTTTTGATGTGTGTGTGTGTGTGTGTGTGTGTGTGTGTGTGTGTGTGTGTGTGTGTGTGTGTGTGTGTGTGCGTGCGTGCGTGCGTGCGTGCGTGCGTGCTGTGTGTGTGTGTGTGTGTGTGTGTGTGTGTGTGTGTGTGTGTGTATTCGTTCGTTCTTTAATTTAATGTCTATCCACTTTACAGTGATCTTACACAAATGATGATAAGAAGTGTGTGTGTGTGTGTGTGTGTGTGTGTGTGTGTGTGTGTGTGTGTGTGTGTGTGTGTGTGTTTGAGGGACATGGAGAGAGAGAGAGAGAGTGTGTGTGTGTGTGCGTGTGTGTGTGTGTGTGTGTGTGTGTGTGTGTGTGTGTGTGTGTGTGTGTGTGTGTGTGTGTGTGTTTGAGGGACATGGAGAGGAGAGAGAGAGAGAGAGAGAGGAGAGAGAGAGAGAGAGAGAGAGAGAGAGAACGGCAACATCAATGATAGAAGAAGAAGAAGAAGACAACAACAACAACAACACGAACGAAAACGAGAACAAGGAATAGGAAAGGGAAAAGTGATGAAAGAATTGGAAGAAACGAGTTGCATGAAACAAAAACAAATAATTAAAGAATCCTGATTAAAACTGAAGTCTTTGAACCCTGTGCTTGAAAGATGCAAGGGAAGACAATTATCTAACGAACAGCCCTATGAGTTATCTGTTCTCTGTCATCAACCAAAGAACGTCTACACGTACCAATAATCAGGCGAATCATCTCTGCTTCGTGATATCCAAGGTAGGCCAACACCTACCGCTAGTCAGGGGATTCATCCTTGATCCATCAGCAGCCAAGGGAGGTCAACACGTACCAAGTAGTCAGGTGAGTCCTCTCTGCTTCGATGTCATCAAAGGAAAGTCAACACCTACCACCGGTCAGGTGAGTCATCTATGATACGTCATCATCCAATCACTGTCAGTCACATCGGTGCAGACAGCACCGAAGAACTGCCAGAATATCCTGTCTGAGAATCTCAGAGAAGTGATGCAATCTGATACTGACTGAGCACTCAATACTATACTGATTTTGTGAGAAGTGAGAGAATGCAAATGCGGGTCAACAACTACTCCATCACTTCACCAATAACTTAGTCGAAAATTTCCTGTAAAACGATTTTTTTTTTAAGTTGGCGGCGGGAAAAAGAAAACATGACGTAAAGTTGTAAATATCAAACCCTTCACTAAAAAGCTTACTGGAACGATCGAATTCTGTCTTAGAGGTAAAGCCACCTGTATCGCTTGCCCAGAGTCGACATTTCCTGACAGTCTCGTCAATGGAAAAGGGCTGATAGCCCTGGTCCATCGTTGGTCTCAAACGGAGCAAGCTACACTGTCTATAATTCTGTCGTATTCTCACCACAAGGGACACCGACACAAAATCCAACGGCAAAGTCACTAGAAGAGGGTACAAAAGAGAAACAAGAGGATATTACTGTACGGAAAGAAGCTGCAAACTAAAGCTACCAAATAAGTAAACCGTCATCAATATCAAAAAGGAAATCTTTGAATCAGTGCTTTTCTGCCGTTCTGCATCACAACTTTGTCACATCACGCTGAAACCAGAACAGAACTGCGTAGAACAGCCTTTACTGGGGTCTCTTAAGAAGTGCCAAAGACCCACAGACTGGCTAAACTGTATGCTGCACTTAAAAGGCGCTGGAGGAAAACCAAGTGCAGGCCATGACTTCTGCCGTCATTAAGACGATGACTTGACGAGGATTTATTCTTTAAAAAACAAAATGGTTCAACGGAGAGCGAAAGAAAAAAATCACGAAGAAAGACGGCCGGTAGATATAAAACCCTTTACTGCCAGCTTGACATCGAAGTCTCTCTTGAAACTCAACCATTTACATTGCCTGTCTTAAGTCGATTTTCGTTCCCGGATAAGCCTCATCAGTAGCGTTTTAGTTTCAGTTTCAACAAGGAGGTGTCAATGCGTGTGGACTAGTCCATATACGCTACATCACATTCATCGAGTTTCCAGACCACACTGCATATGATTTAAAGCTGATGAATATATGAATTAATGACTCGGATAAGTAAATTAATGACTCTGGTGAGATGATTATAAGAAGAGGGTCTCGTGGCTACAACTTAGCAGATGTCTGACCTGCGCATTAGCCCAACGCGCTGATCAGACCTTGGGTACCTACCTAACACTAACTGTGCCATTATTGTCTGTTTTCGTGATGAGTGTACACGGGTGTGTTCACATGCGTTTGCATGGGTGTGTGGGCATGGGCCCATATGTGTGTGCCAGTGTATGTGTGTGCGCGTATGTGTGCGTGTGCGTGTGTGTGTGCGCGCGCATGCGCGCGTATGTGTATGCATGTATATGCGTATGTGAGTGTGCATGTGCGTGTGTGTGCGCGCGCGCGCGTGCGTGTGTGTGTGTGTGTGTGTGTGTGTGTGTGTGTGTGGTGTGTGTGTGCGCGCGCAGATGAACATGTGTATGCGTCTGTGTGCTCTGTGGGCTTGTGTGAGCATGCCCGTGCACGCACGCATCTGCGCAGGTATGTGTACACACATGTGTATATATATATATACATACATACATATATATATATATATATATATATATATATTCAATTATAAACAAATCTTGCTCTTATGTCTTAGATTGAAGAAACAGGGGGAGATTAAAGGGCTACATTTTCTTGTGAAAAGTGTGTACTTCAATCTAAGACATAAGAGCAAACTTTGTTTATATCTGAATATTTCTTGCAGTCATTGCAACACCAAACTGCTCTGTAAGTTGCTGGAATGGTGCTCGGTTACTTATCCTTCGAATTTATTAGTTTAGTGTGTGTGTGTGTGTGTGTGTGTGTGTGTGTGTGTGTGTGTGTGTGTGTGTGTGTGTGTGTGCGTGCGTGCGTGCGTGCGTGCGTGTGTGTGTGTGTGTGTGTGTGTGTGTGTGTGTGTGTGTGTGTGTGTGTGTGTGTGTGTGCCTGTGTAAATGGGCGTCCACGCGGTGTGTGTCATCAGTGGAACTCGGCTAAAAGCATTGAAGCATCCTTAGTATCAAAAGGAGACATACTGTCTGGAATTCTGTGGTACTCTCACCACTAAGAGCACAACATCCAGTAACCTTCAAAAGCAGACAGTGAAGGAAGGACAGAACAATAACAAGAAGGCACTGTAAGGCAAACGTTGCACAACATCACCCACTCACTCACGCACACACGCACGCACGCGCGCATGCATTCACGCGGGCGCACACACACACACACACACACACACACACACACACACACACACTCACACACACACACACACACACACACACACACGAACGGTCATAAAATCCTGTCAACCGCGCGACCATGGACATTATGCCACAATATCGGTGCTGGTAATATAACAGACGTTGTCTAAAGTTAAAATACGCCAGCGCACCAGTCGTCCACTCGTAAAATGTTTAGTTTTAAGATCCACGTTTTCACCTTATAATGGCTTCATCAGGCTCGGCAACAAAAACCGTCATATGCTTCCACCGAAATATCGTACCCTCATGAAAACGATCAGAAGTTTATCCCATCCCATCCCCCCCCCCACACACACACATACACACACACTCACAAACACAAGCATATACTTTCTCTCTCCTCTCTCTCTCTCTCTCTCTCTCTCTCTCTCTCACACACACACACACACACACACACACACACACACACACACACACACACACACACACACAACATGTACACACGCACTCTGACACATTCAGATACACACATACACGCATTTCTCACCCCATCCCCTCCACAGAGAGAGAGAGAGAGAGAGAGAGAGAGAGAGAGAGAGAGAGAGAGAGAGAGGCGAAGAACAAGGGTGTTTATAAAAAACAAAAAAGTGGGAACATTTGAAACGAATACATGAAAATAGCTAAAACAATCATCATTGTTGTTGAAACAATGTGATCATCATCAGCAGCAACAATAACAACAATAATGATAATGATAATAATAATAATTATTATTATTATAACAATAATAATAATAATAATGACAAAAATAAAATAACAAAAATAACAATAACAATGATAGTATTAATAATAACAATAATCATAAGAGTAATATTATTTAAAAAAAAAAAAAGAATGGTGATGATGATGGTAATGATGATGTTAATGACAATAATAATCATACCAACAACATCAACAAGAACAAGAATGATGATAACAAGAACAATAATAATGATAATGATAATATTAATATCAATAATGATAACGATAGCAATAATGATAATAATGATAATAATAATAATAATACAGCTGTAAACGTTTTAATTGAAGTCAACTGAACACATTTAAAAGCTTGTGGCTTTGCTCCAAAGTAACTGACGTGAAGGTGGTTGTGTATAAGTGTGTGAGTGTGTATGTTGTGTATCAAAGAGAGAGAGAGAGAGAGAGAGAGAGAGAGAGAGAGAGAGAGAGAGAGAATAAGTTACCTGTCGCTACTATCAGACGCTTACATACGACTATCCTTCTCAACAGACAAGTAAGCCTCTCCCAACCACCCCCGACCCCTCCACCCACCCACCCCCACTCCCCGCACCCTCTGCCATCCCCCACCCCCACCCCCACCCCCCTCTCCTGTACTTCAAACAGCCCTCCGAGAGGGCCTCCTGATCGGACGAAGAGAACACCCTCAAGGAGTTATGAATCTCATTATCGCGCGCTTTTATGCCACGGCGAGGGACACATACATGGGTAATTTTAAGAAAATCCCTCGGGAGAGCGCAGTCCCCCATCCACCAAGGTCAAACGAATCCCGGATCCGTCCTTCAATCCGGTGTCTCCTTCCCTACCTCAACTCTCCCCCACTGCCTGGGATACTCTCCAGCGACTGTGTGGACTAACCTTCGAGGGGACAGAAGGAGGGGAAGCCAAGGGCCGGTGAGAAGCGCGACTGGGGGGGGGGAGGGGAGGGGGAATAGGGAGTAGGGGGACAGTTAGTAAATGCCAGCCTTTGTTGTTTCATTACCGACATTTTGGATCGGCTTATGTGATCCTATCTCTCCCAGTCTGGACTTTAGCTCCACCGAACAGTCTGAGCTGCCGGTATTGCACGCTATAAATAATGTTTCTGCTCAAAACACTACCGAGTGAAGTTATATATAAAGATTCTGAATCCGCCGCCCCTACTGCTCCCCCCCCCCCCCCCTCCACAATAACTTCCTTCTGAAAGAGGGCTTCACTCTTCCAACCGGGTCAGAGGTCACAGTCTTCCAACCGGGTCAGAAGTCACAGTCTTCCAACCGGGTCAGGGGTCACAGTCTTCCAAACAAGTAAGAGGTCAGTCTTCTTCTTTTTCTTTAAACGACGAAATGTGCCATCCTGTACGTTTAATTTAGAATTTATAGAAAATTAACATGTCTTCTTATTAGCTTCATTTTGATTCTTGACAGAAGGAAAAGACGATTAAGGGAAATCCAGTCTGAAGGCTCACTAACTTTTCCTGCGAAGAGTGATTCTGACCCATAACACTAGCAGCCCAAAATGTCCCACCCCACCCCACCCAAAACCAACGTGTCCTTCCGTGTACCCCCTGGCCAAAGTGTCCCTCCTACCTGAAGTGTCCCTCCGGGTCCCCCTGCCCAAAGTGTCCCTGCTACCCGATGTGTCCCTTTGTGTCCCCCTGCCCAAAGTGTTCTCTCTACCCGATGTGTCCCTTTGTATCCGCATGCCCAAATTGTCCGTTCTACCGATGTATCCCTTTGTGTCCCCCCTGCCTAAAGTGTCCCGTCTACCCGACGTGTCCGTTTGTGTCCCCCCTGCCCAAAGTGTCCTTTCTATCGATGTGTCCCTTTGTATCCCCATGCCCAAAGTGTCCCTCCAACTCGAAGTGTCCATCCGGGTTCCCCTGCACAACGTGTCCCTTTACCAGATTGTCCCTCCGGCCAAAAGTGTCCCCTGCCCAAAGTGCGTCCCCCACCAAAATCTTTACCCTGGCCGAAGAGTCTTCGTGCACAAAGTACCCTCTGTGTCCTTTCTGCCCAGTGTGTCCCTCCAACCTAAAGTCCACCCCCCCCCCCTCCCCCCGCCCAAAGGGCCTCCTGCAAAAAAAAGAAAGGAAAAAGGTTCCCGTGTCAAAAGTGTCCCCTGCAAAATGCCCCTCTGCCTAATGTGTCTCCCCTTCCCCGTAGGTCAGAGCTTGATGGAGATAAATAGAAGGACGCTCTACTTGGAGTAATGCCGCTTAGTTCACCCGCCCGTGTATTAAACAAGAACTTCCGAAATGAATAAAAATGTGACGAAAATTTTGAAAAAAATGCCTATGCGTATGACAAAATTCGTATCATTACGGTGTAGTTGGGGTTTGAATGTCATTTCCAAGTATCGATAGTCTAACTTGGAGTTGGTGGGTGAACAGTCTTGGTTGGAGAGTGGAAATGAGTTATCTGAATGTTGTCCTCTCACACAAATACGTTTTCATATGCTCTCTGCCTCTGTTTCTCTCTCCATTTCTGTCTTTGTCTCTGTCTAAGTTTCTGTCTCTGTTTCTCTCTATTCTCTCTCTCTCTCTCTCTCTCTCTCTCTCTGTCCCTTTCCCTCTCTCTCCCTCTCTCTCCTTCACATACACACACACACACACACACACACACACACACACACACACACACACACACACACACACCTATACACACACAAACAAGCGCATGGCCGTGCCCAAAACTATGCAAACACACACACACACACACACACACACACACACACACACACACACACACACACACACACAAATACACACACACACACACACACACACACACGAGAGAGAGAGAGAGAGAGAGAGAGAGAGAGAGAGAGAGAAGACAGACAGACAGACAGACAGACAGATAGACAGACAGAGACAGAGAGAGGGAGAGGTAACTTTATTTGATGAAATGTATACTTTTTTGTTGCATAATATGACCGACGTGTGTGTGTGTGTGTGTGTGTGTGTGTGTGTGTGTGTGTGTGTGTGTGTGTGTGTGTGTGTGTGTGTGTGTGTGTGTGTGTATGTGGTATGTCAATAACAACAAAAAAACCCATAGACACAGGTGGATATAAACACGAGTCATGCTATACTAATGCATACAATATCCTTGCTCGTTAAGCCGCAGTCTGTGAATGGAAAAACCCCAAGAAAAGGCAGAAAAGGGTATGTCCTATATTCTAGTGGAGAAGGAGACAACAGCGTGCAGTGAATGTGGGGTTCATGAATGAGAGTTTCTGGAACGCTGTAATGAGACATCATGCTCTTTCCAGCAGGGCCGTGGCTATTCACCCCGTGAGTGATATTATTCACTTCACAGCAATACAAACACCATGGTTGGTATTGATGCCCAAGAGGATTAGAAGAATTTCTGGGGCCCCTACCATAATGACCCCTACAATTTAAAGAGACAACCATGCAAGGATTAGCCAGCGATTGTGGCTTTGTCCTGGCGAACAGTCAA
>CM065738.1:17534460-17539460 GCA_033310375.1 Conus canariensis
GAGAGAGAGAGAGAGAGAGAGATGAGAGAGAGATGTGGGGGGATTTAAAGCTGGAGACATTAAATGGGTAAGTAATATTCTCACTTGTGTATTTTATGTAGCTGCGCAAAGATACATCGTACCCATGTACTTTTACTATGCTTATAATATTGATGTTGTGTGTGTGTGTGTGTTGTGGTGTGGTGTGTGTGTGTGTGTGTGTGTGTTGTTAGTGCGTGCGTACGTGCTCGCGCCAGTACCACTCAAACAAAAAGAAAGAGACAGAGAATATAGCGACAGGTAGTAAACCAGACCGAGAAGTAAACAGAACGGTCGCCAATATTCACGAATGCCTTAGCGAATGATTCTGAATATTCATGGCAGGTGTCCATGAATGTTATATTTTTCACACACACACACACACACACACACACACACCACACACACACACACCCACACACACACACACACAGTGAGTGAAGGAGAGACACACACACAGAGACGCAAACACACACAAACACACACACACACAACTACACACACACACACACACACACACACACACACACACACACGCACACACGCACATACACACACACCGACAGACAGACAGACCAACAGACCGACAGACTGCGAGACAGAGAAAGTACATATACAGAGACTAAGACATACTCCAACTTCCATACATACACATACTACACCAGTTGGGACCTAAACGAAAAAAAAAACAGTCCACACCACTAAGACAACTAGTTCTGCCCCCCACCTCCCGATCACCTCCCCCCCCCCTTCTGCCGCCTTACCCCTTTCTTCCAAGCTGTGTCGCAAACTTAACCAGAGGGCCCCCTAAGGTGCAAAAAAGAAAATCCACAAAGGTTGCTAGGAGGGGAATTCCATTATCGTGGGCTTTTCTGTCTTCGTCGAGTAAGTGCAATATGTCCCTAAGAATGAGTGAAGAACGTCACTCCTCCAGTAAGCACAATATGGCCCTAAGATCGAGTGAAGAACGTCACTCCTCCAGTAAGCGCAATATGGTGCTAAGAACAAGTGAAGAACGTCACTCCTCTAATAAGCGCAATATGGCCCTAAGAACGAGTGAAGAACGTCACTCCTCCACTAAGCGCAATATGGCCCTAAGAACGAGTGAAGAACGTCACTCCTCCAGTAAGCGCAATACGGCCCTAAGAACGAGTGAAGAACGTCACTCCTCCACCTGCAACCACCAGACCAGATTAGTGTGGCAGAACGAGTTAGGGGTCGGGTCCCTGATGAGTTCATGACTGACGGAGACACAAATTAACTTCACAGGATACTGAACCCCATAGAGGTGTTGCAGAAACTGGTGGGCCAGTCACTTTTGACAGTCACGAAACTACGTTTTGTGCTAGGCACAATATGTGTGTGTGTGTGTGTGTGTGTGTGTGTGTGTGTGTGTGTGTGTGTGTGCATGTGTGTGTGTGTGTGTGCGTGTGTGTGTGTGTGTGTGTGTGTGTGTGTGTGTGTGCGTGCGTGTGTGTGTGTGTGTGTGTGTGTGTGTGTGTGTGTGTGTGTGTGGCTGTGTGTCTGAGTGTGTGTGAGGCACAGACAGGTATCGAGACGAGAGACAGAGAGAGAGAGAGAGAGAGAGAGGGGGGGGATTAAAGCTGGAGACATTAAATGGGTAAGTAATGTTCTCACTTGTGTATTTCATGTAGCTGCACAAAGATACACCGTACCCATGTACTTCTACGATACTTTTAATATTGATGGTGTGTGTGTGTGTGTGTGTGTGTGTGTGTGTGTGTGTGTGTGTGTGTGTGTGTGTGTGTGTGTGTGTTGTGTGTGTGTGTGTGTGTTAGTGCGTGCGTACGTGCTCACGCCAGTACCACTCAAACAAAAAGAAAGAGACAGAGAATATAGCGACAGGTACGTAAGCCAGATCGAGAAATAAACAGAACGGTCGCCTATATTCACGAATGCCTTAGCGAATGATTCGGAACATTCATGGCAGGTGTCATGAATGTTATATTTTTCACACACACACACACACACACACACACATACAGAGAGACAGAGAGAGTGAGTGAGAGAGAGAGACACACACAAGGCACAGACACAAAGACACACAGCACACATACATACACAACTACACACACACACACACAACACACACACACACACACACACACACATACCGACAGACAGACAGACCGACAGACCGACAGACCGTGAGACAGAGAAAGTACATATACAGAGACTAAGACATACTCCAACCTCCATACATACACCACTTGGGACCTAAACGAAAAAAAAAAACCCAGTCCACACTACTAAGACAACAAGTTCTGTCCCTCACCTCCCGATCACCTCCCCCCCCCCCCTCTTCCGCCGCCTTACCCCTTTCTTCCAAGCTCGTGTCGCAAACTTAACCAGAGGGCCCACTGAGGTGCAAAAAAGAACATCCACAAAGGTTGCTAGGAGGGGAATTCCATCACCGTGGGCTTTCCTGTCTTGTCGAGTAAGCGCAATGTGGCCCTAAGGACAAGTAGAGAACGTCACTCCTCCAGTAAGCGCAATATGGCCCTAAGAACAAGTGGAGAACGTCACTCCTCCAGTAAGCGCAATATGGCCCTAAGAACGAGTGAAGAACGTCACTCCTCCAGTAAGCGCAATATGGCCCTAAGAACGAGTGGAGAACGTCACTCCTCCGGTAAGCGCAATATGGCCCTAAGAACAAGTGAAGAGCGTCACTCCTCCAGTAAGCACAATATGGCCCTAAGAACAAGTGGAGAACGTCACTCCTCCAGTAAGCGCAATATGGCCCTAAGAACGAGTGAAGAACGTCACTCCTCCAGTAAGCGCAATATGGCCCTAAGAATGTGTGAAGAACGTCACTCCTCCACTAAGCACAATATGGCCCTAAGAATGAGTGGAGAACGTCACTCCTCCAGTAAGCGCAATATGGCCCTAAGAACGAGTGGAGAACGTCACTCCTCCGGTAAGCGCAATATGGCCCTAAGACCGAGTGAAGAACGTCACTCCTCCACTAAGCGCAATATGGCCCAAAGAATGTGTGAAGAACGTCACTCCTCCAGTAAGCGCAAAATGGCCCTAAGAACGAGTGAAGAGCGTCACTCCTCTAATAAGCGCAATATGGCCCTAAGAACAAGTGGAGAACGTCACTCCTCCGGTAAGCGCAATATGGCCTTAAGAACGAGTGAAGAACGTCACTCCTCTAATAAGCGCAATATGGCCCTAAGAACGAGTGAAGAACGTTACTCCTCCACCTGCAACCACCAGACCAGATTAGTGTGGCAGAACGAGTTAGGAGTGCGGTCCCTGATGAGTTCATGACTGACGGAGACACAAATTAACTTCACAGGATACTGAACCCCATAGGGTGGAGTGGAAACTGGTATGCCAGTCACTTTTGACAGTCACGAAACTACGTTCTGTGTGTGTGTGGTGTGTGTTGTGTGTGTGTGTGTGTGTGTGTGTGTGTGTGTTGTGTGTGTGTGTGTGTGTGTGTGTGTGTGTGTGTGTGTGTGTGTGAGAGAGAGAGAGAGAGAGAGAGAGAGAGAGAGAGAGCTAGTTTTCTTCGTTTCTCATTTGCGGCACTTCTGCCAGAAGCAGATTTCAAAGTCATTTTGCTGCCATATTGAAACGTGCTCTGGGTTTTTGGTCGTATATCAAACGGGGAGAGGAATCACATTTTGCTTTCGCGAAAGTTCCATGTAGCATATGGGAGACATTCACCACTTCCTGTCGATCTGATTGGCTGTCTGTCTACTTGTTGATTAGTGATTGGCTGTCTATTTGCCTCCCTTTGCTGCCGATGGTGTCAAACTGCTGGGTGGGAGACCCAAACTCGCAGTTGTTTCGCGTGCAAGCAAGGTCAAGGTACGGGCAGGGTGCTGACTCTGCTGACCAGTGGACAACCAGCTGGCCTAGAGGAAGACGTGAGAGGACAGTCCAGTATGATGGCAACCCGAGGTCAATGGGGTCCGCGGAAGCGCAGACGTAGCGAGTTTCCGGGCAAAACAGGTCGAGACACTTCATTTCAAGCATCCGCAGGATCTGTCCGCAAGCTTGAGAGCAGCAAGCTGCCAGATGTTAATCGCGTCCTTTTCAAGTTATCTTCCCCTATACATGTCGCTTACAATGTCCAGTCTGAGTCATTTTCTGAGATTCGAAGTTGAAAACCAATGGTTGGGTTGCTTCTCTTCCCAACTGGCGACTGTTTCCACTGAAGCCATTCAGTCATGAATTCGAGCAGACAGCGATTTTTTTTAAAAAGGCGAAAACGCAAAGCATGAAAACAACAAATTGCAGATGCAACGCAGATGCACATCTGACCACGTAAACATCAGCCGAGTGTGGTGGAAAATGTGGAAAAACCGCCTTTGCCAACTGTAGGTGTCTGTGAGATGACCCAGGTGTTCAATCGACGACAGCACACATGCATCAGTGTGGGTTCGAACACTAATGTTTCAGAAAATGTCTCTACATCAGTATTAAAACATCATCGTCTTATTGTTTGAGTCTGACTGCTTGCCAAGTTTCATTCTGGAAAGATCTCGCAATGACTTCCAGTTCTTTGTTCCACTATCAGGCATCCGTGCCTTCAAGGCAGAGTGCACACACATCCCTGTGCCTTCAAGGCAGAGTGCACACACATCCCTGTGCCTTCAAGGCAGAGTGCACACATCTTAATCAAGGTGAAAGTGTGTCTGTCCTGTGTTCGCCCTGTGGCTGTCCATATCCGTGTGGTACATACCCGCATCACAGGCTAAACACTGGCCCGACACTGTCAAATTCTCCTACGTCTCCTACGTCATCGAGCCGCCTAAGAGACCTTCACAAGCGATCAGGACTCCCAACAGAAACGGAGGCTGTTATATGCAGCTGAATTTTTTTTTTCTTTTTTGCATATTTGTACTCCGGAGATAATGTACTATTTGACAATAGCACATCTTGCTGTGACGCAGCTCATTCTGTTTTTCTTGTTTGTTGCTTGTCTGTTCATCTGTCCGTCTGTCTGT
>CM065738.1:17544460-17546960 GCA_033310375.1 Conus canariensis
AATTAAAAAAGTAAGACAACTGGAAGTTTCCTACAACTTGGCGAAAGAGCTTGTTGTAGATGAGAGAAGTTTCAAAACTACATGCAGCCAGGCAGCTGGCCCAAGTGTCGGGAATGGTGGAAGGGAAGGTTGCGCCACCCATTTCTGGGAGAACTTCGCCCCGGGAAGAGAAAAGTTTGGCTACTTGGAGCGAATGAAAGAAAGTTCACTCTTTATTCGCGCGATTTCCGCGTCGAAGGGTCTACACAATGGCTTTAAATTTGGCCGCCAAAGAAAAGCATTCTCCGCGAATTTAACCCCGCGAGAGCCAATGGAACTGGAACTTGATCTGGCTGAAGTCACACATACAAGTCAACAGACGAGGGCAAAAAAAACATAACCTCCTTTTTGGAAAGTCATGACATCCAATTACCTTCTTTCTTGCGGTCTCTCGCACTGCGCCGCTAGGTTCAACTGGCATCGAACTAAATCGACGCGAAACAGGGTTATTACTGTGTTCAGAATCTGAAGCAGATCTGTTCAGTTCTTGCCTGCTATTCAAATTCAAACCGAGGCAGTTATACGTCTACCAGAAACGCCGTTCATCGGTTCATGGTGCTAAAATCCAAGAAACATATGTCGCGTACCTGGAACACGTTGTGAGAGACGAGCACGCACGGCATCGTTTCGAACTTTTCCTTTTTAATAAGAGTGTGTCGAATGCTGCAAAAACCGGGCATGAAACAGTGTTTAGCAAGATCCGTGTGCCATGGTCTAAAATAGTTCTTCTTTCTCTCTTTTTTCCCTTTTTTGTTTTGTTTTTTGTTTCGCGGTTTTCGGTTTCATCACTTCCTTCACGGCAGCAGACAACCATTGACTCATAAAATTATGTAGAAAACGTTAGAATGGTAAGCACTTCGTTTGATTACTTTGTTCCGAATGAAAACTGGGTTTTCTTTCAGAGGGGACGGAAAATCTAACTCTTAGGGCATACACCTCTCAAATTTTTTTTTACGGATATACCAAAAACACCACAGAGCTCATCAAAACAGTAGGCTAGGAATTCTCATTCAGGGGTATGTTTCTAGGCAACCAAATAATGCAGAGCATGTTTCAGTTCAAAATTGTATGATTCTCAGACAGGAATGTGCACAATCATATGTTGACAGCCTATAAGAGATTTATATTATCGGAGCATATCCACACAGCTCTTTGTGAAGCTATGAAATATCCTTAGCCAATTTTGCGGGGTGGAGATAATGAATTATGTACATAATTTGTCGTGTAATCATAGTGTGTGTGTGTGTGTGTGTGTGTGTGTGTGTGTGTGTGTCCGTCTGTGACTGTCTATATCTATATCTGTGTATATACGCGTGTGAGTGCTTACATGTCTGATGGTGTGACAGGAAGATAATAATGCTTCAATGGGATGTTTTGGAGGGGGATGGGGGTGGGGGGCTGGGTGATGGTGGCGCGGTGGTGGTGAAGGGTGGCGACGGTGATAGCGTATTGTGGAGCGGAACGGTGCAGTTCTGAGTGGTGTGATGTGTAGTGCATGTAGGCGAGTTCTCGTGTGTGTGTGTGTGTGTGTGTGTGTGTGTGTGTCTGTCTGTCTGTCTGTAAGTGTGTGTGTGTGTGTGTGTGTGTTGTGTGTGTGTGTCTGTCTGTCTGTAATGTGTGTGTGTGTGTGTGTGTGTGTGTGTGTGTGTGTGTGTTTTAGTACTATGTATTAGTACTATATTACCAGATTTTGATTTCCCCTCTCCTTCCCCAATCCCTCTCTGCTACCCCCTCACCTCTCTGTCCATCCTTTTCCCCGCCCTGCTCTTCATTGTCCATCCCCCCCCTCTCTCTCTCTCTCTCTCTCCCTCTCTCTCTCTCTGTTTTGAGCACGCACGCGTTCCTATGTGTGTGTATGCATCAGTGTGTGTGTGTGTGTGTGTGTGTGTGTGTGTGTGTGTGTGTGTGCGCGCCGCGTGTGTGTGGGTGTGTGAGTGCGCGCGCGTGTGTGTGGGTGTGTGAGTGTGTGTGTGTGTGTGTGTGTGTGTGTGTGTGTGTGTGTGTGTGTGAGTGCCTACGCGGTCGCGTTTGACGTACTTACCGACTTTATTAACTTCTTCTTCGCACTGGCTTCCACAAGCTTTAGTACACGAAGAAAAGGAAACACGAAGAAAAGGCATACACAGTCGACAATACAAGCAATATACCTTGGTCCATATGAGAGTAATAAAGCCGTGTGTGCCTACCAGGGGGAAGTTTTTCAAGACGGCAAACAGAAGTTCACTATGTTGGTCAGTTTGCCAATGTTCCCACGTAGGAACAACATAAAACTCTGGCACTCCTTTAGCTTTGGTAGTAGTCATAATAGTTATAGGTCGTTTTTTTTTTCTTGCTCCCTTGGTTTGTGAGTAAACGTTTCACAGTGTGTCCGTTTATTTGCTTTTCTGCTCTCTCTCTCTCTCTCTCTCTCTCTCTCTCTCTCTCTCTCTCTCTCTCTCTCTCTCTCTGCTTTTTCTTTCCC
>CM065738.1:17551960-17556960 GCA_033310375.1 Conus canariensis
AGAGAGAAGGAGACAGCGACAGGCACACACACCACACACACACACACACCAACACACCACACACACACCACACACACACACACACACACACAACACCACGCACAGCACGCAGCACCACGCACACCACACACACACACACACCACCACACCACCACCAGCACGCACGCACGCACACCAGCACGCACGCACGCACACACACACACACACACACACACACCACGCACCACACACACACACACACACACCACCACACACACACACACACACACACACACACACACACACACACACACACACACACACACACAGCATACACCACACACACACACACACACACACACACACACACCACACCACACCACACACACACACACACACACAGACGGAGACAGCGACAGGCACACACACACACACACACACACACACACACACACACACACACACACACACACACAGACGAACAGCGACCACACACACACACACACACACACACACACACACACACACACACACACACACACACAGACGGAGACAGCGACAGGCACACACACACACACACACACACACACACACACACACACACACACACACATGCACGCACGTACACACACACACACATGCACGCACGTACACACACACACACACACACACACGCGCGCGCGCGGCACGCACGCACGCACGCACGCATACACACACACGCCCGCGCGCGCGCGCGTGCGCTCGCATATATACACACACATATACATGTAATAAATATGTAAGAAATATCAGGGGAAATCGGTCGTCACTCTTTTGATTAGTATGTTGTACAAATAGAATGATATGTATTCTAGTTCCTCGTACTTGGCGAAGCGACCGACTTGGTGAAACTCAGTTTGCCTTGTTGATTAGATTCTTCCTGAGAGACGTGGCTGGGTCACTGGGGCTTTGGTACTTGGCCTGTATTCTCTCGTTTGCATACTTTGAGAAGGGGGGTTTGCTGCAGGAGATATTGCTCATGCTTCTGGCTTGTAAGCGTTCTGTATGATATCCACTTTTGTGCACGCATGCGCCCGCGCATGTACAGAGAGAGAGAGAAGGAGGGAGGGAGAGACAAAGGCAGAAAGAAACAGAGAGAAGGACAGAGAGTGCGCGAGGGAGGGAGGGAGGGAGACGCAGACGCAGACATTTATTCATGAAGGCCATAGCCCCTTAGAAGGGGGGTAAATACATATCAAAACGGCGCAGTAAATCTCAGTTAACTAACTTAGCATATATTTACTATCTTAACACATCATGTTGCATTGTAAATGCTTTATACAAGTACAACGCGAACTGTTTCTCAGTGTATTCGATGATGCCATTAATGCAATCAGTTTGAAGAAACAAGGTTTTCTGAAGTACTTAGGTGGGATTAAACGCTGGCTAACAACTTGTAGTTCTGGACAAGTGAGAACCAAATGGACTTCATTATTATTATCTTCATAATAGAGTGGACATGTAAAATTACGATCATTCACAGGCCTGTAACGGTTAGAATGTACACAAGTATCCAATACAATAGATCTGAATTTTGTGACAGCATTGATAAGTACTTTAGAATACAATGTACATGATTGATGTTCTGTAAATATTAAATAAGTGATTGTCGTCAACACGGGAATTCCATCTTTGCCAGTCACAATCGATTAACCTTTTGCCGAAACACACGGATAAAACTATGTATGTCATCTACACCCTGGCCTGATTCTCCCACACAAAACCAAAACCACATTCGTGCGATTTTAACCTTACTTTAAAAGCCCAATTGCTCTTGCTTCTAGCCTCTAGCCGTACTAACATTGATACGCTTTACATTGTAATCTTTTAGGTGACATTTGAGTTATTTTTAGCCAGTAAAGAATGCATCTAGTCACTGAAAGTATATGAATTGGATATCTGTTAGTCTCCCCATAGACCATCATGTGGTGTTTGTGGTGAAACACCGAGAAACGTTTTCAATGCATACACATGAATCTTTTCAATTCGTATAGACGCAGATTCGAGGCCCCATAAATCAGCTCCGTACCGTACCATGGGTTGAATCTGAAAATGTAACAGCATTAAAAACAAGGTCAGAGATTCGTTATCAAGCATACGCAGTTTTTTAGGATACAAAGTAAGCATTTTTAGCTCCGCTTACAAGATCTTTGCAAGCAAAACTGAAACTTGAATGGGTTGAAAAACATATGCCCAAACACTTATAAACATTCACTACTGGTATAGGTATTCCCTTGTAAAATGCATTTTTCCGCAGCATGATATCCACCTTTCCTAAACACTATAATATTATTTTTTGCCACGTTTACCTTCAACTGGAGAGATGCAGAAGCTCATTCCAAACTGTTTAACTGGTTTTGCAGACCAGCTATCGTTTCCGATATTAATAGGACGTCATCAGCTAACAGGAGGATACAAATCTACAAAGCATCATTGAAAAACTGAGCCCCGTGCCTACCGTTATGCATTACGTCTAAACTGAGCTCGTTTATAAAAATAGAAACACGAATGGGGCTACAGGTATCCCCTTGTTTAACTCCCAACGTAAAGTTTATGTAGTCTGTTACAGCTGATCCACACACTCTCTCTCTTCTGTCTCTCTGTCTCTGTCTCTGTCTCTGTCTCTCTTCTCTCTCTGTCTCTCTCCTCTCTCTCTCTCCTCTCTCTCTCCTCTCTGTGTACATTGCTGTACTCATGAGCAAACTGTTAAAAAAATTATTTATTCAAAGCATTCAAGTTCTGATCATTTTTTTCTGTCATAAAGTATTATTTCGAAAAAGTATTAGTTATGTTTGCGTGCAGTTGCTCACATGCTAAGATGACTGTAATTAACTCGCAACCCCCTTCATGAGGGGCTATGATGACTGTAATTAACTGGCAACCCCCTTCATGAGGGGCTAAGATGACTGTAATTAACTTGCAACCCCCTTCATGAGGGGCTATGATGACTGTAATTAACTGGCAACCCCCTTCATGAGGGGCTAAGATGACTGTAATTAACTTGCAACCCCCTTCATGAGGGGCTGTGATGACTGTAATTAACTTGCAACCCCCTTCATGAGGGGCTGTGATGACTGTAATTAACTTGCAACCCCCTTCATGAGGGGCTATGATGACTGTAATTAACTTGCAACCCCCTTCATGAGGGGCTATGATGACTGTAATTAACTTGCAACCCCCTTCATGAGGGGCTATGGTGACTGTAATTAACTTGCAACCCCCTTCATGAGGGGCTATGGTGACTGTAATTAACTTGCAACCCCCTTCATGAGGGGCTATGATGACTGTAATTAACTGGCAACCCCCTTCATGAGGGGCTATGATGACTGTAATTAACTGGTAACCCCCTTCATGAGGGGCTATGATGACTGTAATTAACTTGTAACCCTTCACCAGGGCTATGATGACTGGAATTAACTTGCAACCCCTTCAGAGGCATGATACTGTAATTAACTGTAACCCCCTACTCATGAGGCTATGAATGACTGTTAATAAATTGTAAACACCTTCATGAGGGCTAGTATCTCTGTAATTAACTTGTAACCCTTCATGAGGCTATGTGACGTAATAACTTACACCCCTTCTTGAGGCTAGATGACTGTAATTAACTTGTAACCCCTTCATGAGTCTATGATGACTGTATAACTTGCAACCCCCTTCTGAGGGCTATGTGACTTAATTTACTTGTAACCCTTCATGAGGCTTGATGACTGTAATTAACTTGCAAACCCTTCACAGGGCTGATGATGACTGTAATTAACTTCAACCCCCAGTCATAGTATGGGGGCTATGATGACTGTAATTAACTTGCAACCCCCTTCATGAGGGGCTATGATGACTGTAATTAACTTGTAACCCCCTTCACCAGGGGCTATGATGACTGTAATTAACTTGTAACCCCCTTCATGAGGGGCTATGATGACTGTAATTAACTTGCAACCCCCTTCATGAGGGGCTATGATGACTGTAATTAACTTGTAACCCCCTTCATGAGGGGCTATGATGACTGTAATTAACTTGAACCCCCTTCATGAGGGGCTATGATGACTGTAATTAACTTGCAACCCCCTTCATGAGGGGCTTGATGACTGTAATTAACTTGCAACCCCCTTCATGAGGGGCTGTGATGACTGTAATTAACTTGCAACCCCCTTCATGAGGGGCTATGATGACTGTAATTAACTTGCAACCCCCTTCATGAGGGGCTATGATGACTGTAATTAACTTGCAACCCCCTTCATGAGGGGCTAAGATGACTGTAATTAACTTGTAACCCCCTTCATGAGGGGCTATGATGACTGTAATTAACTTGCAACCCCCTTCATGAGGGGCTATGATGACTGTAATTAACTTGCAACCCCCTTCATGAGGGGCTGTGGCCTAAAACGTGAATAAATCATCTTGAGTCTCATCTGTATATATGTATTATATGTATACACACACACACACACACAACACACACACACACACACACACACACACACACCACACTAGATAGATAGATAGATAGATAGATAGATAGATAGATAGATAGATAGATAGATAGGTAGATGTGTGTGTGTGTGGTGTGTGTGTGTGTGATGTGTGTGTGTGTGTGTGTGTGTGTGTGTGTGTGTGTGTGTGTGTGTGTGTGTGTGTGTGTGTGTGTGTGTGTGTGTGTGTGTGAAGAAAGCGCTTTAGAGGAAAAGAATGCCGAGCGTGGTCAAGAAATAGGAAATGGGCCGGTTAGCAGTAGTGCCCTCACCTAGCGCATACGGTCAAACTGTATCAATGAGGTTGAAGTGGTCTGGTAATTAATTGTCACGTGATAGATGGCACCTAAGGTAGTGAGGACCCTCCCGAGTTTGAACCTTCCCAATAACGAAAGGGAGGAAATTTTAACACTAGGACCTCGGAGCATCGAGCGGGTGCGAAAGACGCAGTCAGCTGAAGTTGCTTTGTAAACAGACCTTGAAGAGGAGTCTTGGAGGAATCTTGGGCTT
>CM065738.1:17564460-17594460 GCA_033310375.1 Conus canariensis
TGTTTGATCAAAGTCGTGTGTGTCGCGCTTACACGCGTCTCTCAAACCAGAATTCGCCATGCGTATTGCGAAGTCTACAGTCGTGCGAGCTAGTAACAACTTGATCTACGTTATTGATCCTCCCCTTGTCGGTCTTGTTCTTTCCCATTCAACAGAGATGCATCGGCGAGTTTAAAATGTTTTACTCATTACCAACTGCTTCAATTTTCATTTTTGCACAAGAAAACAAAGAAGATCCACGTGGAAATCATGTTAGCAAAAAGAAAACAAAAACGAAAGAGAAGTGGTGACAGGAGGCACGGCGAAGTCTGCATCCACGTCCCCTGCACCCCCATCTATGTAGCACCCTGCATCATGCCCCCCCCCCCCCCCCACCCACTTATGTCATGCCCTGTGTTTGCACTTTCTTTTTCCCTTCCCCCCACTCATGGCAGGCCCCCACATCTGCGACAGCTGTACCCCCGCCAGTGTCATATGCTGCATCCGCCACCCCCTCACTTCCATCCTGCGTCCCCGACGCCGTACCTATGGCATACCCCGTATCCATGACCTCCATATTCCCACACGTCATACCCTGTGTTCGCTCCTCCCCCCCCCCCAACCCCCCTCCCACGTATGCCCGTATTTGTTGCCCCTGCGTCCGTTCCTTTCCTCCCTTCCCACCCCCTCCCATTCACCTTTCCATGTCACATCATGCATCCATGCTCTCTTCCCTCACGTATACCCACCCATGTCACGCCCTGTCTCCCTTGCCAAGCTCCCTCCTCCCGTTTACGTCCAACTATCTTCATCCACGTTCACAGCCTCCCCCCCCCCCCCCGCCCACCCATCATCCCCCTCCCCCCATTTTGGTGCTCATGCATTTCTTCATCCTCTACCTCTGCCTGGATAAGACACCCCCATCTAACCCTTCACCGGTCCCCTCCCCCTCTGCCCATCCGTATCACTCCCCTCATCCGCCCCCTCTGCCCCAATAAGACTCCTACGTCACGCCCTTCGTCCTCGCCCCCTCTGCCCCGATACTCCCATTCATGTCACGCTCTATATTCGACATTCCACGCCCCACCCCCACCCCCCCACCCCCCACCTTTGCTCCAATACGCCCACTCATGCCATGTCCTGTATCGTCACCCCCTGTTCCTCCATTTATGTCACGCCGTGAAATCCTCCGCGCCTCCTACACCTTACCCCATTTCAGGCCCTGGAATTCTCCGCGCCTCCTACACCTTACCCCGTGCCACGCCCTGACATCCTCCGCGCCTCCTACACCTTACCCCGTGCCACGCCCTGAAAACCTCCGCGCCTCCTACACCATACCCCGTGCCACGCCCTGACATCCTCCGCGCCTCCTACACCTTATCCCATGCCACGCCCTGAAATCCTCCACGCCTCCTACACCTTAACCCATTCCACGCCCTGAAATCCTCCGCGCCTCCTACACCTTATCCCATGCCACGCCCTGAAATTCTCCACGCCTCCTACACCTTAACCCATGCCACGCCCTGAAATCCTCCACGCCTCCTACACCTTATCCCATGCCACGCCCTGAAATTCTCCACGCCTCCTACACCTTAACCCATGCCACGCCTCCTACACATTATCCCATGCCACGCCCTGAAATCCTCCGCGCCTCCTACACCTTAACCCATGCCACGTCCTGAAAACCTCCAAGCCTCCTACACCTTAACCCATGCCACGCCCTGAAATCCTCCAAGCCTCCTACACCTTATCCCATGCCACGCCCTGAAATCCTCCGCGCCTCCTACACCTTACCCATGTCAGGCCCTGGAATCGGTGCGCCCTGTGCGCCCACGCACGTCACGCCTTCCCTTCCCTACCCTACCCCAGACTGTACCATGCTGTAAAACCCGCGCCTCCCGTACACAGTCCAATGTCATGCCCTCAAATCCGACCCTCTCCATCCTTTAAACCTCCACTTCTGGTCAGGCGCGACAATCCGCACCCCCGACTCATGTCATGCCCTGAATTCTACACCCCCCCCCCACTCCCCCGTCCTCCCCAGCCCCAAACTGTGTCATGATCTGAAATCTGATCTGCGCACCCTATTACCTCCCGTATCAAGCTCTGAAATGTGCACTCCCTGTACTCTACCCATGTTACACCACGCATACGCATCCCCTGTACCCTAGCCATAATACTCCCTGTATCTTCACACACACACCCCTCAGCCCCCCCCCTGCCCCTCCCATGTCAACCCTTGAAATCCACGCTCCCTGTATCCCAACCCATGTCACGCATTGCATCCGCGACTGTCATATCCCCACCGATGTTATACGCTGTATTCCCGTCCTTTATACCCGCATGTTGTACGCTGCATCCCCGATATCCGCGTCCCACGTGTCCCCTACACGTCATACACCCTGTATTCCCTTCTCCCCACCCACCGTCCACGTATGTCCGTCCTTGTCACGACCAGTATCTGCGCCTCACCGTATGCCCACCGACTGAACGACCGATAGATCGACTGAACAGATGATTGACTGAACGACCGACTGAACAAATAAATGACTGAATGACCGACTGAACAAATAAATGACTGAATGACCGACTGAACGAATAAATTACTGAATGACCGACTGAACCATGAGTGACTGAATGACCGACTGAACGATGAGTGACTGAATGACCGACTGAACGAATAAATTACTGAATGACCGACTGAACGATGAGTGACTGAACGACCGACTGAACGAATAAATTACTGAATGACCGACTGAACGATGAGTGACTGAATGACCGACTGAACGATGAGTGACTGAATGACCGACTGATCGAATGAATGGCTGAACGACCGACTGAACAAATGAATGACTGAACGACCGACTGAACAAATAAATGACTGAACGTTCGACTGACCGACTGAACGAATACGTGACGTAGCGTCCGACAGATGGACTAAACGAATGAATGTATGACCGCTCGACGGACCGACTGAACGAATGACTGACTGAACGACCGACTGACCGAGTGATTGTCTGACCGACCAACTGAGCAGATGACCGACCGGACGACCGACTGACCGAACGAATGAATGAACGACCGACTGAACGAAATAACAAATAAATGACTAAACGACCGACTGACCGAACGAATGACTGAACCACCGATCGACCGACTAATCAAAGGAATGACTGAATGACCAACTAAACGTATAAATGAATGAACGACCGACTGACCGAATAAATATCTAAGCGAGCGACTGTACAGCTGAGCGAAAGAATGACTGAACAAGCGACCGACCGAACAACTGTACGCATGAATGATTGAACAACCGACTGAACGACTAAACAAATGGACGACTGAACGATCGACTGAACGAATGAATAACTGAACAACCGACTGGCCGAATTAATGACCGAACGACTGACTGACTGATTAAACGAATGAATGACTGAACAACCGACTGAAGCAATGACTGACTCAACGAACGACTGACTGAATGAATGACCGACTGAACGAATGCCTGACTTAACGATCGACTGACCGAATGACTGACTGAATGACCGACTAAACAAAGGAATAACTGAACGACCGACCGACCGAAAGAACGAATGAAGTCTAAGTGACCGACTGACCAAATGAGCACATAAATGACTGAACGAGCGACCGACCGAACAATTGTCAGAATAAATGATTGAACGACAGACTGACCGACTAAACAAATGAAAGACTGAACGGCCGACTGAACGAATGAATGACTGAACGGTTTGCTGATGGACTGAACGAATAAATGACTGATTGAACGACCGACTGACCGAATGAATGACTGAACGACTGACTGATTGATTGATTGATTGAATGAACGACCGACTGACCGAATGACTGACTGAACGACTGATATTTCATTGAACGAATGACTGGCTGAACGACCGACTGACCGAATGACTGGCTGAACGACCGACTGACCAAAAGAACGAATGAATGTCTAAGTGTTCGAGTGACCAACTGAGCGAATGAATGACTTAACGAACGACCGACCAACTACACAAATGAACGACTGAACGACCGACCGAACGAATGAATGAACGAACGGCCTACTGAGCGACTGAACGAATGAATGACTGAACGACCGACTGAATGACTGAACGAATAAATCAATGAACGACTGACTGATCGTACGAATGAATGACAGAACTACCGAATGACTGGGTAAACGACCTCCGAACGAATGACTGACTAAAGGACCGACTGACCGAATGACTGACCGAACGACCGACTGAAAAATAGACGAGTGAATGACCGACTGAACACAATGACTGACTGAACGACCGACTGTCCGAATGTCTGACTGACCAGCTGAACGAAGGAACGACTGAACGACCGACTAAACGAATGAATGACTAAACGACCGACTGTCTGAAAGACTGAATAAATGTCTGAGCGACCGGCTGACCAAATGGGCGAATAAATGACTGAAGAAGCGACCGAACGAACAATTGTACGAACGAATGATTGACCGGCCGACTGACTGACTAAACAAATAAAAGACTAAACGACCGACTGAACGACTAAACGACTGAACGACCGACTGAATGACTGAACGATCGACTGAATGACTGAACGAATGAATGACTGAACGACCGACTGAGTAACTGAACGAATGAATGACTGAATGATTGACTGACTGATTGAACGAATGAATGAATGAACAACTGATTGATTGCTCGAACGGATGACTGACCGAACGACCGACTGAACAAATAAATGAATGAATGACCGACTGAACGAATGGCTGACTGAACGACAGACTGCCCAAATGAATGACTGAACGACCAACTGAACGAAGGAATGACTGAACGACCGACCGAACGAATGAATGACTGAACGACCGACTGACCGACTGAACGGATGACTGACCGAATGACCGACTGAACAAATAAATGAATGAATGACCGACTGAACGAATGGCTGACTGAACGACAGACTGCCCAAATGAATGACTGAACGACCAACTGAACGAAGGAATGACTGAACGACCGACCGAACGAATGAATGACTGAACGACCGACTGACCGAAAGAACGAATGACTGAACGAGCGACAGGCCGAACAATTGTACGAATAAATGCTTTAACGACCGACTGACCGACTAAACAAATAGACGACTGATCGACCGACCGACCGAACGAATGAACGAACGGTCTACTGAGCGACTGAATGAATGAATAACTGAACAACCGACTGAATGACTGAACGAATGAATAACTGAACGACCGACTGATTGAACGAATGAATGACAGAACGACCGAATGACTGACTGAACGACCCACTGAACGAATGAACATAAAATGACTGAACGACCGAATGACCGAATGACTGACCGAACGACCGACTGAACGAATGAATTAAAAAAATGACTAAATGACCGACTGAACGAATGACTGACTAAACGACAGACTAACCGAATGACTGAAGAACGACCAACTAAACGAACGAATGACTGAACGACCGACTGACTGAAAGAATTAATGAATGTCGAGGTGACCGACTGACCGACTGAGCGAATAAATGACTGAACGAGCGACCGACCGTAAAATTGTACGAATGAATGACTGTACGACCGACTGAAAAAAATGAATAACTGAATGACCGTCTGAACGATTGGATGAATGAACGACCGACGGCCTGACCAAATGAACGAATGCTTGACATAAGGACGGACTGAGCGACTGAACGAATGAATAGCGCTGAACGACTGACCGACCGAACAGCTGTACAAACCAATGAATGAACGACCGACTGACCGACTGGTCAAATGAATGACCCAACAAACGATTGACCGCATGAAGCACTATACGAATGAACGACCGACCGACTGGCCAACTGAATGAAGAAATGACTGAACGACCAACCGACCGAGCAAACGTACGTACGAAAGATTGAACGACCAACTGATCGACTGAAGGAATCAATGACCGAACGAGCGACCGACGAAACAAATTTACGAATGAATGACAGAGAAAAACCAAACCTGATGTTGCAACACTAAGGACCATTAATTTTAATGTAAGACATTTAAACTGTAGATATGAAAGAAAAAAAAAAACCATATACACCTTTCCTTCGGTGATACTATGATTACCATATCGCTGGGCATACACACTGCAAAGCAATGCTAAGAAGTAAAACAAACAAACAAAAACAAATTAATAAATAAATGGAGAAAAAAAATCGGCAATCAAATAAATCAATATGACCAATCATTTTCTTTTTACGATGTGAACTACCATGTAGATATTTGAAATAAATGGCTGATCGGATGATGATTACAAGCACAAACGAAACAACAACAAAAAAAGAACAAAACCTTAAATAAGATAGACTAAAAAAAAAAGTGCTAATAACCATAGAAAATAAAAAGAAAAGAGAAAAGAATCGAATAAATCCAAAACATGAAACAATAGGAGAAATAAGAATAAGATTTATTTCAAATATATGTTAAAATGTGATGGATATAAACTTTTCCATCACATTTTATTCTCTCTCTCTCTCCTCTCTCTCTCTCTCTCTCTCTCTCTCTCTCTCTCTCTCTCTCTCTCTCTCTCCTAATTTTCTTTTCTCTTTTAGCCATTAATATCACCGTCTTTGTCCTTCGGTTCGCCTCTCTCTCTCTCTCTCTCTCTCTCTCTCTCTCTCTCTCTCTCTCTCTCTCTCTCTCCTCTCTCTCTCTCTCTCTCAGAGATGATGATGATGATGATGATGATGATGATGATGATGATGAACAAGAGGAAGACACCTCGAGAATGATGACTGATAGACGAGATGGCACGAGCAGAACAAGAGATGAGTGACAGACAGGTGCGAATGAACAAAGCATAAAACCGATGAACGGTAGACTGGCGATAAAGAGGGGAACGTGGTAATGAACGATGATAGTCGAGAGGAGACGACGACAACGACTGGAGAAGAATCAACGATGGACCAGCGGGGAAGAAGAGAGCACCAGAACAACAAATGAATGATGGGTCTGGGGGGAAAGGAAAGATCGTGAGACCAATAGCTGATGGACTGAACTCGACAATGATGAATGAGTAACGGCAGAACTTTTAAGTACGACAAATAATGGACGGCATGAGAATGAGAGAACGTGTCATTGTGAATGGCAGACGGGGCAGAAAAGGAAAACGCCAGTAGGATGAATAATGAGGAGAAATGAGGAGTGGAAATAATGAAAATGGATGATGGACGGAACGAGGAGAGAAGAGCGTGCTAATGATGAATGGTAGACAGGGTGAAAATAAGAGGGTGAAAACTTTTAAAAGAAAAATCGGGAAAACAACAACACAGCTTTTAAATATGTGAAAAAACTGACCAACGCAAATTAAGGTCAGCACCACTCAGAACGAAGACGTTAACTCACTCTCACACAGGAAGAAAACATCATAAGAAGAAAGAGGAACTTTGATTTGAGCTCTATACCAGACAGAGCAAAAGAGATCCAAATGTGCTAATAGTTCAGGCTTCATCACATGGAGGTGATTTTTCAACACTCTGTCGAAGAACACGGAAACACGGCAGGGCTGCAAGCATTGACAACATCCCTGCAGGCCACGTGAATATGGCGGAAAGGCAGTAACTGGTACATTAACTGCCATCAGCTAAAAAATCTGGCACAATGGTGAGTGGCTTAAGCGAAAGAGACTCGATCACAAGTCATCACACTTCCAAAGACAGGAAATCCTCAACACTGCCACAGCGACCGCGAGACCAGTTAGATCAGCAATTTAAAGCAACGTAATGTTCGAAATCGCTCTGAATAGATTACAGTTGCAATCAGATACCATTGAATCTGAAAGGTTGAATTGTCATCAAACACACCCTCAACCCTTCGCCCAAAATACCTGCAGCACCAGAAGGAGTTCCATCATGTCTTCAAAGACTTGAAAAATTGTGATATCCGGACAAAGGTGTTCAGCAACACCCTGCAAGTATACTCTAAAGTGACCGGTGCAGTATTCACAGACAGCACGACTGGAATGTGGTCCCACCATATCAGTCGGCATTCGTCAGGGCACCTTTTCTCTCCAAGACTTTTCAGCACAATCCTGGAAAGCATCATGAATGATCTGCTTGAAGATCATGGCAACACAATCAGCAATGCAAGAAGAACTATCACGAACTTTCACTTTGCAGATAACTTCGATGGTCTGTTGGGCACTGAACAAGAACTCATTAAACTTGTAAAACACAGGATGAAACATCTATGAGACGCGGTATGGATATCAACACCGAGAAGACCAAGCTAATGGCCAGCCACACCACCACCTCAAGTACTGCTTTAATCATGGATAGAAGCCAGAAATTGTTCAACAATCTACATATTTAACAATCATTTTCAACAATGGGGGATCTAAGTCAGATATCCTCTCAACAGCAGCAAAGACATTAGTTCTGTCCATATTGAACCCTGTATGAAACGACAATAACATCACAGTAAAACACAAATCTGGTTCCTGTAAGCACGGGTGTATTGCATTTCCTTATGTGCATACGCGACATGGACGTGGAAGAAAGAACCCAACCATAGAAATGAGGCGTCATTGCAAGATACTACACACCAGACATACTGATTACATCACCACTGAACAAGTGCGCCAGACCATCAAACAGCACATCGGGCTATACGAGGATTTGCCTGCACTAGCAAAGCAGAGACACTGCGTTGGCTTTGCTGTGAAGATCCAACGGCGCCGCTACAACAATTATCCAGGGAAGTATTGAAGTAAGGGGGAAGACAAACAAATGGACTGGCAACATTGCAGCCTAGACAGGGAAACATCTGCAGAGCCCTAGGCCTGGGAACACAACCGACAGAATGGAAGGAATCGTGTGCACAGTTCTTCAGTGCGATGCCTTGATGACTTCGCACGGACCTAGGAAAAAAGAAGTCAATATTAGTGATCATTATTCTTGTACATTGAAATATCTGTTTAAATCCAGAACATGTGCGTGATTCTTGGATTGAGCCATCTGTTAATATCTTTTCAAAATATACAATTTGGATACATGGCTTTAATATGTTCTTGAGTCTCAATTAAAAAAAAAAAAGTGTTCACGTGATCATCTTTCTCGGATTGTAAAATTTTAATGTTTTCACTTGTCTTCAGTACAACATGGTCATTATCAAATGTGACCTGTCGGTTCTCCCAGTGAGACATGACAGGCACTGTTGGACCGGACCCGGTGAAACAGATGAAAGAACAAAATTAGATTTTTTTTAAAAATTATTCGTTTGTATCATTTCTAACCGGCTGGAGAGAGACAAGGTGTAACCAGCTCTTTTCAGATACACGTTGCCAGAGTCAATGAATACTTACTTTGTTTCTGAATTCAAGACAAAAAAAAATCGAATACAAATGTTTAGCTTTTGACAACTTAGGCCTACCTCTTTCTGAAAAAGACAGTAAGCCAGCTTCATGGTATGAAATCAATATATTCCTTCATACCGGACTGCCAATAACTAATTCAAGAGCTGTACTCTCTGTAAATTGTATCTTATTCAACAAGCATTGCAGGGTTGAAAAGTAAACTTCTAATTCATAAATCAATCTTAATCGCACGAGGCTGGTGTCTGCGGTAACGGAAGTTTACTGTTGGTTGTTTTATCTTAACAACATGGTTAAGCACCAACTGCTGTCAAAAACTTTTGCTTTGGGGGTGCTATTGGATTCTTTTTTGCACCCTTGGTGGTGAGAATACCACAGTATTATGGACTGTGGTGTGTCTCTATTTGACGCCAGGAGCGCAGACACAACCAGCCGTGTCTCCCTGATGAGTCCGACCCAGCGGACGAAAGGCCTCGGAGCAGGCAATACAAATATATCTGCCTTCAAAAGGGATTACGATGGTTCCCTTATGCAGCTAGTGACGAGTTTTCATATCTGTAACATATTTTCTTAATTTCATGTTCCCAGTTTCTCCATCTTCAAATCCCCCCCCCCCCCCCCCCCCCCCTCCTTAAGTCCAAATCTTTGCCAAGTCATTACTATGAAGATAGTTCAGTTGTTGGCCTGCGCTTGTTTTTTCCCCCACTATTAGATTGTTCGTCTATGTATTTGTCTGACTTTATTCAAGTTTAAAAGGCTGTGCCAGTCTTGAATAAAAGTTACTCTGTGTTAGGTTTTCTTATGGGGGCAAAAAATACCCAACTTGTTTACTGTTTATCGTTTACTGTTCCCTGCCTCATTTCATTTCCGATTTTTTTCCCTTGCTGTCATTATCAAAATTTCAGTATGAAATTGCCAATGTAATTGATAGTCAAGTGAGTATCCAAAAAATTAAAGTTGGGGATGTTGTAAAGTTTTGTCATCTAATACTTGATGTTGTAGCAATGATGTCGGATTCTCCCTGTTATTAAAATCATTATTAGGGCTTTCTCTCCAAAATGTGTAAGTCCATTTTATTCCATGTACATGTTTGATGTATCTCTATCCAGTCAATAAATATTTTGTGCATGGTTTATTACCCTTGTCGTCTTAGATTTGCAGTTGTTAGATGGAACTATCATCTGAACATCATACCGTATGCATGTCTTTTGATGGTACCTTTGGTAGGTCATAAAAAGGAGTTACACACACACACACACACACACACACACACACACACACACACACACACACACACACACACACACACACACAACGGAAGCAATAAAGACACACTGAAGGATAAAGATATTCTGAAAAGATGTCTAGGGTTTGCCGACTGCTCCGCATTCAGATTCTCCAGACTGACAAATTGCTGATAACTCGTTTACTCTACAAATTTTCACATTTTAGAGCAGTTTTGCAAGTTATTCGTTATTGTAAGCTTTTAATGATAACTACACGACAAGTTACTTTCATAACACAATAAAAAGTAGTGAAAGCAAGCTCTGTGATCTTCACAGTCAATGCCATAAAGCATAAAAGCATCAATGAAGAAGGATGGTAAACACGAGAGTCAAGGAGTATAAGGACAGAGAGACAGACAGACAGACAGACAGAGAGAGACCGACAGACAGATAGGCAGACAGACAGGGACAGAGAACACCGCGACGAACATCAAGTTAAGCCGTATTTTTGATATTTTGCAACACACTACAAGAAAAATGTGGCTAAGACAAGTTTGACAAAGGTAATTCAAAAACAGCACAATTCGTCAAAACAACACAATTCGTCAAACCAGCACAATCCGTCAAACCAGCACAATACGTCAAAACCGCACTATTCGTCAAAACAGCACAATTCGTCAAAACGGCACAAACACATTTCATTTCAAAAGTTATGTCCTCGACAACTGTGCTTCCCCACCTTGTCCCCTCTCCTGTCGCTCCTCCGTAAACACATCAATTATATGGTTGCGTGAAAATGCCACACAGCTACACAGAAGCGACCGTGGGTGCATCCATACACAACGCAGGCACACGAGCGCGCGCGCACATACATACACACAAGCAAGCAAGCAAGCAAAAGCACATGCACGCAGACACACGCCGCATAACGTGCGCGCGCGCCGCGCGCACACACACACACACACACACACCACACACACACACACACACACACACAAACACAAACACACACACACACACACACACACACACACACACAGATAGATAGATAAATACATACATACATATACACGCACACACACACAGGCACGTATAGACATGCACACAAGCGCAAGCGCGCGCTCGCACGCACAGATATACAACCATGCACGTACGCGCACGCAGTAGTATATACATATACAACCATTCGCGCGCGCACGCGAAACGCACGTCATAAACACACTCACACATGCAAGCGCGCGCTCGACTGCACAAATATACATGGATATGTGTGCGCGCGCATGCACACATACATATTTTCAACCATCCTCTCTCTCTCTCTCTCTCTCTCTCTCTCTCTCTCTCTCTCTCTCACACACACACACACACACACGCACACACACACACACACACACGCACAAACACACATACACACACACATACACACACACACACATACACACACACGCACGCACACGCACACACACGCGCACCTTTCTTTGTTTTTTAACCCGCCTGATATACTAGGACTATATTTGTTTCAAAGGCTTTTTAAAACAATCTTGTGGCATTTTTAACAAGTATTACACCAAAATTACCCGAAAAGAGAGATGTCAAATGTTCTTTAAATTCCTTGTATGTATTCGAAGAATTCGGTCTTTGATAAACAGATGCAGTCTCGTCTCATCTTTCTTCAGCTTGTGATATAAGAATTGAAGCGCGACGATAAATCGTTCTCCGAGAATGCCTTACAAAATCTTGTGCTTTATCAAATGATCTCATGACAACAATGCATCCTAATTTGTATGATCCAATGGGAGAGTTTATAATTAGTTAATTTCTTATATTTTTGTTCCCTGAGTTCAGATATTTCAGAATGATGAAAATCAAAAAAAAAAAAAAAAAAAAAAAAAAAACGATTTGGGTTTTAGCAACAACTCCGTTGCTGTCGTTTAACGTGAAAATGATGAGTGATAAAAGATAGAAGAACGTGAAAATGATTAAAAACTGACGACAGATGAGCGTGAACAGAAAAAAAAACCGATAGACAGAGTGATGAAAAATAATTCGGACAATATAATATGAACATAAGAAGAACATAGTAAGGATGGGATAAAAAAAAAAAACGGAACGTAAGTATAGTGAAGGAATTATTAAAGGTTAAAACGTGAATGATGAATAACAGACAATTACACATGCGAGGTGGTATGAGATGACATAGTTTCCATGAAGGACAGGCGAAGAGGAGAATGTGAAAACGATGTACGGTGGACAGGACAGTAGCATGAGATGGACAGAAGAAGGGCTCAGGGGAGGGTAAAGGCGAGATGACCCTGAGAATGACAGATTACACGAAAAAAAGAGGAATGAAAACGGCGTGAGAATGAGAATGATCCAATGATAGACAAACCTTGGGAACATGAGAGAAAACAGCAATAATTCTATCTTTCACGAGGTGAAATGACGAAAATTCTATCTTTCACGAGGTGAAATGACGAAAAGGTGAACATAGTGAACAGGGGACAGGACAAGAAGAGAGCAAGAGAGAAACGATTAAGATGTTGTCAGAATAATTCAACTAATGAAGAAACAGATTAAATGATGATGAGAATGATGGACGCAGTGAGGACATGAAGACGCGAAATGGGAGAATTGAATAAAGAAGAACGTGAAAATAATGAATAATGGACGGGGGAAGAACGCAAGAAATTTCACCAACGGATAGGACAAGAAGTAGCAAATGACCAGACCAAATTAGAAGAATGAGACGACCTTAATGGAAGGAATGATTTATGAAGAACACGAACAGAGAACGTAAATATGACGACGGGAGGAAAGAAGTAAGGAATATGAATAACAGACTCAATCAGAACACACACACACACACACCACACACACACACACACACACACACACACACAAAACGTGAAAATTATAACCGTCTGGCAAGAACGAGAATATGGAGAATTATCGACTGGACTAGAACACAATAATTATGAACAGATTGAGAAAAGAACGTGAGAATGACGAAAGACGGACAACAGGGGAAGGAAAAGAAGTGAATCACGGAGGGAAGAAAAACTAAAGAATGGTGAATGACAACAAAAAAAAAGAGGAGAACGCGATGACAATGATGAAAGGGATAGGAGAACAACGTGAGAATGATGAAAGGGATAGGAGAACAACGTGAGAATGATGACAAAGAAATGAGAGACTCACGTGTGAGTGATGAGGGGCAGTTCGGATGAGAAGAAAAGAAATCAAAGATGGCGCGTATGGCCCCGACTGGAAGAAAATAGGCAAACTCGAAAATGATAAAAGGATGGAAGAGAGGAGAACATGAGATGACTAATGATCGAGATGATTAGCGCGTCAGAATCATAAATGAGTGGTGGGATGAAAAGAGAAAGTGAATTCTAGGAATGAGAGGTGAAAAAAAGAACGTGAGAGTGATGATGTACGAAAGGTAACGGGCAGAATTGTGGATGGGAAAATGACGTGAGAACGATGAAGGACGGGGTAAGAAGGAAAAGAAGAGAGGAGTGTGGGGCCAATGGATCAATGACCACTGGACAGCGTTGAAGAGAGGAGTGTGAGGCCCATGGATCAATGACCACTGGACAGCGTTGGAATGGCGCAGTGATGGGCAGTAGAAAACAGAGGAAACCGAGGGGATGATGAGTGTTTGCAAACAGAGAAAAGGAGAAGGTGAGAATGATGAATGGGAACCTGGATGAGAGAAGGGAGAGAAGCGGGAAGAACGTGGAAATCATGGAGTACATGAAAATCAGACATCATCAGAGTAATCCAATGATGAATGGACTAAGAAGGGAGTGAGAGAATAACGAATGCTGGACGCGATCAGAAAAGAAGAACGAGAGAATGACGAATGGCAGACGAAATTAGAGAATAGAACGTGGGAATGGCGAATGACGAACGTGATGAAGAGAATGGTGTGAAAATTATGAATGCTGGAGGGATGGAAACGTTAAAATGATGAATGCTGGACTTGGAGAAAAGTGGTGAACGATGAATGTCGGAGAGACGTGAGAATAAAGCATGTAGGAGAGGGGAGAAACATGAGTGATGAATGTTGGACGGGTGAAAACGTGAGAATATTGAATGTTTGACCAGGAGAAACGTGAGAATATTGAATGTTTGACCAGGAGAAACGTGAGAATATTGAATGTTTGACCAGGAGAAACGTGAGAATAATGAATGTTCGATTGGGGAAAAGGTGAAAATAATGAACGCTGGATTGGCGAAAAGTTGACAATAATGAATTTTGGACCAAGGCAAACATGAGAATAATGAATGTTGGATGGTGGAAACGTGAAAACGAAGCATTGTGGAATGGCGGAAAACGTGAGAATTATAAATGTTGGACGGGGGAAATGCGAGGTGATGAATGTAGGGCAGGGGAAAACGTGAAAATGACAAATGTTAGACTGGGGTCAAATGTGAGAATGATAAATGTTGGAGTGGGGAAAACGTCAAACTAAGGAATGTAGGACAAGGGGAAAACTGAAAATTATGAATATTGGACTGGGAAAATGTGAGAACGATGAATGTTGAATGGGGGGGGGGGGGGGGGGGGGGGGGGGGAAGGGGGGGGGGGGGGGGGGAAAGGGGGGGGGAGGATGAGAAGAATAATGCTGAGCCGAGGGAAGACATAAGAATGATGAAAACTGAACTGCAGGAAAAGGTGAGAAAGATGAATGATGGAGTAGGGTAAAACATGCGAATGGTGATTGTTGGACGGGAGGTATGTGTGTAGGAAAGGAGAAGGAGGGGGGGGGTGAAAATGATAGATATTGGACTGGGGAGAGGGGGTGTGGGAATGACTTAAAAAAAAGTGAAAACAATAAATTTTTGAACTGGGAGAAACGTGAAAATGAGGAATGTTGGACAGGGGGAAAACGAGAATGGCGATTTTGGACTGGGGGGGGGGGGGGGGGGGGGGGGGGGGGGGGACTGGGGAAGGGGGTTGAGATGCCAAAATAGTGAACGATGGACGGGAGGAGACGGTGAGAATGAGGAATACTGGACTGGTGGGGAAGAGAAGAACACAGGAGAGATGAATACTTGATGGAAGAGTGGTGCGACACTGACGAACGGAAGACGGATGAGGACAGCGAAGGAAAAAGAACAGCGTGAGGATAACGGTCTCAATGAAAACAGGATAGCAACAGAGTAATGGAGGGCACAACCAGCACAGAATGAGACGCAAGGAGAGGGTTTGAACGCGTTGATAATGAATGGTTGACACCATGAGACGAAGAGAACACAAACATGCTGAGTGTAGGACGAGAGTAGAAGAACATGACAATAGTAAATGAAGAACGAAAGGAGAAGAATAGAACATGAAAATGATATCTGAGAGACGGAACGGGAACTGGTGACGTGAGAAGGATGAATGATGGACGAGTGAAGAAAAGCAGAACGAAGATCAACGGATGTGAGGAGAAGACAACGTGAAACTGATGAATGAATGATGCTCTGGAGGAGGAAAAGAGTCTTAAAGCATGAATGATGGATGGGAAAAGACCATTAGAATGATAAATGACGGGCGGGAGAGGGAAAGGAGAACTGGGAGTTGAATGTGGTACGTCCATCGTACTCCTTAATACCGCCGAAAGAAATGTAAAGGGGGTAACAACTGACTGTATTATAAGTTCGCAGCAATGCAGAAGAATAGGTCAGAAATGTATTAAAGGAACAGTATGTGGCAGAGAAGCATGAAAGGGGAGGGGCGAAAGGGGTGAGGGAGGGGGGTGAGGGCGGTGGAGGTGAAGCAGGAAAAGACCAAATAAAACATAAGAGAATGGGGAATACCAAAGCTGGAATAATGTATCACAGGGGGTCTGTAATGGAAGCACTAAAGCATTAAAGGAGGGAGGAGAAAAAGGACGGCCTCGGGTTCGAATCCATGAAAACATCCAAAGAAGAGATCTGCAGTGAAAAAGTAAGAAAGTGTGTGTGTGTGTGTGTGTGTGTGTGTGTGTGTGTGTGTGTGTGTGTGTGTGTGGTGCGTGCGTGGTGGTGCGTGAGTGCATGCGTGCGTGCGTGCGTGCGTGAGTGAGTGGTGTGTGTGTGTGTGTGTGTGTGTGTGTGTGTGTGTGTGTGTGGAGGGGAGGGGGGGGGGTACACGCGTGCACACCCGTCTTTCATAAGTTTCAGTTTAAGAAGACAGCGTATTTTACAATTGTAAAACAACAGCTCCAGACATCATCGGACTTTGGATGGCTGGATACAAACGAAGGAACGTCTTGTACAAATATGTGGCGAAAAACAACAAAGGTTTGGCATGCCGGCTCTACAATAACCAAGCGAAGAGTTTTTGTGCTCTGAGGAGAAATAAAGCACTCAAAGCTGTAGGCATTATCAGAAACAAAATTCAACTGGCAGTATCGGAGATGGGCACGACAATGTCTTTCGGTACAGCTCGAGCAGACCACAGAGAGCAATTCCAGGGCTGCCAACACGTATTAAAAACAAACAAACAAAACGCAAGCAAACAAACAAGCAAAACACAAACAAACAAACATCACAACTAAAAAGTCACTCCCGTCAAGGAAAAATTCAGATTTACGTACGGTTTACAGGTACACTCATTCATAACATCAATTCCATGGTGCAGTCCTTCACTCGGATAAAACAAAGCCATACCACCAACCATTCTGATAACTTTGTTCAGATTTTTTCTTTAAAAAGATATTAAAAAATCCTTTTGATAAAATTCCAAAACGCCTGATCAGGGAACAGCACCTCAGAATGGACAGCAAGTGCCTGTTCCAGTGGTTAAACTTTCACTATCTGGTCACCAGATTATTAGGAAGAACTTGCATCTTGCAAAGTTTATCAAGAAAGGAAAATGCTTTCGAGATCACGGTAAGATGAACAGACCACAAATACAGAAAAGCGGTTGGCAACAGTACAGAAAAACAAAACAAAAAACACATACACAAATTAAACCCACATTTAAAAAGAATGCAAAGTCAAAGAGAGTGATACACCAGAAAAAAATACTAGCACCGGTAATGTAAAAAGACAGGGGCACAATTTACATTGAGAGATTATCACTCGCCTACCATCTCTCCCCTGCATTTATACGGGGCGAATAAAAGTATGCAGAGTGTTAAAAACGACAGTGAAGAAACGCAGACAAAAAAAGTTTTTAAAGAAGGGAAAGAAAAGGGAATGTGCTGCAGACTGGCTCACAGGTTGACCATTATGATCGGGGTAAAAAAAAAAAACACACATTCAAGGGACGGTCAGTCAGGTTTGGAAAAGTATAGTACAGAAAATCCTTACAGAAGAACTGTGCACATATGCTGGCAACACCAGAAAGTTGTTTTAGGATCCTCAGAGAATGTAAACTAGTGCAGGAATGAGTTTCGTGGACCTCAAATGTCCTTTCCTCTAGGATGTTGTGAACTTCCATTTCACTCACAGAAAGAAAGGAAGTGGGGGTGCGTCAGTGAATAAAAAAACCATGAAGGCACTGAAGGGAAGGAGAGGAGGGAGGGGGGTATAACTTTTGACGTGATTAATTGGGCTCTTAGATAATGAGAGATAAACGCAAATAACACCAGTTAACCAGTAGGTCGGACGAAGACGAAAGTCAAAAGACGAAAGACGTTCGATATGACAGAACAAAGTGATTACGAAGAAATTATGTAACATATAGATTAAGAACATATTATGAAGTCTAAGACTTGAAAAAGTACTCCACTTTGTAAAAAACAAACAAACAAACAAACAAACGTCAACAATTCTGTTACTTCGCTAACAGCATAGCCGCTTGCAGTTTTGTTACTGATCGCCATCGTCCTTCGTGTTATCAAACAACAGGAGTGCCTCCGCGGTCTCTGCATCTCTGTGTCTGTGTGTGTGGTGTGAGGACTTGAGGGTGGAGATGATGCAGGGGAGCACGAAAGGGGAAGAAAGTCTCGTGACATCTCCGATGTCTGAAAAGGTAAGGCGGGAGGAAGGGGAAGAGGGTGGGGTGGAAAGTTGAGGAAGCAGCAGTAAGGGGTGGGAGATGTGTTGGCAGATGTCTCTAATGAAATATCATAAGAGATAAGTGCACTGTTCTGAGTAACAATCGGTTACTGGTGCTACGGATACAAGTTTACTGTTATTGTCATCATAGTAACAATTACTATTGGTCAGTAGCAATAGTAATAGTTGTAGTAGTCGTATTTTCTTACAGTTATTTTTGGATTCCGTCAAGTAGCCCTCTGACGCCATCCTAGCCTGGTTTTTCTATATCGGTTGTGCGACAGTTAAAAAAGAATGTGCTGAGGAAGAAGGGTATTCACATTTTTAAAGAAACTACGACCACGATGGCTCAATCAGATGATGTAGGACACGCAGTTGCCAGATCGCGTTGACGTGGCTTCCGTAGTTTTATAGAAATAATGTTGCAACCATCGAGAATCTTTGACGACACGACCTGAACTCTACACATTTTCTCACCTTGAAAAGAAACGTTCGAGTTAAATTATCTCCCTTTCCATCCGATGCACCCCCCCTCCACACCTCGCCCCCCCCCCCCCCCCCCCCCCCCCCCCCCCCATCCTCGATGAACGCGTAAAAAAGTCATTTGTTGCCTATACCGACCTTTTTCTCATGCAGCGGACAAGGACTACAGCTGAAAGGAAACCTAAAACAACAGTGTTTTGGCCACTCGTGCATAAAGAGTTCAAGGTATTCAATCCTAAAAGATCGTCTGAAGCAGGGTACACGGGGGAGTGGAGGGGTGGAGGGCGAAGGGGTTAATAGGGAGTTGCTTCACAGCTGAATTTATCAATAACATACAAAGTGAAATGGAGCGAGGGAGTGGAAGCAAGCTTGCGGAGGAAAGAAATGTTTTATCCGATTTACCGTCGCAAATGCTGGACCTGCATTTTTGTCCATACCACATAATATCCACCAGTCGTTCACTGGAATGTTATGTAGGTCTGTGACTTCACATTGAACCTACAGTGTATCCTGATGTATGTGACCTTGAGGTATCCACCATTGTGAGAATGCACTAGCTTATAGCTTTACTCCCATTGTATGTAGTCAATATTCATTCACCCATGAACACATAGGCCTACAGCTTTATCTTGGTGTATGAAATCACAAATAATTCAGCATTACAATACGTAAGCTTGTACCTATTCTGCTGTATGCAGTCCTCTGCGGTTTACCACCGTCCTCATTAATCGATGCATTATAGAGGCTGAAAGAGTTATTGAAGAATGCGCATCTATGCTGTGTGGGTTCTATGAACCCCAACCCCCACCTTCTCCTCCTCCCTCTCTCGCTTAGATTGAAAATAAAGGTTCTACTGACGTGGTTTGGAAAATTACTAATATACCTAATGCACCGTAAAAGTAACATCGAATATTCAAAGATTTCAAGATAGTGTGAAAAGCGTGCGTCCCTGCGTGCGTACTGAGTGCGTGTGTGCGCGCACGTGTATATGCACGAGCGTGTGTTCAAGTGTATGGTCATGTGTGAGTGTGTGTGAGAGAAAGAGAGAGAGAGAGAGAGAGAGAGAGAGAGAGAGAGAGTGTGTGTGTGTGTGTGTGTGGGGTGTGTGTAGCGGACGGGAGGGACAGGATGAACGGTGATGTAGGGGAATGATAGAGGACGGGAGGAAGAGGGGGAATGTTAGTATACTAAAACCTTGCAGTGCAAGTGCAGAAGGTCCTCTGTCATGGTCTGTCCATCTCTCACTCTCTCCTATACACTCTGTATAGGTGTGTACACCGAAGTGGTGTTTTTGTGTGCGCGGGCGCGCGCACGCGCGCGCGCGCGCGCGTGTGTCTGTGTGTCTATGTGTGTGTGTGTGTGTGTGTGTGTGTGTGTGTGTGTGTGAGTGTGTGTGTGTGTGTGTGTGTGTGTGTGTGTGTGTGTGTGTGTGTGTGTGTGTGTGCGAGTGCGTGCGTGCGTACGTATGTGTGAATGTGCGTCTAAACATATGTGTGTGCTTGTGTTTGTATCTGTGTGCATGTGTATGCGCCTGCATAAATGCGCGAGTGCGTATGTGCATGTATGCGTGCACGTGTACGCGCATGCATATGTGCGTGCGTGCATGTGTGTGTGTGTGTGTGTGTGTGTGTGTGTATTCGTGTGTGTGTGCGTGCGTGTGGGTGTGTGTGCGTGTGTGTGTGTGTGTGTGTGTGTGTGTGTGTGTGTGTGTGTGTGTGTGTGTGTGCGTGCGTGCTTGCGTGTGTGTGTGTGTGTGTGTGTGTGCGTTTGCGTTATGTGTGTGTGTGCGTGTGTGTGTGTGTGTGTGTGTGTGTGTGTGTGTGTGTGTGTGTGTGTGTGTCTGTGTGTGAGTTAGAGAGAAGGAGAGAGAGAGAGAGAGACAGACAGACAGGCAGACAGACAGACAGAGAGACACAGAAAGAGAGAAAGCACACATGTATGTGTGGGAATATGTGCGCGCGCGCATGTGTGTGTGTGTGTGCGCGCGCGCGCGCGCGCGCGCGTGTGTGTGTGTGTGTGTGTGTGAGTGTGTGTGCTTGTGTGTGAGTGTGTGTGTGTATGTATGTGTGTATGTGTGCGCGCGCGCGTGCGTGTGTGTGTGTGTGTGTGTGTGTGTGTGTGTGTGTGTGTGTGTGTGTGTGTGTGTGTGTGCGTGTGCGTGCGCGCGCATGTGCATGTGATTACGTACATGCACTCTCAGATTCTATTTCAGACTTTCTCCCCAGCTATTCTCTGATCCACCTTCAACATCCTCATCTTCCGTTTGAGACAGATTCCAACCAAACAACCCCCCCTTGACAAACGACCCCCGAACCTCGGCACTCAAAGATCGCCCCAAGGCCGATCAAACGGCAGCGGTTCCGCCGACCCCCCCCCCCCCCCCCCCCCCCCCTTTCCGGTCTCTTTGGCTTCCCCCTCCTCTCGGGACCAACACACGGTGCCAGCTCTCCAGGGTTCAAGAAGTCCGTGACACGGCCTGAGCTTCGATGGTCATCTGACCCACAAGCGTACTTCCAGCAGTTACATGCTGTTTATCTTTTTTATGTTAATATATGGTTAGTTTAACCTCCTCCAAGTAACAGAGAATTCACGAGTCATTAGACGTATTCAATACCATCTGACTGCGCCATTGGCCCTGTTAGCTAGGTTTTTTTTTTACTTGAATTAAATGACAACACTAACCTTTTTTTCCAAGTAACAGAGCATTCACGAGTCATTAGGCGTATTTAATACCATCTGACTGCGCCATTGGCCCTGTTAGCTGGGTTTTTTTTTAACCTGAATTAAATGACAACACTAATTTTTTTTTTTACCCGAATTAAATGACAACACTAACCAGCCGCCGTGGCGAGGTGGTTAGCGTCGCGGACTCCCGGCTGGGAGGTCGTGGGTTCGAATCCCATCAGAAGTCATGTGGGTTTTTCTGCCCCGACCGGCTACTACCCAGAGTTGAGTTGCTGCGGACTCAGTTGGGAAGACTGGGACCACACAGTCGAGTTTCATCCACTTAATGGATGCATTTCTGAGAGTGCTGCTCAAATTTCCTGACCAATTCTGCAGATGCCTGTATATCTCGGGCCTGGTTGACGCCGGGATATATTATGAAAGGAAGCATAGAGTACAGCCCTGTCATGTAGTCTCAGACCGAAATGGAAATCCGTAGCATCATCTTAATCATCCTCATTCTCATCGATCAGCATTAAAAAAAAAATGTCTCAAATTCTGTGGCCCTTCATGCCCTGCTCTCATGGTGACCTCAGTTTCGATGTCCTCTTCACGTCTGTGGCTTTGGTTTGGTTCTGTCGGGGTCACCGGTATCGGCGAGTTCATGGGGGCCGTCGTTGGACGGACGTGGTGGCGCCCTCCGGAGGGAGAGCTCACTCACGCCGGTGTAACGAAAAGTTTTAACTCCCCGAATGGTTTAACTCCCAGAGAGTTAAACTGTTCATTTGTAAATTTTAACTCCCTGGGAGTTAAAATAGAATATAAAAAACTAACTCCCTCTGTGTTTCAGTTTGACTCCAGGGGAGTTATTCTGACATACCACCAGAATGACTCCCACCCACCACCCACCACCCACTCCCCGCACCTCGCTACCACCCATACATCTTATATATATATATTTTCGAAATGTGTGTGTGTGTGTGTGTGTGTGTGTGTGTGTGTGTGTGTGGTGTGTGTGTGTGTGTGTTCTTACACTAACTTGCCAGATCAAGACTTGTCAGGTAGAATTGTTTCCTTCGATATTATTGGTTTCTGTGAGTTAATCACGTGTCCTGAATTTTATTGAAAAATGTGTGTTTTTCTGACTGCCTGGCCGACTTTCATTTTTAGCTTGGCACACGCACACCACCACACCTGTGACGAGTCACTTGACAACTTCATCATATCGGTCCCAAGCAGCCACCCTTTTGTACAAATTGTACAAAAACAGGCCCCCCTCCCCCCCCCCCCCCCCTCCCCTTTCTCTATCCCATGTGTCTCACACACAAATTTCTAATCTATGCCAACCCTTTTTCTCCTTCCTTCTCTCCCAGATGTAGCGAGTCAATACAAAAAAAAAATTACGTCACGTCGCGACTACTCGTCATTCTCTCCCCACCTTCCTTACCCTCTCAACCACCCCCCTCACTCCCCAATTTGGCGGCATGACACAATGAAAAATTGAAAATTTTCCATTTCTACATCATTTGAGTGTAATGGCCTACACTTATGGGTGACTGTTTGATAGTCGCATAGATTCCATGAGGAGAGAGAGAGAGAGAGAGAGAGAGAGAGAGAGAGAGAGAGAGAGAGAGAGAGAGAGAGAGAGAGAACGCCAAAGACTGAAGGTACAGTATTTCTACCAAAGGCATCAAACCATTAATTCATGTATATACAGACTTTACATACAGATTATATACAAAAAGGCATAGTAAAATATCAAGGACATGCATAGATGAGCACATGAATATGTACACGGACATTTCCTTTCCCTATGATGATGATGATCATGAACATTAAATCCCCTTCTCCATTCTCTTACCGAAAGACACCTGGGAATAGGTGGGTGGGGAGTCATCTTAGTCATGATCAGATTAACTCCCCCTCTGTTACAAAGTAACTCCCTGGGAGTCAGAAAACACGTGTACACATTAACTCCCAGGGGAGTTATTCTAAACTGTGAAAAACTGACTCCCCTTAGTGGGCAGGGAGTTACACTTTTACACGCCTGGATTAACTCCCGGGAGTTAATCTGTACTAACTCCCAGGGGGGTCATTCTGTTACAGGGTGGGAGTTAAGTCTGATATATGTACAAAATGACTCCCCCCTTAATGTTTCAAGAATTTGTTGAGACTTGTACAAAAAAGATTTTAGAACATTTTGAAGTTTTACTGAGTGGAGTTATTTTGGCACAGGGTGGGAGTCATTCTAGTTTAACTCCCAGGGAGTTAAAATTTACATATGAACAGTTTAACTCCCTGGGAGTTAAACCATTCGGGGAGTTAAAACTTTTCGTTACACCGGCTCCGCGACTAAGCAATTATTGTCGTCAGTTGGGGGCTTAGTAGGTGGTGTCCTGCGTATGTTAGATCAGAACAGGCGCCACTGAACACCACCGAAGTGACTCGGCAGCAGTGCAGTGTCTTCTCCGGTGGGTTGCCTCTTGACGACTTGACATTGACTGCTCCCTGTGGATTGCCGGTGCCGGGTTGCGGCGGGGCCGACCGGGCTATGGCTGTGGACGGGGTGTCGGAATGAGCGGCGTGGGTGCACTGCCTCTGAGGTGGCGCAGAGGTTGGGACAGCAGAAAAAAAAAAAGAAAAAAAAAATGACAACACTAACCTTTTTTTTTTTCCAAGTAACAGGGCATTCATGAGTCATTAGGCGTATTTAATACCATCTGACTGCGCCATTGGTCCTGTTACCTGGTTTTCTAATTTTTTTAAAATCTGAATTAAATAACAACACTAACCTTTTTTTCCAAGTAACAGAGCATCCACGAGTCATTAGGCGTGTCCAGTACCATCTGACTGCGCCAATGGCCCTGTTAGCTGGTTTTCTTTCTTTTTTTTTTACCTGAATTAAATGACAACACTAACCTTCTCTTCTACAAGTAACAGGGCATTCACGAGTCATTAGGCGTATTTCATACCATCTGACTGCGTCATTGGCCTTGTTAGCGGTTTCTGTTTACCTGAATTAAATGACAACACTAACCTTTTTTTTTTACAAGTAGCAGGGCATTCACCAGTCATAAGGCGTATTTCTTACCATCTGACTGCGCCATTGGCCCTGTTAGCTTTTCTTTTCACCTTTTTTTTTACCTGAATTAAATGACATCACCCCCCCCCCCCCCCCTCATTCCCCACCCCCCCCCACCCTCATCGCTCTTTATTCGACAATAACACCAACTTTCTTAGTCCACGTAACAGGGCATTCACGAGTCTTTAGGCGTATTTGATTTAATACCATCCGACTACGTTGTTGGCCCTGTTAGCTGTGGAGGACTTGTTTGCTTTTTTTTCAGCACCTGTGGCTTGGAACATTCTTTGGTGGGCGGAGGATCATTTATGTCTAGAACCAAGGAGATGGCACCCTCTGTTGACCCCGGTCTAAAAACGAAAGAGGGGGACATTTAAAAGGGAAGGTGCTTGGAACCACCGTCTGATGACGCTGGGGGTGATCCTGGTGCCCGAGGGTTCGGGAGGACGTCCACCAAGGTGTTGGAACTTGTCTCAAAGGGCAGGAAGTCGGGTTTGAAGACGGATCGTGAGAATAAGCGAGGAAAAGGCTATGACGGGGTTGAAATAGAATCTCTCTCTCTCTCTCTCTCTCTCTCTCTCTCTCTCTCTCTCTCTCTCTCTCTCCCCGCCCGTCCGTCTGTCCGTCTGTGTCTGTCTGTCTCTCCCCCCCCACCCCTTCTGTCAGTTGCTGTCTGTCTCTCCCCCCACCCCCGTCCGTCCGTCGCTCGCTCTCTCTCTCTCTCTCTTTTCTCTCTCCCCTCCCCCCCCCCCCCCCCCCCGCCCGTCCGTCTGTCTGTATCTATCTGTCTCTGTCCGTCTCCCTCCCCCCGTCTGTCAGTCGCTGTGTGTCTGTCTGTCTCCCCCCCCCCCTCACCTCCCCCCGTCCGTCCGTCTCTCTCTCTCTCTCTCTCTCTCTCTCTCTCTCTCTCTGTGCGTGCGCGCGCGCGCGCGCGCGCGCGCGTGTGTGTGTGTGTGTGTGTGTGTGTGTGTGTGTGTGTGTGTGTGTGTGTGTCCCCGTCCGTTTTTGTCTCAGCGTGTGTGTGTGTGTGTGTGTGTGTGTGTGTGTGTGTGTGTGTCCCCGTCCGTTTTTGTCTCAGCGTGTGTGTGTGTGTGTGTGTGTGTGTGTGTGTGTGTGTGTGTGTGTGTGTGTGTGTGTAAGCGTTCACAAGCCACCTATCCAATTTATGCGACTTGAGAGAACTCTTTTAAGATACCAAGGAGTTACAGCAGCCTTTCTGCATTCGATGCTATGCCCTGTAAATGCAAAGAAAGAAAGTGGAAGAAGGTGATCTGTTTCCCTCTTTTTGAGCGTTACCTGACACTAAAGATAAGTATAGTTTTTTTCTTATCTGGCCCTGACTGTTGTTAAACTGAAGAAAGTGTTCAGTGCTGTCGTGTGCGTGTTTGTTCGTTCACTTATTGTATGCTAGCTGAATGATATCGTCAGATGCACTGGGAAGGTGTTCTGTGCCGTTTTGTTCTGCAGAGCATGTCACTCTGCTCTCCTTTCCGATGTTAATGTCCTGACCCCTCTTGTAAGCTTATTCCTCACTGACTGCACCAAAGCTTAGGGTGTTAACACCAACCAAATTCTCCTGAACTAGATTTAATTTTACAGATAAGCGTGCTGTCATCTGTCAGAATTCTCAACATCGCGTTTTGAAATTCATATCATACCAATATCGATGTCGCGACAATAAGACACTTCTGCGAAGACCACTGACGATGAATACATTCATTTTTGGTGTCGAGTGTGGTAGTTGCTCTTCTTCTCCATGTTGCTCCGACGAGGGCGCTTTGACTTACGGAGTTCGCGCAGACTACTTACTCAGCTGGGCGATTAAAGGCACGTGCAGCCCAAACAAAAGCCCCGTGACTTGCGCTGAAATTGAAACGTCGCTCACAAGGTGGTTTAACAAAAACCTGCTTGGAATACGCTGCCTCTCTCTCTCTCTCTCTCTCTCTCTCTCTCTGTCAACCCCATCGTCTCTGCCGCTTCTCCTCTTTTTGCTTACATTGATTAGTAGAAAGCTACATCAAAATGGCCAAGAAATACAATATGCAAACTAACGTCCGGCGAGTTACCATTCTAGTATCATGGATGCTGTCATTGCACAACATTTGAACAGGTTAGGAGGGGTGAATAGATGTGGGGGTGAAAAACGTGTTCTTATTTTTAAGAAGAAGAATGCCAACAACAACAACAACAATAACAATGATAATAATGATAAAATAATAATTATAATTATAACAACAATGAATCATCGTCACCATCATCATCATAATCTCTATCATCATTATCTTCATTATCATCATCATAGTGATAAAAGCACGCTCTTGTAACACTTTGCCAGACATCAGGCTATTTTACTATACAGATTCCCTCCTTAAACTCACAATTTATCATTTACATAACACGCACACTAAATCCTCCCACCTCTGAGAGAGAGAGAGAGAGAGAGAGAGGAGGGAGAGAGGGTCGTTAGAACTGAGGTGCGGAAGGCAGGTGGAAGGTTACGAGGCGTATTGGAGAAAAGACAATTTGGACGATGAGGAGGGGGTGGGGGAGGGGAATGCAGATTTGATGGTTTTAGAATGTCCCTATTTGCAGTCTCTCTTTCCCCGACTTCATCTTTCTACCAATCCACTGACCGATTCAGTTCAGTCAAGAAGATCGCTTCCTTCCTTTTACCTTCCTTGGCTGTCAATTATGTGGCAACTCCACCCTCTTAGAAAAAGATGAGTCGATCTGCAGATTAGTGAGTTCATCTGCTTGTTGACTGACAGATTGCTGACACACGTGAGAGGGGTCAGGGAGCTGTCAGTCATTGGATGGCCACAGCCTTTTCTCGGCCAGTTGCAAATCAGATTCAGTCTATGTATCTATCTGCTTTTCGACCCCTCCCTCTTTTGATCCCATCAGCTTTACAGGTCCTGTCAGTCATCAGGTAGCCTACACCAAGGCCTTGGCGCATGAATTGTTGGTTTCTGGCGGGCGTTATGAAGGCCATGAATTGCTGGTCTCTGGTGGGCGTTATGAAGGCCATGAATTGCTGGTCTCTGGTGGGCGTTATGAAGGCCATGAATTGCTGGTCTCTGGTGGGCGTTATGAAGGCCATGAATTGCTGGTCTCTGGCGGGCGTTATGAAGGCCATGAATTGCTGGTCTCTGGTGGGCGTTATGAAGGCCATGAATTGCTGGTCTCTGGCGGGCGTTATGAAGGCCATGAATTGCTGGTCTCTGGTGGGCGTTATGAAGGCCATGAATTGTTGGTCTCTGGTGGGCGTTATGAAGGTCATGAATTGTTGGTCTCTGGCGGGCGTTATGAAGGCCATGAATTGTTGGTCTCTGGCGGGCGTTATGAAGGCCATGAATTGCTGGTCTCTGGCGGGCGTTATGAAGGCCATGAATTGCTGGTCTCTGGCGGGCGTTATGAAGGCCATGAATTGCTGGTCTCTGGTGGGCGTTATGAAGGCCATGAATTGCTGGTCTCTGGTGGGCGTTATGAAGGCCATGAATTGCTGGTCTCTGGTGGGCGTTATGAAGGCCATGAATTGCTGGTCTCGTGGGCGTTATGAAGGCCATGAATTGCTGGTCTCTGGTGGGCGTTATGAAGGCCATACTGCAGCCCCTGCTATTGCGGTGTGGAAAAGAAAGGACAGACGGATTAAGAGATAGAAAGGGAGGAAAGGGGATTGGATACAATGTAAAAAAAAAAAAATAGGGAGCAGATGAATATGGGCTAAAATGCAAGTTAGATAATATTTTTTAAAGAACTTTGTAGAAGACTGATCGCAGGTTCAACCATATAAAGAGGTGAACGTGAAAAGATCATACGAAACTATACAACTACGATTTATTTACTATTCTTTTCAGGGAAGAAAAGGCTCACTAAATCAAAATTGAAAACAAAAACAGGTGGAATAGGTGTTACTCAAACGATTAGTTTGATCTGAAACAGTACTTTTCGTTATCAGTTTCTTGCGAGAAACGACATTTGATTGTGTGGTTAAATGTTTAATCTTTGTCATTTTTCACATAGCTCTCTGAGGAAGAGTCTGCTCGATTTATCTCAGTTCTCACAATTAAGCAAAGAGGTTTGATTAGCTATACTCGTAAATGCAATAACGTCTTTCATCATAGACACAGGTATTATTTTCACCTTTTCAGCAACGCACTAGTGTGACTCTTATTCTCTTTAATGTTCGTGTAGATGATGTCTGTTTGCCAAGTGTTGTAATCTTCCAGATCTCAAAATGGGGTGAAAGGAGAGAAACATTGTTCTTTGCCGTAACATGTTGGTCACCCGGCGGAGTCTTCCCTGCCTTCTTCAGATTAAGCAGCCCTAGTGAGACACGCCGTATCCAACCCTCCTTATGGCCATGTCCTCCATCATCGTCAGCTTCGGCGGACGAACAACATTACCCTACACAGCATATGCAAATCTACCTCACTATGGTGCAATAAATAGATAAACAAGCAAATAAATGAACAGATAAATCTATGGCTGCCTTAATGGCGGGATAAAAAAAACGGTCATACACACAAAATTCCACCGCCTGTCTATACAGGTAGTGTCCGCAGGAGTATCAGCCCGGGTACGCAGAAAGAAAGAAAGAAAGAACAGATAAAGAAATAGGAGAATGATTGAGAAGAGAGAGAGAGAGAGAGAGAGAGAGAGAGAGAGAGAGAGAGAGAGAGAGAGAGAGAGCATCTGGGGAGGACAGTATTGTGTAAGTCGATGCCTGACCGATGCATTTCCCTAAAGTACTATTCTGGCATTGGATACCTCGCTAACATGATGTGCGACACTGTTGTCTCATAGTTGTGTGTGTATGTGCTTAAAAGTGTCTGTCTGCCCGTGCCTGCTTGCATACGTGCGAACGCGCACCTGTGCGTAGATGTTTCTTGGCATGGTTGTATATGCATGCACACGCGCATGTATATGCATGCTGGTATTCATTCGTACAGGCACACACGCACACGAAACTTAAAAACTGGTAGGTCTTAGACCTGAAGGGTATTGATAAAGCCATCTATACACACACACACACACACACACACACACACACACACACACACACACACACATATATATATATATATATATATATATATATATAATGCTGAACAATTAAGTAGTGAGGGAAAACAAGTGCAGGCTAACAATTCTTCAGTCATTATAGTAATGACTTGGCAAAGATTTGAACTTTTAGAAAAGAAAAAAAAATTGAA
>CM065738.1:17609460-17624460 GCA_033310375.1 Conus canariensis
GAAACTACCTGACGCTTTTGCCAAATGGTTATAACCATACTCTCTGCTTTGCTTGGATTTAAGGTCACTGCATGCTGCGAGCTGTTTATAGTTTTCGTTCCCATTTTTTCCTTGCTCGGCCGTGAACAATCCGGAGAGCACGAGTTCTATTGTCGTCTGCTATGTCAGTCATCGACCACGATTTCGCTGTGTGTGCTGTTTTTGTATGCTTTTTTTTTAACAGAAGAGAAAATCAAGTTTAGAGAGCTGGCGGCAAAAAGAGTTGATGGGATGAGAACAAAACTTCAGTCATGAAAGTTAACATCAAAAGAGAGGCAAACAAAGAGAGAGAGAGAGAGAGAGAGAGAGAGAGAGAGAGAGAGAGAGAGAGAGAGAGAAGAGTTTAGTTTTTGGGGGGGGCGGAGAGGGTGCTATAACATAAAACAACGGGACGGGACGGTAAAATCATCAGGGAGCACAAATCAAATTATTCAATCAGTAAACTACAGACACTAAGGAGAGGGAGGTGGGAAGTGGGGGGTGGGGAGAGGGCTTCTATTCAATCAATTCCATAAAAGTGTCACACTCTGAAATCATTGTGTTCAGTGAGAAAGGCCAGGTGGCCGAGAACGAAGGGCTAAGAGAACAAAACAGGCAGGAGTTCAACAAACCAGGCCGGAAAAATGTTACGTTTTCCAAATATGTAAAGACGACAAAATGCAGAACATGATGGAGGTCCTGCCCTCTATGTCCTTGAACGCTTCATGCAAGAACAGTGATAGATTTCATACACCGTTCTGCCTTCGGGGTGACTCGAATAAACTCAGCTGAATCGTGATAAAAAAAAATGTATGAGCTATCAAAATGCCAGGTCAGTTTAAAATATTCTCTGACATAGAGAATGACAGCACAGAATGATGTGTATTGCAGGTGTTTTTATTTTTACTTTTTTACTGTACGAATTAAATGTGCAACTGTGAGAAAGCCGGGCAAGAAGAAAGGAGGTTAAGGGGAGGAGAGAAAGAGAGACAGAGAGAGAGAGAGAGACAGTCAGAGAGAGAGAGAGAGAGAGAGAGAGAGAGAGAGAGAGACAGTCAGCGAGAGAGAGAGAGAGAGAGAGAGAGAGAGAGACAGAGAGAGAGAGACAGTCACACAGAGAGAGAGAGAGAGAGAGAGAGAGAGAGACAGTCAGCGAGAGAGAGAGAGAGACAGAGAGAGAGAGACAGCGAGAGAGAGAGAGAGAGAGAGAGAGAGAGAGAAAAGAGAGAGAAAATTACTTTTTTGTGGGCCTTGGCCACTTACAAAGGGTTCTTGAATATCATGCTACATACAAGCCGCAAACATAATATATACAGTTATTACGCACGAAGTCTTTTCTTCTTTTCTTTCTTAGTCTTCGTGAAAAGAGCGCGCGCGCAAGTGCGCATCGACACACACACACACACACACACACACACACACACACACACACACACACACACACACACACAAACACACACGCACGCACGCTTTACATTCAACACAGAAGCAATGCAGCAGGTTGACATCTTTCATGACAGTCAAGGCATATCATAAGTATCTTCGTCATTTATAGCATTTACCAGTTGATTTGGTTATGTTCAGTTTTTGTAAACACCAGTAGATGTGGCAGAATGAGAACGTTGGTGCACCAACAGATTAATAAATCAACCCCGACGCGTTGTATCAAATGCCAGTCTACTGACTTGACGCTCGTATATAGCACAGAGGCTCCTTAAAACAACTGAAAACAAGAAGACAAAAAGCAAACAATTGTAGCGCGGAAGGCCAGAGAACCTGGAAACTCTCAAAGGAAAAAAAAAATGGTTACAAATTTACAGTTACATTCTTGTACAATCGGACCATGAAATTCCTTGCACACCAAGCTGAGGGGTTATGATAAAGAATATACTACTTAAAAGAGTGCGGATATACACATTATGCATACATTTTGAAAATGGAGCACTGTTAGACTACATACTGCTGTATTATCAAATGAATCGAGCTAGTAAACAGCATGAAAATGGGGGTGCATCCAATAATAAAGAGCGTATGCTCTGGCATGCTTAGTCGTACGATTGTCTGCAATACTGCTCCTGACTATTCCACCAGGGCTTCCATCACATGTTAGACTGGAACAGCTGGTATAGTGTGGAAAATGTCGGCCAGTTCAAGGTAAAGAGCAGTGTCATTACACAACAGCTGGACAGGACACCAGACAAAAGTCGTCTGTATACTCAGGCAGTATAGGTTTCAAACAACTGCCAAAGAAAAGAAGATAGGGGAACTAGCTGAGGAGAAGGGACAGGGGGTAGGGACAGAAATGAACAGCGGTTGCCCATGCATCCCCATTACATTTTTCATTTCCAGGATTTCAAGCGCTGACAAAACAGTTGACATAATCTCATATTTTAATTTTTCAGAAGGCACGAATGTTCCCCCAATACTTCAGACGACAAGAGTTGGAGAGTGGAGAGGGGGGGGGGGGGGGATGTTCAAAGTTTATGTTCATTTTCTCTTGGAGATGAGCAGGCGACGTGTGTTTCGTGCCAAACTAAGTTGCTGTGCTCCAATGAAGACTACCTGCTCTTTGGCCAGTTTGCCTGATCTCAGACGGAAAAGAATATTATCAAAGAAAGTGGGGCGAACTTTTTTCAGTGTTCAGTTCTTCCGTCCCTTCCACTCTTCATTTTTATCATCCGCCACATTCACGTGTTTATTCTTTTTGATCGCATGTGAATCAAATCGGACAATCTGCGAGGATTTTAAAAAGTTAATTCCATTCTCATTTTTAAAAAAAAGACGTCATTGTTCGCTACTTCAGGATTGTTTGTTTATTTGTTGTTTTCTTGATCGTTCTTAAGTTTGAAACATCATTTACCTTGCGAAAGTAAGCTAGTATTGTTCCAACGTGCGTACAGGCAAATGAGTGAATAACGTCATCTCTTTGTTTGTATGTTTGACTATATTCAAGATCGAGAAGGCTGTGCCAGTCTTGAATGAAATTAATGTTAATTTGTATTTGTTCATTTCTCCAGTTGTTGTTGCTGTGTAGATGAGTCCAGTGCATGGTATATAGGCAAGCCGGAACTTGCTTTTTCTGGGGGATGTCTCCTCGTTTGTTATGTATGCTCTGTGTTGTCATTTCTGCTGGGCAATTCGGTGCCGTAAGCAGCATTCGTTTGGAGTTAAGGGCAAGTATTTATTTCATCATGGGAGCGAGAGTCACTGTACTCATTTCTTTCTTTCTTTTTTCTTTCTTTCTGTGTACGCAGGCTGATACTCCTGCGGACACTGCCTGTATAGGCAGGCAGTGGTGTTTTGTGTGTATGACCGTTTTTTATCCCGCCATTAATGGCAGCCATTCTCCATCTTCGGGGAAGGTGCATGCTATGTGTAACGTGTCGTCCATACCAACGGCCAAACTGGCCTTCTCTTCCGAAAGTTGGTGATGGGATTTTACGTGTGTGCAAGATGTTGTGTGTGCGTTTACACACGGAACCTCGGTTTGTAGTCTCATTCGACGGACCAATGTTAATTCCGAGGGAAAAATACCCCTGTACCGAAATTCGAACCCGCAATCCCCAGGATCACGAATCCGGCGCTCTACCAATTGAGCTATTCCGGCCCCCACTGTACTAATATTTGTCCCCTATTCAGTTGCTCCTCTCTGTCTGTGTGATCCGCATCAGCCCATTGTCCACTGCTGCCAAAAGACGACAACGGGCTGATCACGGGCCCACAGTGTTGTACTCATGGCGTCGTTCTATAGACAACAGGTTGACAGACACCCAAGAAAGCCCAGCCATGCCAAAAGATGCAACCAACGTAAGAAGCCGTCTACCAAAGGCGAAAATCCAACGTGAAAGATTAAACGTTGGCTGAATACCATGGGGCACTAATGTTCTAAAGTAATCCAGGTTCCTTCCGACTATCAAGAGCAACTGTCGGCGCTTCGCCTCCACCACGTGATGGCTTCTATTCGGGATCTGCTGCTCTCCGTGTTGTTCCCACGACAGATGAAGACTGAGTGTCCTCCTCCAAGCCTTGGATTACGGATCTGGAGGTGAACGAGATCTGGTTGGATACCAGCCTGGATGACATGGCATGAAGAACAGCTGTTGCCCATGCATCCCCAACCTCCCCACCCCACCCCACCCTCCTCACCACGCCGCTGATGGAACCAAACGAACGGCGGGATTCCACTGTTTGGCACCAGCTTCGCCGCGGAGGGAAGGTTTGTAGGTACCAGCTTCGTCGCAGAAGGAGGTTTGTTAGCACCAGTTTCGTCGCAGGAGGGGGTTTTAGACCACAGCGAACAGCAAGTCGCTCTGGTTTTATCGTTATCCTTAGGGCTAACCCTAGCAGCCTTCCACGTGAAAGGGTATAGCTGCAAGGAGCCATGGGTTCAAATCTGAATGTACCTTCTCCTCGATACAGAGACCAACACCATCAGCCCAGAGAAACTGGTTTTAACTTGGCATGCGTCTCAAATAGCCTCTGACAACGTAAGTCCAAGCCTTGACCATCTGGAATGATATTGCCTTTGAGTCTGTTGGAGATTTGTCTGTCCTGAAAATAATGATATAGCAATAGGCCAGAGTTCCACCATTACCCGTTTCACTGTTCATTCAAAACCACGGCCAAACTCTTTATGCAACCTCTGTATATATTTCACCTACTTGGATTCAAAGCAATCCATCCCCGACGATAAACAATAACACAAACATCCGAAACATCCCCATAACTACAGCGACAATGACAAGCGGTTGCACAGATTCACCACGAGCAGCACGTGCTTTGAGTCTGACCCGGACGTGTGCCATTGAAATAAAAGAAATATTTTCCACACCACTCAATCATGACAGCTTTACACGGTGTTCGAAGTCCGTGGTTGGCCTCCCTGTCTAACATCAATATGTAATTGAAATATTTCTCCCTTGAGCGGAACTCAATTTGCTTTTTATTCACGATTGAATCAAATAACACATTTACTTGGAAACCATCTTCAGCTCCTTGACGTATAGTTTGGTGACGATGCTAACAGCTTCCACAGCATTTCCGTTCATACCCCCTTTCTCCATTTAATACACGGGCTTAAACTATAATTCCCACTCACCAAAAAGATCACTTATTACTGTGTAAAATGCAAGCTCGAATACCCCTTCCATCATGTCTACGACTGTTGTACCTATACCCTACAATTGCATAAACAGGCACACTTGTACAGAGCCTTAATACAATACCAAGTCTTTCGAGGTGAATATACTTGAAAGGCACACGGCGGAAACTGATCGGACAACGTCTGCAAGTCAACAGGCTGACTTAGGCATAATACGCACCTTTTTGTCGCCAACTAGAAATGTTTCTAACGTTTTCAACAAACCATGGCCCAGAACAGACCCATAAAGGTGTTGACCTAAAGACGATTTTGGCTTAAATTGCAGTTTCATCTTGTCTTGCAAATGGCTATTTCTGTTCATAGTAACATATGCACTGATTAAACACACACACAGGGCGCGCCCCGCACTCATATCACACACACACACACACACACACACACACACACACACACACACACACACACACACACACACACATACATGCACACGCGCGCACCCATACGCACTCACGTAGTGTCTATCTGTTCGTTTGTCTATCTGTCTATCTATCTGTCTGTCTGTCTGTCTCTGATCTCTCTCTCTCTCTCTCTCTCTCTCTCTCTCTCTCTCTCTCTCGCTCTCTCTTTCTCTCTCTTTGTTTTCCATCTGTCCTTCATTAATATTTCAGATACACGGCTCTGCAGACATTCACACTAAGAGACCTGTCCACATCCCCTGTTACCCGTGTGGATGTTTGATGAATCAGAATAAGAAGCAAAAATTCCAATGCTGACAAAGAGTATTAATCACCCAGAATCGGCGAATGAGGACAAAGTATGAAACTGTTCATATATAGATGAAGATTCAAGCCTACCCCACAGTCGCCTAATGAGGGTAAGTCTAAACCGTGTACACAGAGATTATGAGAGTCCAGACTACCCGCAGTCGGCGAATGAGGCGAAGTATAAGACATAAACAAAAGTGTAGTCTGTCCTCAGTATACATCATAGGAGTTCAGAGTCTCTACGATGAGAACAGGTACAAATAGAGGCTATACAGAAATGATTAGAATCCAAACTATTCGCAATCGGCGGGTGAGGACACGTACACAGCTGTTTTCACTTCGATGACGGGAGACCAGACTACCTCCCATGGAGATATCGGATAGGTAAAAACAAACAAAATGGAACTACTGAAAACACCTGCACAACCATGGTCAAAAAAGAAAGAAAAAAAGTATTAACAGCCAACGGTGAAGTATCATGAAATCGGATGAGAACGAGCAAGATCTGAATTATTCACACACACACACACACACACACACACACACACACACACACCACGCACGCACGCACGCACGCACGCACGCACGCACGCACGCACACACACACACACACACACACACACACACACACACACACAAACACACACACATATCCAACAGGCCCTTTGGTTTCTTACCAACAAAATCTCAGTTAATTTATATGCAGATGTCAAACTTGTCGTGAGCAAAACATCAACTGCCTGGTGAACGGGGAAATACTGTCAACAAAACAGATAAATCACCTTTAGAAACAGCTATAAATCATTACGACTGTTATCTAGCCAGCATGCATCCATATACGTGAGCGCACGTACGTATGAAAAACACACACACACACACACACACACACACACACACACACACACACACACACACACACACGCACACACACACACACACACAACACACACACACACACACACACACGAACGCACGCACGCACGCGCACACGCACACCCCCTCACCCCCCCCCCCCCCCCCCCCCCCCACCACACACACACACACACGCACGCCCGCACGCGCGCACGGTGCGCCTGAGGGCTTTCGCGGAAGCTGACACTTACGCACGCACAAAATTCTCTCTCTCTCCTCTCTCTCTCTCTCTCTCTCTCTCTCTCTCTCTCTCTCTCTCTCTCTCTCTCATGTTCCTACAAAATGCTTATCTTTCGTTTACCTTATTACATTTATCAAGTGCGACATTGTGTGTCAGGTTCCAGTTGTTTGTGGGGTGAGACACATTTTAATGTTATGTCCAAAACAGTGAATACACAACCCTGTTAGAATATTTTACTATCAATGTTTCCAGGATGGGGACTTACCATAATTATCATCGAGGCAAATCTTCTCTGCTTTAGCTTAGTAAAGTCTTTGTTAATAAGTTGTATATCAGCTTCTGATATTCACAAACCACGCCATCTCATGCTTTCAGATCACAGTATTAGTTCTACACACTGCAAGCCCACACTTGCGATAAAAGACCAAGACATATGGAAAAATATGACTTTGTGTCTTGAAAGAAGTTAGTTTTTTTTTTATATTGTAAACTGACAATAGTGGATAATTTGTAAGGAAGGTTTAAAGTGCTGACGAATACAGTAATGTATGGGTCTCCAATCTAGTAGTAAAGAACTGCAGTAGCTAGACGTTGGGAAAAACAAATAATTGAACATATGACACGCATTATCAAACACTCTGAACATACACTGATCACATTTATGCAAACGTGAACACAATACAGAGGATATATATGCACTGTCCCCATCAAATCGCTCGTATTCCTGCTCAAATAAAACTAACTTGAACAGTTAAAAAACACCAACACCCAATAAGCATATTGCAAATTTTCGGTTTATTTGTAAAACCTTTGACAAGCATTAAAAAAACCAAGGGCCCACTGAATGACAGCCCGAAGTACAGCATTTATATTCTGAAAATGATCATCTCTCACTCTTAATTTACCTGAATTCTCACTCACTGCTTTAAAATCCTAACAAAAGCCTACCAGAGTTAAAGAAAGAAATGGCAGCAATGAGCTTCATGTGAAATAAAACAAATAGACCATGCGCCAGAAAGTGAAACCCTTCACCCTATGAGGGAGTTTTGTAGGCAATGTTTTTTAAGTAGATTTATATATGCGCTTTTCATTTCTGCTTGTCTGCAAGTCGTATCTGGTGGCAGTATATTGTGGTGTCTGAAATAAGTAGCGATATACGGTGCGAAAACGTCAGTTAACAGCGTAGATTATAGTAACCAATAAGTCATAACTAACACCATACTGATACTCAATTTCAGATGCTGTATTGTTTAGAAATGCTTTAAACAAATCAGCAACAACAGAAAAATCATTTTCATACATTTATGGGGATAAAAGTTTTAAAATGATGTAAATTTCACTAGTTTTGAGCAAGTTTTGAAACTCTACTCAACATCAAAAGAATAATCAGTCTGTTACTGAGATTAAAACGTGTAAAAAATCACATCATGTGTTCACTTCACATTTGCTGAATGTAATTTGAGCAAAGAAATTAAAATATTCCCTTAAAGTCAAGTTGACTGGCAATATGTAATGTTAAACGGAATTCTGCAAACACAAGTATTTGTATACTGAACAGGTATCCATTTGTGCTATATCCTCAGATATATAAACATATAAAAATGCTACATGTAACAGAAAATAATCCAAGAAGCAAAGATTAGAATATTCCAGAAATATTTAGAATTTGAGGTATCGCAACTAGTACTGTATATATGCTTACAGAGTGAAACAATTGTGAATACAAAATACATACTGTCGTGCAATCTTTGATAAAGATTGATACATCTATACATTCCATATCTGCTGGAAAATTTTTAAGACAAACAACAGCAAACATTTTCATTTGCAGCATTTTTGACATAATACTAATAATAATGAATACTTATATAGCGCCTATTCTCGGCTAGAGACCAAGCTCTAAGCGCTTACAATCAACACTCGTTTACACAACATGTGTAACACAACATTCCAAAGTTAAGATATTTTTAAAAGGCATTTCCAAAGTAAATGTAAATTTAACATGAATCCCAATTCTCCTCTCTCTCTCTCTCTCTCTCTCTCTCTCTCTCTCTCTCTCTCTCTCTCTCTCTCTGTATATATATATATATATATATATATATATATATATATATATATATATATAGTACGCAGGTAATCCTTGATCAGAATGGTAAAAAATGCTGGGTAACAAATATAAGAGAATTGTTATGTGAGACTGGTTTCAACTTTGTATGGTTACAACAGGATGTTGGCAATGTTCGTTGGTTCTTAAGCATATTCAAGCAGAGATTAATTGATATGTTTATACAAGAGTGGACAGGAGCTATTAGAGATAAGGAAAGATATGCAAGCTATAGATCTTTTAAAGTCGTTTTTGAAAGGGAAATTTATCTGTGTAGCATTGATGTATTTTGTTTCAAAGTAGCTTTTTCACATGCAAGATTGAATGTTTTACCTTTGAATAATAATTTGTTCCGATATAGTCATAATTCAAAAGACAGAAATTGTCCGTTTTGTGTTAATTCTGTAGAAGATGAAAACCACTTCATATGTAAGTGCTCACTTTATAATGATTTAAGGGAAGCGTTTATTTCAAATATTGTACAATTACCACTGTCAATCATTCTTCTACCACGGGATAATAAGAGAACATTACAAGTTTCAAAATATATTTTCCACGCAATTCGTAGAAGACAAGTTTATTCAGGTCGTGTATTAAGATGAAAATGCTGCTAAAATTGACAACATTTTCTTAGATAGTTTCTCTTGTTTTCTCCTCTTATGAAGTAATTTTTGACACCTTTATTTATTTTTGTGTGTGTGTGTACTTTTGTTGTTGTTTTTTCTTTTGTTTGTTTATCCATATACGCTCTTTTCTGAAACTATAGTATCGCAGATACGTTTGTATATATTTTTGAATCCTGATCCTTTTTGTGTATTGGCGTATTCATTTGTAAAAAGTAATCATGATATATGTGGACGACTTCATTATTTACCTCCCTCCCCCCCCCCCCCCCCCCAGTGCCCCTGACCCATTGTCTTCCCCACTTCCCTCGCCCCGCACCCCAAATCCTTTTGAATTATGGTCTGTGGCCGATGTTCAATAAAATTCGTTCGTTCGTTCGTTCGTTCGTTCGTTCTCTCTCTCTCTCTCTCTCTCTCTCTCTCTCTCTCTCTCTCTCTCTCATGCTTGTTGGTCTTATAAGTTAATGATGCACACTGCCAGAAAGTCCTCTTTTATCATGGGTTCTAGTGATGTCACACAGACAGTTAAAAGACTGGCACAGGTACGCGTCCAATGTCTGATGACAAGGCAGACAGAACCTAATCTGGAAAGACAAAGTCGGTCAGATTCATCGCCTCGGGCAGTTCATCGTCCTCCTCTGGCTGCTCTGGGACTTCGAGCAGGACGTCCGCCAATTCCTGAGGCATCAGATGGCCTGACGTCTATTTGAAATCAAGATGGCCTTCTCTGTGTTCCCATCCATTGTCTATTGGGGAAGGAAGCGTCGGCTTGGCAATGCTTGCATGATTCCAAATCATCACTTGGAAGTTGACTCTCTTAATGTGCATTTGCAACGAGGCTTTGCACGGAGGCAAAAGGCCATTGTAAATGTTTAGTAGCACTTCCTGCTTGGTTCTGAAGCGCTCCAGGAACTTCTCGTGGCGCAGTTTGTTGATGTCATCAGTGGTAGATCGCCGACCTCTATAGAGAAGACATGTGAACCCGTTCCAACTTGTCAACCACCTGACTAGGTAAATCTTCAGAAAGTCCAAGCTAACCAAACGTGTCAAGGTAGTCTGGATTCTGCCTAAGAGTTGTCATCAAAGTAATGTTCCCTTTCCTGAAAATGCACTTGTGGTATCACAACCACTGAATGCAATGAACTGCTGGCAGAACAGAGCACATCTCCTGTCCCACTTTCTCTGCCACACCTTTCACATCAATCAGCCTTCTCTTGTTACCGACGCCTGTGTCAAAGAACACTTTCTGTGGTGTGTCCTTCACAAACTTCAACAAGAGGACCAAGACATCTGTGTCTGGAGAATGTACACAGATGTTAGAGTCAACAGATGAGTGAACAGCAACATGCAAGCAGTGAAGAACTATTTTAGTGTCAGCCTCTTCATGCGTAGAGCAAAGTTCTTGTATTTCAGTCACTTCTGATGTCTTTCCATCGGAAATGAGACGTGTACATTTGTTTTCACAAACAAAGAGAACCTCTCGTCCTTGTAATTTTGTGGCATACTTATCTTTTTTCCATTGACGCAGAAGAAATTGTGTGAGGCTTTGTTTGTTCTGATCATTTGAAAGAAAACTGTTCCACTCCCTTGGCGTTCTCGTTGCTTGCCCTTTGATCTCGTATCTGTCAGATGATCCCCTCCTAACTCTCTCCAAGCCTTTCACAGATTGTGGATGGTACGAATCTGTAACAAAGTGCACACAAGGCTCCTTTGGAAGTTGCTCAAACATGTCTTCGGCCAGTCCCCAAAAGTGGGCCGAACAGCAACTTGTGCGTGGTACACTGCACTTCCATCAATGATGTAGGTGTGGGTGTTTGGACATGGCTTTTCCGCGAGAGGAACGTCTTTTTCAAGAAAGTGCAGAAGAACTGACTTCTCTGTTTTGGCCGGTGCTCCATCTGCAGTTGCAAGAGGCCAGGGAACTGGGCCAAGTGGGAAGCAAAGCACCTTCTCCAGGTTGATGTTGTGTTGCACAGCAAGAATAATGAGCTGGCCAAATACATTGCTTTCAGCTGTGATCTGCTTGGATTTCTTTGATTTTGCAGTGACTTTAGCTGACTTTGCTGCACTGGTGAAGGTTTTAAGGTTCAGCTTCTTGATTGGTGCATTGAAAACTGTTTGACTTGTCAATGATCCGTTCCTGAATGACAGTGTTCATAGCATCCTCTCCAGCTCTGGTTGCATTTTACAGATCTTGCTCTGTTTCCTTTGAAACTGGTGCACCTGATGATAAGCAATACAAGGAACTCTTGGTCTCCATTTCAAATGGATTTAGGTAATTGCCAAAAGCAGTCACCCCGTCCTTGATGTTTTCCTCGTTTTCTGCTATCCGAGAAGGTCTGAGATCTTTGTGTGAAGTGTTATCTTGAGTGTCAAGACCTGCAAATGCCAGTGCTGCTTGGTGGTAGGAACCTCTCATATGAGGCACAATCTGTAGTAGGCATCTTGTTTCCTGCTGAAACCTACTATGCCTCTGTGTGATTTAGCATGGTGGTTGATTGTCTGTTCGATAGTGATGTCGACTGCACATCTCGATGTTGGCACATATGATCTGTTGACACTGAATCCATTCTTCCGTAGAAGATTGTCTGCTTCTGGATTTGTCACAGTCAGGTTCATCATTGACAAGAGGTACAGCACAGTGTACCTCGCATAGTTTTGGTGGTGTAGCTGAAAAACAGCATGCACATGTTTTGGAGACTCTCCAAATGCAAATCAAAATTGTTCTCTTTGGTCGCACTTTGGAGCTGAAGAATCAACCAGACTCGGTCCATGTAACTGATCCAGAACTGCGCTGTTTTCCCCAGATCTCCACGACGAACAGACTCTTTAATGTCTGCGATGTGTTCCAGCATCTTCTTGCAGCTTTCGTTCTCCAAAGCAATCTGAAACTTTTCTGGACAAGGGTCCTTTGAAAGAACAGTCAACATTGCTTGTGCTTCTGCATCCAAACAGTGTGTCGACTCAAACGTTCTCATGAGAAGTCGTTCCAGTGCTTCAAGCACACATTTGTGTACATGCAAGGCTCTGTTGTAGTGTTTTCCTGTCGTCACTTTTTCAATGGAGCCACTAGCACAGATGCCTGACTCAATGAGGATTTCTTCAAATCCACTGCATCTAAGACTTTCCAAGAGTCCCCATGTAGGCGCACATCAAATGAAACATTCCTATTCTAATGACAATGTTTCCAAAGAGGGCGGGATTTTGCCACACAATGGCATATGCTTTCCTCGCTGCAGCCAAGTCAAACGTCACGATGGTGCAGTTTTGCCCAACCTCTTTTGATGCTTCCATCGAGAGTTTGAGGATGTGTTGAACTGTGGCATTGTCTGTAATTGGGGCAAAGACTGGGGCCATGTATACTATGGTAGACAGCTGGCTGTCGTCTTTGGTACTTGTGAGAGAAACCCAACCTGCCCTTGATGGAACAGATTGCTGGGAGGTACTTGCCTGTGCCCGGCAGCATATCCACAGCGAATCCGCTAGCTTTGCAGAAGATGTCTCTCTCTCTGGTCTTAACTTTAGTGTTTGTAACGACCAGTTGGCTCTGCTTGAGCTTTTGCAAAACAAGGTTCGATTTCCTTTGGTCTGCACTTTGCTGATCTTTCTTTTGTCTTTGGCACTGACAGACTTTCAGAAGAAATTGTTGCACTGTCTCTTGAAACCTCCTGAATGATCACACCATGAGCTCTGTGCGTTGTTCCAGCACCAGAAGGCGTCTCTTCTCTTAAGTCAAAGTTGTCCCATCATAAATGCGTGACAACGTTATTGTCTGGAATGATTGCTGGCGGCAGTACAGTGTTTCTTTCAGTGATACTTCTGCACATTGCAGTTTCCAGTTCCAACAGCAACGAATAAGATGCCGAGTGGCCCAAACGATGGTTAAGAGTAACAACGTTCTGCACTGCCTGTGATTTGTCTCAGTGTCATAGCAATAAGAAGGTGCTTAGGCATCAGCCATTTCCCACCTGAAGAAGCCTGGCAAAGATCTTGGGCAAACGATTTCACATTTCTTTCTCGTCTCCCTGAAATGTCTTCGATTCTTTTCCTGTGACAACGTGAGAGAGAAAGTCAAGTGAAGATTTTGGGGTGGACCGATTGCATCACTCAGGAGAAACTGTGCAGTTGGTGGCCATGGCATTGGGGGTGACTCAAGCTGTGCACTCTGGATATGTCTGCGAAGCACAAATGCTGCTTCATCCAGTCTCTTAAGTCTGATGCCGCTGATTCAAATGCAGATTCAACAGCCAGACCTTTTGGAACAACTGATGAGAACACAAGTTCGCTCTTGTAGTTTGGTTGCCAGAATTGAAGTTTTGAGCCAAACTCTTAAACCAGTTTGTTCTTTAGTTTATAGACTCTGTAGTCTTTATTGAAATACTCGGGGGACTTCGCAAACATGTATTGCTGGTAGTGTGCCCTAAGCATTGTCATCCTTTTCCACGTTGATTCCATCTGTAATATCTCTTGTACGTAGTTTTTTATGTAGTTGAAGGCGTTGTTATGGGCATTTCTTTCACCCAAAGAGTGGCTCTCCTCGGGTGCTTTCTCATTCCTGTCAGCCTCTCTCGAGTGTATGCTTTCCAGCATGATTCGTGGTAATGAGCTTCTCGAGCCACCAAGTCACTTCTTCTATTTTCACCAAAACAGTCCCCATCTTTCTTTTGTTTAGCAGCGTTCTTAATAGAAGGCCTCTGCTGTCTTTGTCATACATTTTACAAGTTCTTCTTTTTCCCCCTTCTTTTGGATTCTTCCTTTCTCACAGAAAAGGCATTCATTAGAAGGAAACAATACACTTGCTGATGATGCTGACCTCCTGTGTCGCTTTGGACAAGTAGCTTCATCTTGTCCAACTGATTGTTTTCGTTTTTAAAGTCTTGACACATTTGTGAAGTTTTTATAGCACCATCGATGATAACCATGCACATGTCTACAGAATGTTTGGGAGATTTGGTGGCAAATGTCTGGCAATTTTTGGCTGGTGTCACTGCGGCTTGTGTCATTTCAGCTGTGTCTTTAATCGTCTGAAAGGATGTCTCTGAGAGTGGTCTTGCTTTTAGATCAGTTCTGTTTCTTTGGTAATGGATTATACACACTAGTCCAGCTTGTGTTTTGGTCTTGAGATCTTCTTTCTTAGCTTGGAACCCTTGATGTTTAATGGCTTCTCATCCATCACGGCTCAGGTCTTCTGCACGTTCCCGGGTTATGGTACTTAACCTGCACACAGACTATAGTTACATGTCAGATGTGGTTTTAGTGCTTTGTCTATGTTTTGGTATGTTTTCTCGATCTTTAAG
>CM065738.1:17629460-17636960 GCA_033310375.1 Conus canariensis
TATGTGTGTGCATGCGTGCGCGCGTACGTGTGGGTGTACATGCGTGTGTGTGTATGTGTGTGCATGCGTGCATGCCTGCAAGGGCGCGCGCACGCGCGTGTGTGTGTATCTGTGTGTGTGGTGTGTGTGTGTGTGTGTGTGTGTGTGTGTGTGTGTGTGTGTGTGCGCACGCGTGTGTGCGTGTATGCGTGCATGCGTGCGTGCGTACGTGTGTGTGTGTGTGCGTGTGCGTGTGCGTGCGTGCGTGCGTGCGTGCGTGCGTGTGTGTGTGTGTGTGTGTGTAATGAATGACATATGGCGCAGGGTACAACTCGACTTCCCTTCTTCACACGCTAACTCGAACGACGACGCCAGACGCCACCCCACCCCGGCAGAATCACACAGCCCTGTGTCTGGGATGCTTGGGAGTACGGCTGCCAGAGGCAGGCGTCTCACAGCCCGGTCTGCCTACACACAGCAAAGACAAGAGATGTCATCCACCACAGCGCTAGCCTACACATCAGGTAGACGTCAGCCAAATGCTCAGCCTGCATTTGTGGAACGCATCCTCCAAGGTCGACCCCGACCCCTTGGTTCCTCTATCTAAACGTTTATCGGCCATACTTTGTAGCGCAAAGTCCTGGTCATTCAGACGATTTCAATATGCCTTACTGTGTGCCATACCAGAACAGAATCCAGCGCTATATTTCCACTTAAATCTGAGTTTCCCGTTTAGTTGCTGTTGTTGTTGTTGTTGTTGTTGCTGTAGCCGCTGCTGCTGCTATTGTTATTATTGTTGTTGTTGTGTATTTCCATGAGGTTGTGTTTGGGCACAAATCACGAGTGTTCGTCTTTAATCACGGTTGGATTCTCTCATTTAACAGAAAGAACATTTTCCAATACTAAATAAATACGTTTATATACGTCTCCCCTTACTGTCCTAGTCAAACATGCAACAACAACAAAATGAAAGAAAAACAAAAATGGAAAAACAAATGCACTAAGCCATACATGCTATGCCTCTATCCTGTTTGAGACAAACATCAACATAATGTCACTGACTGACGAAGACTTCCATAGTGCACCTCAGTCTCAAACATTGACGGGTGAAGAAATAGAGTTGCCTCTTCATATTTTTAACAATGTGTCACTGTTCACAGTAAATTAGATAAGATAATGTCCCCGGTTTGAACGCCATAAACTATATGAAGGAATGTATAATATCCGTTTACTAAATCACTGGGTAACAACATCCCTTAACCTAGACTATGGAAGTAAGAGGACACTCAACAAAACACAAGAGATGGAATTCTCTGCGCCTACTCCTGTGTAAAACGGAGGGGTACATAAACAAAGTATCAGAGATCAAACCACCACCGGGCGAACTGGGTAACGTCACAGCCTCATGGCTGGAGGTCGTGTGCTCAATTTCCATCAGAACCAATTATTTGTGGATTTTCTGCCCCAGCCGGCTCCTACCCAGAGGTGAATTTCGTAGAGGTCAGCTGCCAAGACTGGACCACACGGTCAAATCTCATCCGCTTAGTGAATGTGTCTCTGAGAGTATTATTTAGATTTTTTTACCACACAGCAGCACATGCCTGTTTCTCTCGGGCCTGTTTGACGCCGGATACATTATGAAAGTAAACGTATAGTACAACCCTGTCATGCAGTCTAAGACCGAAATGGATGCCCTAGCATCATCTTCATCATGTTCATCGACTATTATATTATTGTTATATTGGGTATTTATATAGCGCCTATCCTCGGTCACAGACCAAGCTCTAAGCGCTTTACAATAAACACACTACCTCACTCACTCAACGGGCTGCCTACCCAGATAGAGCCGGCCGAAAAGCAGCCTACTGGCGCTCATTCAGTCGTTTCCCGTACCATTCAAATATCAGTTACTCATTTTCATTTATCTCATTTATTCCTCCAGTTTCTCACATAGGATGCATGCGATGTTTATACGTGTCCTCCCATTTCCACCGGTACACGATGGCACACGATAACAGTAAGTGACAATTTTTGTGGTTTGGTAAGAAATACCAGGCGGCTATCTTCAATCTACATCAATTTTGCCAGGGCAGCGGGGAACCCCCCTGCTCTTTTCGATTTTCAACTGCAGTGGGTTCTTTAACGTGTGCAGGGGCCAGGAAGGCACACGGGTCAGACTCGCTTATAGTCCCCATCCGATGGACTTGACGTTCAGTTCGATTTGTCATTCAAACTGGGAAAGAAAGGCTGAGAAAGGCAGGGCTCGAACCCACGCACTTCTCACACGTTGGATTGGCAGGCGAACGTCTTAACCACTCTGCCACCTTTCTTCCTAGCATTGCCAACATTGTGGCCTTAATGCCTTGCTCTCATGGTGATTTCAGTTTGTTATCCCCTCCACATCAATGGCCTTGGTTTGATTCTGTCGGGTCACTGGTATCGGCAAATTCATGGTGGCTGTCGTTGGACGGATATGGTGGCGCCCTCTGGATGGAGAGCTCACTCACACCGGCTCCGCGACTAAGCAATTAGTGTCGTCAACAGGAGGCTTAGTATGTGGTGTCCTGCGTATGTTGGATCAGAACAGGCATCGCTGACCACCACCAAAGTGACTTGGCAGCAGTGCAGTGTCTCCTCTGGTGGGTTGCCTCTTGACCACTTAACTTTGACTGCCCCTTGCGGATTGTCGGTGTCGGGGCTGTGGCAGGACGGGCCGGGTGTGGCTGTGGACGGGGGGTCAGAATGAGCAGCGTGGAAGCAATGCCATTAAGGTGACACAGAAGATGGGACAGCACAAAAAAAGACAGAAAGAAAGTACAAAAGTACAGCCACGGAATAGCCACTCATCTCCGTCACACCACGTAAATAGGGAGAGTTAGATATTGAAATTCACATTCCACATCAAATTCGTAAAGTATCAAACACATTTTCCTTCTCACATTCACGGACCACTTCAAAGCGAAAAACTTAAACAAACTACATAAGGAAACACCCTACCACTTAAACATATCTTTCATCATTTTTTTAAATTTTACCTCCACAGAATTCAAGCATTGGGCTACATACCGCTTTCTTTTCGGTGTGTCAATTGTGACGTCTTCGAACATTCAGCCTCTGCACATCTAAAGAAATTACATCCAAACCTCCTGTTCCATTCCAACGTCGTATGTTTTCTTTTACTGGAGAAAATCAGCAAAGTCCGAGAGCATCGTCAAGCAGTGTACCATTCTGTGAAAGACAGTGGAGTGTTCAAAGTACACATCATTTCCTTCGTGTATACCAGCACATGGAAAGTGTTGGTCTATTAGGGTGTGAATTTCAGATCGTCTGTATATAGCACATCACTCTAAGCACCGCTGACGCTCTGAAACGATGGCGGAAGAACGGGCCAGCGGGGAACCTGTGTTTTTCTTTTTAGATAAACTACTGCCAACAGCAGCCAGAGTCAGCTTCTCTGTCTCAGAAATGTGCGTAGCGTCAAAGATAACTAGTGGATATGGTGACGTAGGAGGACAACGCATCGGCAAAATGTGGCATACGTATTTTTGAGACAACAGACACTAGTGTTACACCTGTCGCAAAAGGTATGCGGTCAAAAGGAGAACCACGAAAAAAAAAAAAAACCACAAAAAATTGTCATAACAGAATATGCTCGCAGTGAATTTGACGTGCCGGTGCTTAAACCTTTAGAACCTGCACAAATTGAAAATTATACTCTGTGTACATTCGACGCATGAAAAAAAATAGACAAACGCAAGTTTGTTCATTTTTGTCGAGAACACTTATAGTGTAACTATTCTAGATATAATCTGAGTCAAATCTGGCGCATCAGGCTTTTTGAGCACTTGTCCTGTCGTTCCAAATTTGGCACATAGACACGTACTTCTCTTCCAAAGTTTCTGGAAGAACCTTTCCTTTGCGGACTTCCACGTCCTTTTTTTAACTCATTCTTTTCTTTTGCTTTTATGAGACCTTCATCCCGCTATTTTCCCAACATTCATTTTTCATTTGATTTTTAACGTATGTTATTTCATTATGTATGTGTTAACTGCGGCTGTATACAGGTGCGTGGGGTTTGGTTTTGCTCAAACGTCTATGCATTGGCCATGTGCAGTTGAATACACAAATCTATACCTTGTGATGTCTTGTGTCTATCGGTGTGGCAAAAGTCCAGGTGTATACATTCGTCTGGGTCCATTGATGCTCTGTTGTCTATGCAGGTACTTTAATAGTTTATGTGGTCTACCATGAGTAGACTGCTACAACAGCAGCCAGCTGTGTCTGCTAAAGAGTTCTCACCTAGCAGATGAAAGAGCGTTCTAAACAGTCGTCTAAATAGGTATCAACTGTGCACAATGTCTGCGCTCTGTCTACACTCCACTGTCGTCTTCTTCATCCCGTCTCTCTTCCACATATGCCCCCTCCCCCTATCCACGTCTGTTTGAAATCCCGGCTAGTAAAGAATTTACGTATAAGGTTTGACGCCCCCTTTTGCTTCCCGCATATGCCCCTCCACCTCTCTTTTATCCTCCCAACCCCCTTCTTTTGAAATCGCTGTTAAGTCATTTTTGTGATGACTAAGGATGTACTTATTTATCTGCACTTTTACAGCATGATTTACTTATATTTGTTAGTTGTTACTCTTTCCTAGTTTGGAAAAGACCAAGAGGTCGAAGCTAGTCGCTTTAGTGTTTTAGTGTTCGTTTAGAGGCTCAGTATGTTAACATGATGTTCATTTAGAGGCTCAGTATTTTACCATGATGTTCATTTAGAGGCTCAGTATGTTAACATGATGTTTATTTAAAGGCTCAGTATGTTAACATGATGTTCCAACTTTTGTAGTTATTGTACTTTGAAATTACGTTTAATCCGTCTGACTGACACCTTTTATTGTGCTACCTCTTGTTTTGTATTATCCGCGTCACTTTCCTTTCATTCTTTTACATCCTCGGGCACAGGCTGTAGTACGTGTTCTTCCTTTTTATCATTTATTACTTGTTTCTGGTAATTTATTCCTTTTTAACCATATCATTCCATTTCCCTTTTCTATCTCTTTGTTATTCTCTCTTTGTTCTATTGTAAGGTTTTGTCCTGTGGTGTTGAGAATGCCCTATGCTTATAGTTGGTGTTTTATGTTCGACATCATACGTGCACTGGTACAAACCCAGCCAGCCGTGTCTACTGAAGAGGAGACAAAAATAGTTGTAGACGGCCATGCTGTGCTCAAAATACACACATCAACAGGTTTCCAATGCTTCTTGCGTTTTCGTCCTCTCTCTCTCCTCTTCCTGTCTATCCCCTCCTCCCAATCCCATCCTTTGAAAACCCCTGTCAGCTTCTTTTGATTCGATTGAGAATGTTCCCCAGAATGTTCGTTCCCTTCAGTTACTTGTTTCCACTATTTTCTAGCTCGTTCTTTTTCTGCCTCCACATTCTCACGTTTCAGTTAGATAATTTGATGAGTTTGTTTTTTTTATGAAGAGCTTTGTATTACATGAAGAGGAAGCTTTAGCGCATTTTCCGAGTGAAGTACATGCATGGGATTCTCTGTAATCCTTGATATAAGCGCTCAAGTATGACGCCGTTAAACTGCTCATCGCTTCTAGAAATGAATTTCTTTTTGTCTAAAATGGCACTGAACATTCAGAAAGCTTTGAGACAACTATGTATGTGTAAACATTCAGTTGAAACTATTATTTTTTTACGTGGTTTTGAAGTTTTAATTCATCGTATGGCTTTTCTCGTATCAGCTTAACAATTTTTTGGTTTTTATTCACGTGGTCTTTAACCCCCCCGCCCGCCACACTCCCTCCCCCCCGAAAGAATCTACGCCTAGATCCATAAAAAAATCTAGCCTAATCTCATAAAAATATCGTTTTCCTTCTCTTCTATCTTCTCTCTCTCTCTCTCTCTCTCTCTCTCTCCTCTCTCTCTCTCTCTCTCCTCTCTCTCTCTCTCCTCTCTCTCTCTCGTGATTTATTGATTTTGTGTGGTTGTTTTGTGCTTTCTATGTGTGTTTGGAGCGGTTAAATGAGCATCTGGTGAAACGATGTCAGCATCTGTTACAATATGTAGCATTGGATATGATAGATGATCTGATGCTGTTTGCCAGTGTTGATAGTATCACAAAAATAGCAAAAGTTTATATGTTTTTCATCGTCAGACCACGTGACAGTTTGAAGGCAGTTTGCTGAATTAACTAAGGTCCTCAACAAACTCAAACACATGCACTAAACGGAGTCCAGCTGTCTTCAGGACTTATCCTTCATAATGACCACTATAACGGAGAACTCAGACGGTCTGCATAGAGGGGGTGTGTGGTGGGGTCACTACGAGTCAGTGGAAAAGGCTGTCTTCCTGATCAACGAAATCGGCCATTCTAGTGTGCTTGTGTTTGGAACGTTTGGAAATGTCATGATCATTCTGATCATGCTTCGTCTTCCTGAATCTACTCTTAGTATTTTCTTCCAAGTTCTGGCCTGGAGTGACCAGCTGGTGTTGATCATCGGTCCGCTGGGCAGCTTGGTCAGGATTAACTTTAATGTACCTTACTTACATGATCTGGGGTCCTGGCCGTGCAAAGTTGTAACCATGATGGAATATGTCACATTGCCTGTGTCTGCATGGATGCTGGTGGCTCTCACCATGCTAAGAGCAGCTTCTGTTCAGTGGCCGCACCGCCTTCAAGTTGTGTGGACGAAGGAAATGTCTCGAGGTGCCGCTGGTACAGTGGTCGCCGTTTTCATTCTTGTTAATTGTCATCTTCTTTATGGACATGACATAGAAGGGACAGTGTGTACAAGTACCGTGTCTGTAGCAGCAATGTATCATTGGTTTTTTGACGTAATATGGCCTTGGGTAGACCTGACCCAGTCCTGTTTTTTACCTTTTCTGTTGCTGATGGTCAGCAACGGTGTTCTTCTCCGGACAGTGGCTCAATCTGTCCAAACAGGCGCACGCCTCTCCGTACAGCAAACCATGCAGCATTCCAGACATCGGAAAGTGTCTTCATTGACTGTAAACTTAATTACTGTCAGTGTTTCTTTCCTCCTTCTAACAGCGCCCAGCTCAGTGGACATGACCTTGTTGCCATATTATGCTGATCGGTACGACCCCATAGACGGCGGACTGTCTAACATCATTCAAACCATCACCAACCTTATGCTGTTCTCCAACAGTGCCGTCAACTTCTACCTGTATATTTTAACTGGCGGCAAACTCAGAGCGGAATTTCAGAAGATGATCTGTGAGTTTTTCAGCCCATTCCATAGGTAAAAGAATAAGCTTCTGGTGATTTGTTTGTGGCTGCAATACTGCAGAGGACAGAGCGACTGCTGCCATCGATAATGCCACCACTTATTAAGGAACAAAAAGTCTAGATGGAAGTACCCGAGATCTCTCCGTCAAAAGCTTTAAGACTGCACAAGCAGTTTCCTTGTCTGAAATGGTTTTCAATAGCTACATAAAGTACATCAGGTATGCAAGACTAACTGACTCAAGGAGGGAAGGAAGGAAGAAAGG
>CM065738.1:17641960-17651960 GCA_033310375.1 Conus canariensis
CAAAACTATTGCAGTAGAGTTTGTGTCACAAGCAAAGAGACAATATTGGTCTAAGTATTGCGCTCACAAAGTGTCAGACTACAAAGATGCACACAAAGTGTGGAAAATAAAAAAAGAGATTTAAAAACGGTTTCAGTCTCCCACACTGTGTGTGTGTGTGTGTGTGTGTGTGTGTGTGTGTGTGTGTGTGTGTGTGTGTGTGTGTGTGTTATGTGTGTGTGCGCGTGTGTGTGTGTGCGTGTATGTGTGTGTGCGTGTGTGTGTGCGTGCGTGCGTGCGTGTAAGTATGTGATTGTGTGTGTGTGCGTGCGGGCGGGCGTGCATGTGTGTGTGTGTGTGTGAGTGTGTGTGTGCGTGTGTGTGTGTGTGTGTGTGTGTGTGTGCGTGTGTGTGTGTGTGTGTGTGTGTGCGTGTGTGTGTATGTGTGTAAGTGTGTTTGTGTGTGTGTGTGTGTGTGTGTGTGTGTGTGTGTGTGTGTGCGCGCGCGTATGTGTGTATGTGTGTGTGAGTGTGTGTGTGTGTGTTGTGTGTGTGTGTGTGTGTGTGTGTGTGTGTGTGTGTGTGGCGCGTGCGTGTGTGCGCGCGCGCGCGAAGACTGATGAAGAAAAGAAGGAAAATACTTTGCGTAATCACTGCAGATCTGTGTTGCGACTTGCGTGTGGCATGATACGAACGAACACTTTGTAAGTGGCCAAGGCCAACAAATGAATAAATAATTCTCTCTCTCTCTCTCTCTCTCTCTCTCTCTCTCTCTCTCTCTCTCTCTCTCTCTCTCTCTCTAAGCTCCTTTCTTCTTGAGCCCCCTTTGCACATTTGCACATGTAATACATACAGTAGGAAAAAAAATTCAATACACATCATTCTGTGCTGTCATTCTCTATGTCAGAGAATATTATTAAACTGACTTGGCATTTTGATAACTGATACTTTTGAATCACGATCAAACTGATTTTATTCGAGTCAGCCCGAAAGCGGAACGGTGTATGAAATCTATCACTGTTCTTGCATGAAGCGTTCAAGGACATGAAGGGCAGGACCTCCATCATGTTCTGCATTTTGTCGTTTTCGTATGTTTGGAAAAATTAACATTTTTGTTGCCCTGGTTTGTTGAACTCCTGCGTGTTTTGTTCTCTTAGCCCTTCGTTCTGGGCCACCTGGCCTTTCTCACTGAACACAATGATTTCAGAGTGTGACACTTTTATGGAATTGATTGAATAGAAGCCCTCTCCCCACCCCCCACTTCCCACCTCCCTCTCCTTAGTGTCTGTAGTTTACTGATTGAATAATTTTATTTTGTGCTCCCTGGTGATTTTACATCACTACATTGTTTTGTGTTGCAGCCCCCCCCCCCCCCCCCCCCAAAAAAAAAAAAAAAAAAAAAAAAACCAACAACAACTAAACTTTCTGCTCTCTTTTCTCTCCTTCTCTCTCTTCTCTCTCTCTCTCTCTCTCTCTCTCTCTCTCTTTTGTTTCTCCCTTTTGATGTTAACTTTCACGGTTGAGTTTTGTCTTCGGTCATCCCATCAACTCTGACTTTTTGCCGCCAACTGTAAACTTGTTTTATCTTCTGTTAAAACAAAAACTTACAAAAACAGCACACACAGAGCAATTGTGGTCGAGGATCGACATAGCAGACAACACAGAAGTGTTCTCCGGGGTTTTCACAGTCGAGCACTCATAAGAATAAAAATAGGAACGAAAACTGTAAACAGCTCGCAGCATACAATGATCTTGAATCCAAGCAAAGCCGTGAGCATGGTTATAACCATTTTGCAAAAGCGTCAAATAGTATCTTCCTACAATATTTATCTATCGAGGGCGAAAAATCAATAAAGTTAGTTAACATAGTTTCAAGACCAGTTGAAGGTAACGATTGCAGTGGCAGACTCAATATTTGTGTATCTCCAAAAACGTATCTTAAAGAAATGTGGACATTCCCAGGATACTAGATGGTGCCCTTATCCGATTCCACACTGGTTTGGATTTCCCTCAGTGCAATGTTTCAGATTCAGTTTCATCCAGGAGGTATCACTGCGTGCGGACGGGTCCATGTACACTATATCGCATCTGCAAAGTTTCAAGACCACATTGCGCACGATTTATAACTGATAGATCTGATGACTTAAGATGAGAAAATTTAAGATGAGGGTGTCATGGGTACGGCTTAACAGATGCCCGACCTGGCATTTGCTCAACGCGCTGGTCAGACCTTGGGTACCTACCTAACATTGTCTGTGCTATCGTTATCACTGTATGCATATGTAGTGAGTGTATACATGTGTGTGTGTGTGTGTGTGTGTGTGTGTGTGTGTGTGTGTGTGTGTGCATGGTGTGTGTATATGTTCGTTCGTGCATGCGTTTGTGTATGTGTGTGCAAGTGTGTGTACACGTGCTCGCACGTGCGTGCTTGCGTACGCGTGTGAGTATACACGCGCGCCTGGTATGTGAATATGTGCATGTAAATGTAAGTGCACATACTTACAAGCTCGTAAGCGTGTGGTGTATGCGTGCGCGCGTGTGCAGCTGTTAACGTGGAATGACATCTCTTTCCTTGTTCATGTATTCTCTTTGTTTTTTTTCTGAAGTCATCAGATTTAGGAGAGTTCTGGTCAGTCTGTTCACAGCTTTCAGTGTCCCAGTGACCGCAATATCTCTGCCACTACTAATTCCTTTGACAAACGACTTCCATTTCACCAGCGTCCAGCTGTTGCTGCTTGGTCTGAACACACTGCGTTCGGAATCAGACTAATAAGGTCAGCATGCTGGCCCTTCAGATGTCTACTCACGCTTTTCCGCTCTCTTTTCCTTCTTATTGTTTCCTCTTCAAACGCCCTGTCAGAGCTCGCGGAACAGCTCCCTGTCCTGTGTTTAATCGATTCATCACCCGAGTTCTCCTCAAACGCCCTGTCAGAGCTCGCGGAACAGCTCCCTGTTCTGTGTTTAATCGATTCATCACCCGAGTTCTCCTCAAACGCCCTGTCAGAGCTCGCGGAACAGCTCCCTGTTCTGTGTTTAATCGATTCATCACCCGAGTTCTCCTCAAACGCCCTGTCAGAGCTCGCGGAACAGCTCCCTGTTCTGTGTTTAATCGATTCATCACCCGAGTTCTCCTCAAACGCCCTGTCAGAGCTCGCGGAACAGCTCCCTGTTCTGTGTTTAATCGATTCATCACCCGAGTTCTCCTCAAACGCCCTGTCAGAGCTCGCGGAACAGCTCCCTGTTCTGTGTTTAATCGATTCATCACCCGAGTTCTCCTCAAACACCCTGTCAGAGCTCGCGGAACAGCTCCCTGTTCTGTGTTTAATCGATTCATCACCCGAGTTCTCCTCAAACGCCCTGTCAGAGCTCGCGGAACAGCTCCCTGTTCTGTGTTTAATCGATTCATCACCCGAGTTCTCCTCAAACGCCCTGTCAGAGCTCGCGGAACAGCTCCCTGTTCTGTGTTTAATCGATTCATCACCCGAGTTCTCCTCAAACGCCCTGTCAGAGCTCGCGGAACAGCTCCCTGTTCTGTGTTTAATCGATTCATCACCCGAGTTCTCCTCAAACGCCCTGTCAGAGCTCGCGGAACAGCTCCCTGTTCTGTGTTTAATCGATTCATCACCCGAGTTCTCCTCAAACGCCCTGTCAGAGCTCGCGGAACAGCTCCCTGTTCTGTGTTTAATCGATTCATCACCCGAGTTCTCCTCAAACGCCCTGTCAGAGCTCGCGGAACAGCTCCCTGTTCTGTGTTTAATCGATTCATCACCCGAGTTCTCCTCAAACGCCCTGTCAGAGCTCGCGGAACAGCTCCCTGTTCTGTGTTTAATCGATTCATCACCCGAGTTCTCCTCAAACGCCCTGTCAGAGCTCGCGGAACAGCTCCCTGTTCTGTGTTTAATCGATTCATCACCCGAGTTCTCCTCAAACGCCCTGTCAGAGCTCGCGGAACAGCTCCCTGTTCTGTGTTTAATCGATTCATCACCCGAGTTCTCCTCAAACGCCCTGTCAGAGCTCGCGGAACAGCTCCCTGTTCTGTGTTTAATCGATTCATCACCCGAGTTCTCCTCAGATACAACCCTCATCGTCCCCTGCACCCTTTCTTGTCTCACCCATCCCCACCCCCACCCCCAACCCCAAGCCTCAATCCGTTTTTTATCCTCTCTCTCTCTCTCTCTCTCTCTCTCTCTCTCTCTCTCTCTCTCACACACACACACACACACACACACACACACACACACACACACACACAAGGAGTCCCCTCACGCTATCCCTCCTTTCCCTTCTTCCTCTATCTCTATTCTTGGCATACTCTCCAACTGTCGCACAAAATGTGCCCTTGACGGGGAGTGTGGGGTGTAGAGGTGGGGGTGGGGGTGGGGGTGGGAGTGTACGCCTACACTCCGGGAACCGATGTCTACGAGGACAGGGCGGGGAAACTTTTTTTTTCAGATCCTTCAGGCGCCCATGGCGGTTTCCATCAGCCTCAAGGACAGTCTGGTCGGCGCAGCCTGCTGTCAGGATTGGACGTGGTCGTCGGCAACAACGACTGCGAGGATTCGTCTGCATGGAGGACGTTGAGGTCGTGGTTAGGGTGAGAAGGGAGAATGAGGGGGGCGGGGGGGAGGGCTGGAGGGAGGCGAGTGGTGATTTCTCTCTCTCTCTCTCTCTCTCTCTCTCTCTCCTCTCTCTCTCTCTCTCTCTCTCTCTCTCTCTCTCTCTCTCTCTCTCTCTCTCTCTCTCTCTCTCTCTCCAGTCTGCCAGGCGAGCGGGAGGCCGGCTATCATCTGATCTGACTGGACGTAAACAAATTAATAATGTTCTTAACATAAAGGTTCCCCGGTATCCTGAATCAGAACAGACACCTCTGAACATCTCTGAAGGGACCAGACTGACGACAGTGCACAGTCTCCTCAGGAAGGTTACCTCATGCTGAAACTGAAATGTGGGGCCGGAGCTGTGAGCGGTGTGGAAGTAAAACCACTTATGGGACATAGAAGTGGAAGAGACTGTAAACGAAAACAACAATAACGACGACATTGATAACAACAGCAAATCTCCGCCTTCACTTCCACCACGCTCTGAATCTCCCCAACCTCTAACCCTCCACCTCCCCCCCCCCCCCCCCCCCCCACACACACACACGCATCGAAACGAATAGAGAATCTGAGAATACTTAGTTTACCCCTTTCGTCCAGTCTGCAACGCCTCCTTGGGTACAGGAAGCCGAAGAGAGTTCTGTCCTGGGCACCGTCTCTCCGACTCTCTCACAACAAGCCTCATCCTCTTGGTATTCTGGTATCCGCTTCCAGATTTCCCACCCCCACCCCGGCCGTGCTCGGTGTCATGCTTGTCCTGGTCGACCATTTTTGCCTTGTGCCAAATGGCATTCTAGGACACAGTTGCTCTGGTGTGGAGACTCCGAAATATCAAACAGTTCCGTTTGTTCTTTAGAAATGAAATGAGACTCAGAAATATCAAAGTTTCCTTTGTTCCATAGAAATTAAATGAGAGTAAGAAATATCAAACAGTATTCCTTTGTTCCTCAAAATGAAATGGAACTCAGAAATATCAAACACTTTCGTTTGTTCCTCAGAAATGAGGTGATACTCAGAAATATCAAACAGTTCTGTTTTATTCCTTAGAAATGAAATGAGACTCAGCAATATTAAACATTTCCTTTTGCTCCTCAGAAATGAAATGGGACTCGGCAATATCTAACATTTTCGTTTGTTCCTGAGAAATGAAATGGGACTCAGAAATATCAAACACTTTCGTTTATTCTCCAGAAATGCAATCAGACTCAGAAATATCAAACAGTTTTTTGTTTATTCCTCAGAAATGAAATGAGACTCAGAAAATAGCACACAGTTTCCTTTGTTCCTTAGAAATGAATTAAGGACTAATTCAAAGGACGCTCGGGAGACCATTGACCTCTGTCAAGGTCGAACAGACCCTGAGTTACTTCGTAAAAGACAAATATATTCCCCAGCCTTGTAAATGATCTAGACATGGATCGGAACAGTCCCTTTCCTTGCACGCTTTCTATGAAAAATAGATGGCAAACAGTTTACAAAGTACTCTCGGGCAGAAGATGAAGGTAAAACAGGTTTAAAGAGAAGGGTACCTGGGAGAAAGCAGACCTTCGCAGAGGTGGTATGAATTCTGGAACATTTTGTTCCCGCCAAGGGAAGCTATGGTAGATGAGGAGTGAAGCGTGACTTCCCGTGTATTTTTGCCATGGCGTATTGAAAATGCGAAATGTTAACGTGTGCATCTGAAGTCGGATCTAATGTTTCAAGAAAATATTGTACTTTACAGTTATTTATGACTTCATCACAGTGCCTTCATAATTATGTTCGATGAGGATTTTTATTTAAGCCTGCTGAACGAATCCTGGAGCGAAATTTTGATCCAGATATGCACTCAATATGAAAGGTTCATTACTGACTCACATTCCGCCTTCCTACTCAATTTAGTGGAAACAAGATGCAAAGCATGTAAACGTACTCCCAGTTTATCTTGAATACGCGTGAGATATTCCATAAAGAGGAAAATCCGTTTTGGGCCGTTAGAGCCGTTAGTAATGAACATACCTACAACATTTCAGAAAGATCGGCCAAGTACTTTCTGAGATTTTCCATAAGAAGAAAAGTGTTATGGGCCGTTATAGCCGTTGGTAACGGATATAACGGTTAAAATAACACATCGGGCATCATCCGTGACCCATAATGAACATACCTATAAATTTTCAGAAAGATCGGCCTAGTACTTTCTGAGATATTCCATAAAGAAGAAAAATGTTATGGGCCGTTATAGCCGTTGGTAACGGCTATAACGGTAAAATAACACATCGGGCATCATTCGTGACCCATAATGAACATGCCTACAAATTTTCAGAAAGATCGGCCCAGAAGTTTTGCCTTGAACGAGTGGAACACATTTTGACCACGGACGGACGGACAGACAGACAGACAGACAGACAGACATACAGACAGCATTTCTTCGTTCCCATTGTAAAGTACTCCCTGTTCTTTAAGAACTGGGAGTACAAAAAGTGTGCACAACTGTTAGTCCTATCATGTTGACAACTAATCAAGCAAACAGACAAACGAAGATGTAAAAACAAATATCGTGGTGGCGGTCATCTTAACGCACTGTTTATCAATCGTTTAAATGACTCGCTAGATTACCTCTCAAGTCCTACGTACTCTTCCCTTATCTCCTCTTTCTACCTTCCCCAGACCAGTCGAGACCTGCACAGTTGTTTCTTAGCCCGGTTCTCATCGATCTTATATCCCATGCCATATTTAATACTACCTCCACCAAAAAGTTCTGCAACTTCAAATCCTTGCTTTGTTTCTCCCTCCTCCCTCACCCCCATCTCATTCTATCCCCCCACCCACCCATCCACCCACCCCCGCCCCCACTTCCACCGCCCCTTCATCGCTACTCCTGAAAAAAAATTCTCCAACTTTTCATACAAGATTCTGCCCTGACATGAGGGCGTGTCAACAAGATGGCCTGGAGGCACACACTCACACCCAGGAGTCCAGTATCCAGGAAGACAGGGTGGAGAGCCTCGTCCGGGTCATGTTGTGCTCCTCCAGTAGAAGTGGGGGCTTCCATCAGCCTCCGGGACTTTCGGCTCGGCGCGACCGGAAGAAGCTGGAATCAGCTGACTAATGTCGACATCGACGGCACGGAATTCGTTGGGAAGGGCATCGATGTCGACATCAAAGAGAGAGAGAGAGAGAGAGAGAGAGAGAGAGAGGAGAGAGAGGAGAGAGAGAGAGAGAGACCAAGGTAGTGGAGAGAGAATAGGGGTGGTGCTGGGGGTGGATGAAGATGGAGGGGGAAAGGTGGGGGTGGGGTGGGGAAGAATGCAGTTGCTTGGTTGAGAGGATGAGTGGCTTTGCAATGCTTGTGTCTGGCTGGTTGGTTGAGCCTGTGTTTGGCTGTGCGTCTGCCCGTCTATGACTAACTGGCTTTGTCAATCGCAATTGTCTGTCTGTCTGTCAGTCTGTCTGTCCATCCGTATGTCTGTGCATCTATTTGTGTGTGTGTGTGTGTGTGTGTGTGTGTGTGTGTGTGTGTGTGTGTGTGTCTGTCTGTCTGTCTCTCTCTCTCTCTCTCTCTCTCTCTCTCTCTCTCTCTCTCTCTCTGCCAAACAGTCTCCAACAAGTAAAAGAGGGGATAGCCGGAGACTGGATGCCATCTGGTCTAACAAACGAACAAAAATTGAACAAATGCTGTGAAACAATAGTATCGCCATATGCTGGATCAGAACAGACACCACTGAACACCAGCGAAGTGGCTCGGCAGCAGTGCAGTGTCGCCTCTGGTGGGTTGCCTCATTAAGACCCGATATTAATTGCTCCTAATTGACGGCAAGAACAGGACCAGCCTGGGTGTGACTTTGTAGAGGGGAAACCTTAAAACGTTCAAGTAATACTTCCGCCGAAAATGAACAAACGAGTCACAAGACAAAGCACGACGCGTTTCGACCTCATAGGTCTTCTTCAGACAAGAGAAACAGCGCTCAGGACAACGAAAAGGAAGAACGAGTAAAGGGAAGCCTGAAAGAGTGACATGGAGTGGCCACAGAAGATGAAACAGCAAGAAAGCAAATTCTGAAGTTGGCATGAATGGCTGTGGACACTGGTAAAGCAGGCCATCCGTTCTACAGAAAGATACACCCCTGCAGCCATCATGTTTCCAGAGCCACAGAAAGGTTAACAATTTAAAGCCCCATATAGCTGAATGGTTGTAGGGGCAGTGATCTGTTCGAAAGATCACCGTGCCCTATGCAGAGTATGTTAAAGAAAAAAGCGTTTTGTTCCACTGCCTTAGTCTTCCCTGACTTGAATCAGGCATCTGTTGACTGTTGGGCTGAACAAAGCGAGTTTTCATCCCCACATCCGATCCCAAATGCTTCGAACATACGACCGTCATCTATTAAGCAATTGCGCTATCAATTAGACTACACCACACACACACACACACACACACACACACACACACACACACACACACACACACACACACACGGACGCACGCACGCACGCACGCACACACACACACAGTCACACAGGCGCACACGCACAGAGTCGGCCTGCACGTGCATTAGTGTGTGGAGGGGAGGGTAGAAGTGCGGCACGCACATAGTGTGTGTGTGTGGGGGGGGGGGGGGGGGGGGCGATGTTTTTGCACTGATGTCTTTTTCTCATTGTACTTCTTGCTTGTCAGCTTTCGAAGATTCTGATCAAATTTTATTCTAACCCTTCAATATGCCAGGGAGTGCAGCGTCTTTATCGGTATTTGTCCCCCTACTTTCAGCAGCCGACTTCCACTCCACAAGGTGCAGCTGTTACTGCTTCTTGAATCAGAATCAGACTAGTTGGAGTAGTTCTGTGCTCCTCCTCATTCTTAACAGCTCTCTCCTCTCTCTCTCTCCCGTCCTTTCCTTTCTTTTCTCCTCTTCAACGTCTACTCAATTTCCGCCTGCATCCTGTTTTTTTTCAATCTCATCTCCAGTTTCCTCTCAGATACCCTGTCCCAGACCTACCCTAGTCTCAACCCCCCAAACCCCCCACTTCTTTTTTTCACATCCACTCTTTTGATCCAATGTTGCTCCCCTTCTCACTCTATCCGGAATAGCTCAGTTGGTAGAGCATCGGACTCGTAATCTTGGGGTTGCGGGTTCGCATCTCCGCCGGGCCGTTTCGGTAGGTACAGGGGGATTTTTCCCTCGGAGTTAACATTGGTTCTGACTCCATTCCCCACACAGTCCTTCGAATGAGACTATAAACCGAGGTTCCGTGTGTGAACGCACGCACAACATCTTGCACACACGTAAAATCCCATCACCAACTTTCGGAAGAGAAGGCCAGTTTGGCCGTTGGTATGGATGGCACGTTACACATAGCATGCACCTTCCCCGAAGTCGGAGTATGGCTGCCTTAATGGCGGGATAAAAAAATGGTCATACACACAGAAGTGTCAGAATAATCAACATGAT
>CM065738.1:17656960-17659460 GCA_033310375.1 Conus canariensis
TGTGTGGTGGACGGAATCCTGCAAACGTGCTTTTGATGAAAAGAAACTAAAATACAAAGAATATGTTAAAGACAAGCCGAAAAACAACGTCACTATGAAACGGGCCAAGAATATGAGCAGCAGAGTCATTGAAAAAGCTAAACGGGACCACTGGTCGTCCTTTTGTCTCACCGAAGTCTCTGATCATCACGACGTTAAAAAAGTGTGGACAAAGGTCCATGAAATGAAACAGGGAGTGAATCTTCCAATTTATCCAGTTACTTTAGAAAGTGAGCAATTTCCAACTGCTGCTCAAAAAGCCGAAGCGTTCGCAGATCTATTTGCAAAGAATAGTTCCACAAACAGCCTTTCTGATAAATGCAAAGCTATGAGGGGAAACTCAAAGAATAACGATATGTATTGTGATCCAGAAGAAAAAAATGACCATTATCTAAACGCGGATATCACTCTACAGGAATTAAGAAATGCAATAATATCATTACCAACAAGAAAAACATCAGTTGGTCTGGATGCACTTTCGAATGAGATGTTAAAACACCTGCCAGAAAATTTTGTATCGTTTCTTCATAACATCATAACAATATGCTGGCAAGATGGAAGTAGCCCTTCTGTTTGGAAAGAATCTGTAGTCGTACCGATCTTAAAGCAGGGCAAACCTAGATCCAACATAAATAGTTACCGTCCGATTGCCCTCACCTCTCACACGTGTAAGTTAATGGAAAGAATTGTTTTAAGTAGGCTTGTATATCACTGAGAGAAACGTGGTATAATTCCGGCTACACAAGCAGGCTTTAGAAAAGGCAGATCAACAATAGACCATCTTGTAAAATTAACGACTCAAGTAAAACAACAATTTGCAAGAAGAAAAAATATCCTCACTACTTTCTTTGATGTCAGAAAAGCGTATGATCATGTTTGGCATGATAGACTTTTATATAAACTAAAAACCATTGGTCTTTCTGGTCATATATATAACTATATCAAAGCATTTCTGACCAATAGAAGTATGGAAACAAAAATACAAAATGTTTATTCCAGCAAGAGATATTTACAAATGGGCATTCCTCAGGGATCGGTCATCGCTCCGCTACTTTTTAATATTCTGATATGCGATCTCCCAAAGCATTTATCTAAAAACTGTTCCTTGGTGCAATATGCTGACGATATTTGCATGTGGATGAACGTAACTTTAAAGAAGAAAACTCCAGTCAGATCTTTCAATTTTATTAAAAAAAATATCAGCGTGACCTAGATAATATGGCAATATTTATGTTTGAAAACGGCCTTAGTTTATCGGCAGAAAAAACCCACATGATGTTATTCGACGCTGGTGGAAGTACTTGCAATATTCCTACTTTTAAGGTAGGTCACAATGTATTGAATTATGTCACCGAGATAAAATTTTTAGGAGTAAATATTACATCTAAATTAACTTGGAACAACCATATTGAACATATTATCAACGAAGCCAGCAAATCTCTTAATCTTCTTAAAGTAATCAGTAAACAAAATTGGGGTGGAGATACACAAACTCTAGTACACCTTTCGACATCTCTCGTAAGATCAAAATTATCATACGCACAAGAAGTGTTTTTCAGCGCACCAAACTATTTACTTAAAAAGTTGCAAAGCATAGACTGCAAGGCTTTTAGACTCGCACTAGGTGTTCCATTTCATGCCAGTGCATCAGGAACGTATTATGAAGCCGGAGTTCTGCCCCTTGACGACTATAGAAACTTGGCCTGTGCTAAATTCATCCTACGTAGCTCATCTGTTCAGAACTCAAGCAAAGATGAATTAGCTTTACGATCAGATATCCATTTTCCGAAGCGAGCTAGATCTATTAAATCTAATACAACCATAATGACATACTCCTCAAAATTATTGAAAGACGCTGAGATTGATCCCAAGGATATTGCTGATCGTTTTCCTGTATCCCCGATTCCAAATTGGGAATTGCACACCGCATGTTTTGATTATAAATATACTGATCTACAAAAGAATGTTAATAATAATATATTGTCCTCTCTTGCCAAATCTCATATCGATAGTAAATATTCACATCACCTTAAAGTTTTCACCGATGGATCACTGTTAAATGAAAAAGCTGGAAGTGGTTTTGTTATTCCTACCCTTAAAGTTGAAAAATCTTTTCATCTCGGGAAGGGGTATTCTATCTTCACGGCTGAGCTGGTGGCAATTCTAATGGCGCTTAACTTTCTTGTTGATACTCCACTTACTATCTACAAAACACTTTTCTGTGTGGATTCTAAATCTGTCCTACAAGGCCTTGAATCTATTGCTGTAAAAAATCGAGGTGAGGTGATTTTAGAAATAAAACATCTTGTCAGTATTCTTATATCAAGAGGTACAACAGTTGATTTTTGCTGGATCCCGTCTCACTGTGGGATTTCTGGTAATGAATGGGCTGACCGGGCTGCCAGAAAAGGAGCACGAAAGTCCGATGAATCCATAGAAATCAACATTCCTCTGTGTTTAT
>CM065738.1:17661960-17704460 GCA_033310375.1 Conus canariensis
AGCAGCGAGAGAGAAAGAGAGAGACAGAGAGAGAGACAGAGAGAGAGAGAGAGAGTCTGTCCACACCTCATTAGTGTGTGTGTGGGGGGGGGGGGGGGGGGGGGCGATGGGGAGAAGAGGGACATAGTGTGTGTGTGTGTGTGCGCGCGCGCGCGCGCGCGCGTGTGTGTGTGTATGTGTGTGTGTAAATACACACACATACGCATGCATGCTCACACGCACTTGTGTGTTTTGGTCAAGCGCACAAGTGATGCTTTTGCATTGACATTATTTCCACATTATGTACTTCTTGCTTCACAGAATTAATCAGCCTTCGAAGATTCTGGTCAAATTCTGCTCCAACCTGTGTGTCCCAAGAAGCACAGTGCCCCTGTCGGGAAATTTTCCCCTTCTTTTCGCAAATGACTTCCACACAACGAGGTCCAGTTGTTACCGCTTCACAAGAACACCATTGAACCAGAATCAGCTGGCTTGTCCTCCTTCTCTGCATGCAGCCGCATTCCCCTCTCCTCCTTCCTTTCCTCCGTTTTGTTTTTTCTGCCATAAGTTCCTTTCAGTTCCCTCCTACATCCTGTTTGTATTTGACCTCATCTTCCATTTCTGTTCAGATACATCCACCACCCTACCTCCCCGCCCACCCCACACGCACACCCTTGTTTCAACCCCCCAAATCCCCTGCCCCCCTTTTTTTCGTACCCACTCTTTTACCCTCACGCTACTCCCCCTTCTTCCTTTATTCCTATCTCTTCCCATTCTCCAACTTCATGCAGAAGGTTTCGCCCCCAGACAGGAGAACGTCTGAAGGGGATTGTGTGAAGAAGCAGAGCACACCTACCATCCAGGGACAATGTCCACAAGGACAAGGCGGAGACCAGGTCCATTTTCATGCTCTTTCTACCTAGATGGAGTTTCCGTCAACTTCGAGGAGCTTCTGCTTCGTGGACATCTGAAGAAGCTGGAATCACCAGACTTCTGTCACGACCTCAAACTCTTCGATATCACCCGCAAGGTCGTTCGTTACGAGAACGTCGTGGTCCTCAAGGATGAGAAGGAGGAGTGAAGGAGAGAGGAGGGGTGGGGTGAGCGGGATGGGGAGAGAAAAACGGAGGAAAGGGGACAGTGGCTGAAGGGGGTGGGGTGGGGTGGGGTGGGGGTGAATGCAGCTGCTTGGTAGAGGGTGGTGGGTGGGGGCTACACCATCTGTGTTTGAATGGCTGTCTGACTGTGTGTGTGCCTGTGCGTCTGTCTAACGGTCTCTGTCTGTCTATCTCTCTCATTCTTTGTCTGTCAGTCTCTCTGTCTTTCTCCTCCCTCCATCCCACCCCCTCACTCTTTTTCTGTCTCTCTTCCTCAATCAGCCTTTTACTCTGTCTGTCTGTCTGTCTGTCTGTCTCTCTCTCTCTCTCTCTCTCTCTCTCTCTCTCTCTCTCTCTCTCTCTCTCTCTCTCCCTCCCTCCCTCCAATATCATGTACAATACTGTGTGTAGGGATTTCTTGGTGGCTCTTGTGTCTGTGGGATACGCGCTTGCAAGTGTTTGCAGGTGTCTGTTTCTTGTTCGTTCTGTTGGCTGTAGGAAGCGCGCGCGCGCGCGTGTGTGTGTGTGTGTGTGTGTGTGTGTGTGTGTGCGTGTGTGTGTGTGTGTGTGTGTGAGAGAGAGAGAGAGAAAGAGGAGAGAGAGTGAGTGCACGGTGCCTGCGTGGGCTGGGGTGTGGTGGGGGGGGGGGGGGGGGGGGGGGGGGGGGGGGGGGGGCGAGGAGACCAGCTGAACAGCAGTCGATGCCAAAGATGAATCATCAGATGAGATGAAAGGGACGACAGGTCAGTAAAAGAAAAAAAAGAAAAAAAAAACACTCCACCCCTTCACTTCCCCCATCCACAGGCCACCGCGCTTCCACCCCCCCTCCCCCCCCCCCCCCCCCCCCCCCCCACACACACGTTTGCACACTTGCTTATTGGACCGGCAAGGAAGAGCCTTAAAATCGGAGCAGGGAAAATTTTAACAGGGGTTTTAGTGCTCCTGTTTCACATCAGCAGCATTTCTGTGAACAAGATAAAGAACGGAACTTGACACAGAAAATTGATTCTTTTTATTTAGCGATGATTTTTTTGGAAATTTAAGAGGTAACATATGTCACTCGGGCACATTCATAAGGAAGAAACTTAAAAGCGAGAAAAATATTTCATTGTATGGTCAGTATTAGTAAAAAAAATAAAATAAAATAAAAACATTTACAATATTTGTAGGGACGTGGAGGGTGGTAGTTTACTCACTTGTTTTGAGTGCTCTTGTCTGGGCATGTGCCAGAAGAATGGGTAGTTTCCATGTTTGACTTGTCTGCTCTTGTCTGAGTATGTGCCAGGGGAATGTGTGCCACAAGAAGCATTGGCACGGATTTGTGCTTTTCATTATTTCATCATAGAACCAAACTTGCCAAACATTGCAGGTCGGCTACATAGAGAAATGAGAATGAACTTTTCTTGCAATTTCAGAAATATCTATGACATAAATATAATGCAAGTCATTCTCAGGGTGGTCTGCATTGAAATTGATTTCTGTCTCTGTCTATGTCTCTGTCCTATCTCTCTCTCTCTCTCTCTCTCTCTCCTCTCTCTCTCTCTCTCTCTCTCTCTCTCTCTCTCTCTCTCTCTCTCTCTCTCTCTCTCTCTCCTGTTAAAATTCACAAACAAATAATGCGTTCAAGGTACACACACACACACACACACACACACACACACACACACACACACACACACACACACACACACACGCGCGCGCGCGCGCGCGCGCGCGTGGTTTGGATATGATGCTGTTTGATTTTTCATTGAAAATGTTTATTCAATGATAATGGTAAATATTTACTGTTTTCTGTTTGTTGATTGTGCTTTCTTTACTGTCGCCCGTTGTTTTCTCGGCCTTTCTGGTCCACTCAGCTGTCTTCACACCTGTACCTGTTTTCTTCTCCCTTTTAAATATTGTTGAGTGCGAAGCGGGACCGAATGGGGTTGGGGGAGGGGGAGGGGGGTGCTTGGGGAGGAGGTTGGGATGAGAAATGCCACCACTATAAACAAAGACCAGTTTTCATCAGCAAACTGTGACAGAAGAGGTTTTCAAAAACGTTTAACTCAATTCCTTTAATCTTACCGTTTAGGTGAATCATAATCGACAATATTTACGCTCCTATCAACTAAAAGTAAGGTGAACACGAATCACCTGCCTAGCTCCTCTTTCAACGTTAAACCAGCACGAATACTGAATATTCACTTAAACACAGGAGGTGGCCTACTGTTTACATAAAGCACTTTCACCCACCTCGTTACTGATAGACCAAAGTTGATGAATTCTAGAGCCTTCTGTAAAAAAAAAAAAAAAAAGAAAAGAAAAGAAAAGAAAAGGCCCACAAAAAGACAACCAGTCAAGAGTCTTTTGAAAGTATAGTAACTGCAACATTTCAGGAATATTATTCTTTTCTGTTTTGAACAACACGTCATAAATGTTTTGGATGTTGACCCCAATGAATCTCCCTTTGATAAATCCTTTTGATCAAGATGGATTATTGTTGGTAATACAAATCTAAGACGAGAGACTAAACAAGAGGAACAGATTTCATATGGACATTAAAAATAAAGAGATTGGTCGCCAGGTTTTAAGTATTGTTTTGTTTATCCTCTTTTAGGAATCCATACAGTAACACCTTGGCATCGTTTGACAGACAATTCACCCTTCTGAAAACCTTCGTTGACAGAACGGACACGAAATTTGCCAAGATCTACAAAGAAACACGCTTGAAATTCTACAGTAAAGCCATCAGACCCTGGACTGTTGTTGTTTTTCATGTTTCTCAATCCAGAACATGCTTCTGCAAAAATTTGTTAGCACATCCAGATATGTTTCTCATCTTTGCACACACATCAACTTTATCCCGTCTCGAATATAACCTTTCACAGAAGTTTTTTTTTTTTTTTTTTTTTTTTTTTTTTTTACTTCACGTGATATATCGTTTTGTTGATACAACAAAACGCCGTCTACCATTTTTTTTTTTTCTAGAAAAGCATGAATCTATCCAGACAGAAAATTATGCAAATCTTAATGTTAGCGAACCGCCAAGCGAAACGTGGACAAACAAGTCACAAGTCTTGTGACTCATTTGTCCACGTTTCTCCTGGCGGTTCGCTAACATTTATTTAAGATTTGTTTAGATTTCCGCCTGCAGTCGTCTCACTTTGCAACCAGAAAATTATGGTTTTCCAGTTTACAATAGCAATAATAGTAAAGAGGAGGAGGAGGAGAATGCTTAAAAATATCAATACTAAAAGAAGATCGGCTGTGATTTTAAGCACGCGTTGTACAGATTAAAACACATTAGTTCTGTCATCCACGCTCATCTCATGCGTATCAGGGGCATGACAAACAATACAAATATCAAAACCCAATCACTGCATAATTAATTAATCATATAAGTATTATATACATCATTTCCCATGGTGTCTTGAAGCCTGTGTTGAAAACAATAAGAAACTGTCTGTGTCTGGCATACAAGGGTTTTTTTTTGTTCCATGTAGCTGAGGCTTAAAGCAGAGAAGGATCTTTACCCGTTGCATTTTGTTGTCAGTGCGAGTATTCGTAGAAGATATGTATCAGAGGAAGTGCGGGGCTGACATTAAGATGTGTTGACATGAAGTCAGTCAAATATGTAGGGAGGTACAGAAACCAAAGGTGACAGTAGAGGAGAGACTGGGAAGTTTGTAATGGATCCTGTCAACCAAAGCAGAAAGAAGAGAATTAAATATTTGAACTTTAAACATGTGAGGCCAAGCCATGCAGCATTGTTAAGGATTTGTTGGGGTCTAGTGACAAAGTACTGGGAAGGGTCGCCAGGAAGAAAAGGGACAGCACGAACCAAAAACCTTGCTAGCATCTGTGCAGATTTTGTAAAGAACTGAACGCATCTTGCTGATTTCAAAGTGTGTGTGTGTGTGTGTGTGTGTGTGTGTGTGTGTGTGTGTGTGTGTGTGTGCGTGCGTACGTGCGCGCGCGCGCGTGTGTGTGTGTGTGTGTGTGTGTGTGGAGGGGGGGAGGGGGAGCGGTGAAGTATGTGTGTGCGTGTGTGTGGAGGGGGAGGGGGGGGGGAATCTGCAAGCAGAAATTGAAACATATTGTTGTATGCGTCTGATATCATTATTATTATTGTCATTATTATTATCATTATTATCATTATCATTATTGTTATTATTATCATTATCATTATTGTTACTATTATTATTATTATTATTATTACCATCATCATCACAAATATTGTGATTATTTTTATTATTATTATGTATTATTAACATTGATAATATCATTATTGCTATCACTTTAATATGTATCTACTTCTCTCCAACGTCTTCCCTCTGCGCTTCAGTTCCATTCCTTAGGTGTTGTTTGTTGTTTTTTTCACCTAGGCCACAATTTGCATCCAGATCGAAGGAATAAAAAAGACTCTTTGTTCATCCTTTGTTTCCAATATTCTGAATGTTGTTTTTCCTACCTAAAGAACACACAACAGGTCGAAACGTGTTGTGTCTGTTTTGTGATTTGCTTGTTCCTTGATCTGGCGGCTCAGTAATTCTGTTTTTAACTTGCATTTTGCTAAGCTGGAGGCAGACAGCTCTACAAGTGTTAGAGGTAAGGTAAAGTAAGGTATTGTTGCTTATAGTCCAGCCGACCGCAAAAGGCCACATCAGGGCTGTCACCACGTTGAAGTCAACTCACAAGTCATCAAAAAAAGGAGAAAAAAAAAGCCAAAAACATACCAACAACAACAAAAAAACATTCACACATCTCCTTGAAATATACCTTCTAAAACGCAGCAGAAACTTCGTTAAAAATTTGTCTTCCGTAAAATCTTACAGAACATTGTGTTGAAATGTGAGACTGTCTAGGGCGACGCAAAACGGTAGACAGTAGATTGTGTGTGTGTGTGGGGGGGGGGGGGGGGGGGGGGGGGGGGGGGGGGGGGGGGGGGGGGGGGGGGGGGGGGGGGGGGGGGGGGGGGACCCCAAACACAGGATCCTTGAATTGTTTTGTGTCGCATAGCCAGGGAGTCACCAGGTCTGTCTCCGTTCCAGGGAACACCAGAGAAGTTTCATCAGAGCTAATGGCTCCAAGGTCCGTAATGAACAAGCCCCAGTCAGACTGGGTAAGTCGATGCCGTACACTTTGGGTACCACGCTCAAACTGTTTGCTGAATTTCACGGGTTTGTTCGAGAAAGAAAAACACCAGAGCTGATGGAATTGAAACCAGAAGGGACATGGGAGGGTCGGGGGTTGATCTGCTAGGTCAAGGTCAAACTGACCTGTTCAAAAAAGTAAAAAAAAAAAAAAAAAAAAAGGGAAATGTTCCTGAAACTTGATCTTTGACCAGAATCCAACCAAAATGCTAGATGTTCGTGCTAAGGCTGTATTCCAGCTTTCCGTGAAGTTTCTTAGGAATCAAGGCAGGGTCATCTTGCTGATAGGCAGACAGGCAGGCAGACAGACAGACAGACAGAGAGACAGACAGACAGACATGGGTCAAAACACGATCTCCTTACTGGAGGTAATTACACATTCTCTCTCTCTCTCTCTCTCTCTCTCTCTCTCTCTCTCTCTCTCTCTCTCTCTCGTCGTCTTCTTCTTGTTCTTCTTCTTCTTCTACAACTTTGTTTGTTAAATTTATTTCGACAGCGGAAATTAGTCTGAATTGAATAAAAACCTGTCGTCTCCAGTTACATGACATTCCTGCTTCTTTTCCTCCTCCCCTTTCTCCTCCACCCCCATTCTTCTTTTCCTCCTCCCCTTTCTCCTCCACCCCCATTCTTCCTCCCCTGCCGCCGTTACTTACTCCCCTCCCTCGCATCTCCCCTCTCCCCACACTCCTCTTCCTCGCATCTCCCCTCTCCCCACACTCCTCACACGTGCATCTCCCTCTCCCCCACCTCCTCTCCCTCGCATCTCCCTCTCCCCACACTCCTCACACGTGCATCTCCCCTCTCCCCACACTCCTCTCCCCGCATCTCCCCTCTCCCCACACTCCTCACACGTGCATCTCCCCTCTCCCCACACTCCTCTCCCTCGCATCTCCCCTCTCCCCACACTCCTCTCCCTCGCATCTCCCCTCTCCCCACACTCCTCACACGTGCATCTCCCCTCTCCCCACACTCCTCACACGTGCATCTCCCCTCTCCCCACACTCCTCACACGTGCATCTCCCCTCTCCACACACTCCCCACACGTGCATCTCCCCTCTCCCCACACTCCTCTCCCTCGCATCTCCCCTCTCCCCACACTCCTCACACGTGCATCTCCCTCCCTCCCCACACTCCTCACACGTGCATCTCCCCTCTCCCCACACTCATGCATCTCCCAACTCTCCCATTCTTCTATCGAAAAACAAAAAGTCATTAATTTCTCCTTACAGTCCATTTCGCGCGCGCGCGCGCGCGCGTGTGTGTGTGTGTGTGTGTGTGTGTGTGTGTGTGTGTGTGTGTGTGTGTGTGTGTGTGTGTGTGCGCGCGCGAACGCGCGCGCGCGCGCGGACGCGTGACAATGGGCGAATAAGCGTGTACGTGCTATTTATTCCATCACTTGAAGTTTGTGCTGAGAAGTGAAAGGTAGAAGTTTTGATGGGATGGGGAGGGGGGAGGGGGTGTAGATAACCCACGGTGTGCACGGACAGTTTGCACGTGCCATAGGGTGTGGTAACGTTCAGTTGTCGCGGGCTATCCAATTATTGCGACAGCTGTGCCCAACCAACAATTGCACCGGGTCAGTAAGACTGTAAATAGTGGTGTCTTGGTTGTAGACTGCCGAGTCTTAGCCTTCTTAGGCCAGAGGGAGGCAGAGCGGTACATCACATAAAACTGTAATGGTGTATTTGTAATTGATGTGTGATTGTACTTCTTGTCTGTTGTTTCTTTTTGTGTACGTACATTCTGGCTTGTTCTTGGAAATTATCAGCCAGTGCTCTTGCTGGTGACATTTAATGACTGTGAATTGGATTGACTTTGGGGAGCTCAAAACGTTTATTTGCGACGCATGCATACAACGTATGTTAATAGATATTGGTTCTAGATGTCTTGAAGGTGTATCTTTCAACTTAATGACAAAAATGGCAAAAGTTAACTATAGAATTAGTACATCTAACGTTAATGGATTGAATGATAGCAGCAACAGAAGAGATATATTCGATTTTTAAGACAACAGAAACGGGATATAACATGTTTTCTCTGAGAAACGCTTCTAAAAGAAAATGTAGAGAACTGCACACTGGCTTGTTGTGGATACAACTTATGCCTCGCATGATCAGAATCGAACAAAGACGGTGTCGCTATTCTGTTCAGCAATACCTTTGAATACAAGTTACATGGTATTAATAGAAGGGATCCCAATTGTTATTTGTCATCATGAATATTGATTCTCAAAAAAAAAAAGAATTACGTTGATAAAGTTACAACAGCCGTTTGCCTAGATGAAAATCGCCCTCTGGTTTTTCCTGCTTTTTTTTTTTTTTTTTTGCACAGCCAATGACCCCCACTGTGACCTTCAACAGCTGTGGAGCGAAAACGTGTAGCTCGGGAACAGCTCTCTGGCACTTGCAGACTGTGAGAAATGCGTGATTCTTGTGCTGATGTTTTCTCTGCTGTTTCATGCTTTTTTTGTGTGTGTTTACATATTCATAACCAGTGGATATGATTTTCTCTGTGAGTGAGTTGTGTGTTGCGCTCTTTCATTGTGCCGTTTGATGTAACTGGGTTACTGCCGGCGGCTGTGTGCATCCTTCAGTTATTTTGTTGGTTGTTGTTTTTTTTCACAGTGTGTGTTGTGTGTTCTCATCAGTTGGCCTGTGGTGAGTGTAATGACGGAGCCAGGCATCCTTTGATGGTGTGATTCATCGTAGCGTGGGAACCATGGTGCTGAGACAGACCTTGTTGTGTTATTCTACTTTCTGTGCAGTCATACATCCACCAGTGCTCTCTCTCTCTCTCTCTCTCTCTCTCTCTCTCTCTCTCTCTCGTTCATACCCATGTGACGAACTTGTGTGACCCAGTCGTGAGTAGGCTTACCATGAAGATGAAAGTGCGACAACAATTTTGCATTGGCGCGTGTTGATGTATGTGACATCAGTGACATCACTTCCAAATGGATTATATTCTGTGATTCGATCGGGAAAGGACAAGGTCAGGTAGGAAGCATTTCATTGTTTATTATTGACATCTGCATGTGATGCATGATAAATCTTGGTTTACTAAAAGCATGGTGTGGCTGTGATAGATTCATTTATCGGCATGCTTCACAAGCACGTAGAACACACAGATGAACAAGCAAAACATGCCTAGGCCGTGCTAGGGAAACTGCCGCCGTGTTCCCAGTGAAGCTGACCAGTGCCGACAGTGACTGTTGTTGGGGCGCTCTGCCAGCTGTCAGGTAGGTGTCTCGCGAATAATTCTCTATCAGTTGTAAAGGAAATATGTGCATGTCCAATATGTTTGAGTTTGAGCGTGATTGAAATCAAGACGCATCCTCTCCACTAACTGAACCATCATTTCACTTTGTGTGTTGGTCAGTCTGTTACAATCGTTATCTCTTTGTTGTTTTTTTTTCAGCAACTCTTTGTGCTGCTTGCCAGCAACACGTATGAAAGAAGACCCATTCATGTTTGGTGTCGTTCAATCAGTCAAAGACCCCACCATTCAGTAGCATCAATCGCACACAGTTCGCTGCATTCTGGCACAATTATTGATGAAGAAACACAGCACCCTATTTCCGACATCCGACACACTATCAGCCAGACAGCTAGCACGTGTAGTACGTGCAGGGAGGAAAGCTTGTGGAAGCTTAGCGCGAGGGAGGTGGCAGCTATAGGCTGCAGTGCGCTGTTCAATCAGACTGCTGTCACCTCCACCTCTTTCCTCTCGCCTGTCCTCTACGAACTGTAGGAGATCAGAGATTATTTCCATTCTCTTCTAAGTTATCCTCTGCAGACAAGTGTGTTATACGGACCAAGCAGTAGCAATGCTCCTGCTTTTTGGCAGTAGTTCATATTGAACAAATTCACAATGACCTCATTCTCATTAGGGGCGACTGACATTGCATAGTAAAGTTTAACCTGGACACACGTAGCTATGCGAGTGTTGTCAGACGTTTTAGGACCCGTTCCAAAATAACAGAGATGATAACAACTTTTGACTTAGTTGATGTGTATGGAGAACTGTACCCCACAAAACGGGAGCACACGTGGCGTTGCATCAGTATTGTTCAACAAGGTCGGCTCGATTATTTTTTTTTTTAAGCTTCATATGATTTGCCTGTTGAAATTAAAGGTCAGCTATTAGCCCTAGATATCGGTCAGCCCATTCACTGGCTTCTTTATTTCTATTTAAAAAAAAAACAAACAAACAAACAAAACAAGCAAAAACAAACAAACAAACAAAAACAAGTCAAAAAAGATAAACATTTCTGAATATTTGATAACTCTCCACTGAGGGACAAAGATTAATAAAAAAAAAAATCTAATTCTAGAAGTTATGAGACAATATATTATGCTGTACCCGTTTATGATTTTTGAAACGATTCGGAGGAATCCACCAGAAGATCTCCATCTTACGATCTCTGACAAGCTATTCTTTTAGACACTTCTAATGAAGATCCGTGGAAAAACAATATCGTACTCAAGATACAAAAAAGAAAGAAAAAAAAAGATTAGACCCAGAGAGGGAAGATAAATTGTTGAAGATTCTGGTAATACTCGAAAAGAATGTATCAGACAGTGCCATTCAGTGAACAGAGCAGGTCAGGAATGAATTAAAGGAACTGAGCAATTAAAAGAAAAACAACTGGATGATGTTACGGTCAGGTCAAGGGTCACAAGGGTCAAAGGGCAAGAAGACAAGTAGATACTTTTGTAACCTACAGAACCCTAATTTCGTACACAAGTCGTTGGGCTAGTTTGACGGAAGAGATGACTCTCTTCTAACCGGTCAGAAAGATATTTCAGAAGACCATCAGAACTTTTACCAACAACTGTTTAGTCATAAAGAGATACATGACGTTGAGAGAGAGAGAGAGAGAGAGAGAGAGAGAGAGAGAGAGAGAGAGAGATGTATATATATATACATATATATATATATATATATATATATATATATATATGTGTGTGTGTGTGTGTGTGTGTGTGTGTGTGTGTGTGTGTGTGCGTATGCGTGTGTGTGTGTGTGTGTGTGTGTATGTGTGTGTGTGTGTGTGTGTGTGTGTGTGTGTGCGTGTGTGTGTGTGTGTGTGTGTTCTTTCTGCGCGCCTGATAGTTAATAATAAAAGTAAAAAGGATACAGACAAGCCTTGGACCACTTTGTCTACACAAAAGATAAGAAAGACCAACAAAGAATAGTCATTATCTTTCAGAAGAGACGTAATCGCCATCCTGTAGCGATTGTAGAAATACACCTTTGTTCCCCGGCCTTTGAGCCATTTTGCTGCGATTCCGTCTGAGACGTAAATAAATTATGTTTATGTCGTGTTATAATAATTATGTCTTCCTAGATATTACATGCACCATGAAAATAATGAAGGCTAAAAAAATGAATTAAAAGAAATATTTAAATGAAATTAAAAAAAAAGGTAGAAGTAAAACTACTTTGTGTTCCTTGAACACACAGCGCACAGACTATAGCTTTTTCAAGGGAGGTAAGGAAATGTCGGCTGTTGTTCGATGAACGGTTATATCCCCTGCGCCATTGGGTTTGACCATAATCATATCTCCTTTCATGCGCGCAAGCGCTCTCTCTCTCTCTCTCTCTCTCTCTCTCTCTCTCTCTCTCTCTCTCCTAAACTGATTTGAATACCTGCAGAGCAAGGATCTGGATTTTGTGTTCCTTAGTTCATTGTTGACCTATTTTACTTGTTCGCAGCCCTGATCGAAGTGGCCTCTCTGGCCTCCTTGGGTGTACACAGTACAACCTGTTCTGGCTTGAATCTCTGGCTAAAAAAAAAGATTGAAAGAAAGAAAGGCAAGAAAGAAAGAAAGGAAGAAAGAACCCCGTATGATATTGCTATGCTAAATTTGATTGATGCACATAAGTATCCGATTTAATGATGCGCTTTCAGTCGTACGTTATGACTAAACATAAACTTGAATTATATTGGTCACGAGAGAGAGAGAGAGGGGGGGGGGAGGGAGGGAGGGAGAGAGAGAGAGAGACAGACAGACAGATAGACAGACAGACAGAAGGGCGACTACTACATTTAATGCGCCTGTCTGTTCTTGGCAATTGTACCCCGTCCAGCTGACGAGAAATAAAGACCCCCTGACCAATGGTCAGTACAATCTATGCTGTCCCATATACCTGTAAGCGTGCGTGCGTGCGTGCGTGTGCGCGTGCGTGCGTGCTTGCGTGCATGCGTACGTGTGTGTGTGTGTGTGTGTGTGTGTGTGTGTGTGTGTGTGTGTGTGTGTGTGTGGAGGTGTGCACATGCATGTGTGTGTGTGTAGCGGGTTGGAACTTAGCGCAGAGACGGAGCAATCATTCAAATGACAAGCATAGTGTGAATCACTTATCTACGGAATCACTAATGAGTAGCCACAATCACAAAAGAGTACAAAACGTGGAACTGCGCAACTCTGACGTGGAAATCAATAGAAATTATTGCAGAAAAGGCACTAATTTTTCAAAAGGAATTTAAAGTAAATCCGCCAGTTAGGAGACGCAAACACATTACAAATCATACACGACGCGGTATGACCTCTTAGGTCTACTTCAAGCAAGACGAACGTCTTTCAGGATGTCAAGTGCGTGAAACCTCTCACAAAAGGCATTAAACGCTTAGAGGCAAAAGGGGCGTTGTACATAGTATACAAATAGGTAATAGAACCATTAACAAGTATGCCTTACCCATCGCACACGGTCGAACTGTGTCAAGGAGGACGAAGCGGTCAGGTAACAGATGGCACCTAAGGTAGTAAGGAGTTCGGACCTGCCCGACAGCGAAAGGGGAGAGGAACATAACCACTAGGACCTCGGTGCACCAAGTGAGTGCTAAATACTCGGTCAGCTGAGGTTCTTTTGTAAACAGTCAGTGAAGAGCAGGAGTCTTGGACTCGTTCGGATGGTATTGCCGTGGGTCACTGGGTTGGTTCTATTGTCAGGCTGGTTGAACGCGCGTGGATGTTGTTATCGTAGCCCTCTTTAAGATAATTACTGTGTTAAAGTGGCCTCCGAAGTCGGCGGGAATTTTCGATGTCCATCTGGTGCCAAGTGTTTGTTTGCTAATCAATCAGGTAGGGATGTGTGTAAATGCAGATGTGTGGAGAATGTAGCGAATGGAGAATTCACAGCACTTGTGAACTAGGGGTTTGAGAAGCAGCATGGACAAAGGCATGGCCTGAAGGGGAATCCTTTGTTTCCATTCCTATATAAAGTGAGGGAGAACAACGAGAAGGAGAAGAACACCAGGAGAGAGAAAGAGAAGGCAGAGGAGAGAGAGAGAGAAGGGTGGGCAGGACAGAGAACGGGTCGAGAGAAACGTGGTCTGGGAGATAGAAGAGACAGCAAAGTCTTAGGGAAAGACAAGCTGGAAGAGAAGAAAACTAAGTTTGAAGCCCAGAGGTGGGTGAAGACAGACAAACTGAAATTGAACCCAGAGGTGGGTGAAAGAGACGAAGAAGAAGAGTTCTACGTCGAGATCCCAGAGACGACCACGAAGACCCAGTCCTGAAACCTGGAGCCAGTCAACCAAGGGCATCACCATCAAGCAGTGCTGAAGAAGACGTGAAGAGACTTTTCAAGAACTGTGGTGTGGTGTGAAAGCGTGGTTGTGTGTGTGAAAACCTGGCCAGGTAAAAAGTCATTTTTTTTATTATAACCCGGGATTAGGTAGTATTGATCTTTTATGTGTTGATTTGTTCATTTTGTGTAATTGGATTTTTCATGTTTGATTATAGTAGCATAGAAATTGGATTTCTTGTGCTCAGTCGTGTTAGGAGAGAAACGAATGCGTGACATCCCATTCCCAGAGAGAGGTGAATGTTTGGTGGGCGCATGAGTGTGCATATGCGTGTATGAGTGCAAAGATAACCTTGGTGTGTTAAGCCTGACCAATAATACATCAACTTAGTGCACTTAAGCAATACCATCACGATTTCCCCCGTCCTGGACAAAGTGGCGAGCCTGCCAGGATTGCATGGCCCAAATTAGTCTCAGGCGGGAAACAAAGTGAGTACTAGAGTAGTACTGGGGCGAAGCGTCCACTAAAGGCAATTTTAATTAGCTCTTCTAATTATTTCCTTTAGTTCTTTGAGTGTTGAGTATTGACTTGTGTGTAGGGTGGTTGTATTAATCATAGGTCGTTCAGAGAAACGAAGAACGAGGTTCTAGTCTTAACTCTCACAGAAGCTGTGGTTTAAGATTAAGGCTCCTTCGTGTTGGGAACACTACCACTGGTTGGTGTACTCGTAACGTTTGGTCGATAAACTGTTTACTGACTTTTTCCGGGTCTATACGAGTAACTGTTTTAGTAGTGCTAAAACGACAAAATGGCTGAAGAAAGTTTTACCCCCATCGAGAAACTGATGAGTTTAGGGGAGAAACTAGGATATACAGGAGATGAACTGCGTAAGTTCATAGAAACTCAGCAGAAGACTGAGAGAGATGAAAGGGCTGAAAGAAGGAAGTTTGAAAAGGAACAGCTAGCAGCTGTCAAAAGAAATCTAGAGGCAGAAACTGCTGCGTCAAAGGCTAAAGCAGATGCTGAGGCCGAGAGACTTAGACTTGAAACTGCTGCGTCGAAGGCTAAAGCAGATGCAGCAGATGCAGAGTGTTTAGCTGCCAAAGCAAGAGCAGATGCAGAGAGGGCGAGAGCAGAAGCGGAATCAGAGATTTTAGCTAAACAAATTGAGTTGGAAAGAATAAAATCTGAAAATCGTAGTGAAATAGACACCAGTTCTGAGTCAGTAGGCCGCAGATTAAGTTGCGCACCTAGACTAAAACTCCCACTGTTCAGAGAAGAAACTGATTCGATCGATGCCTATATCAGTCGGTTTGAATCAGTTGCCGAGCACGAGGGCTGGCCCGAAGATGACTGGGCAATAAACCTGTCTGCCTTGTTGACAGGTCGTGCGTTACACACTGTTTCCACCTTACCCAAAGATGATCAGAGGGATTTTGACAAGGTGAAACAAGCAGTACTAAAGGCATATGATTTGACTGAAGAAGGTTTTAGGCGTAAGTTTCGCGAGGCGAGAATCGAACAGGGTGAGACATACACACAGTTCGGAGTTAGACTAGATCACTATTTCAACAAGTGGGTAGAACTTAGTGGATTAGACAGTGATTTTGAAGGCCTCAAGACACTGGTGATGAAGGAACAGATACTTGATGGTTGTGGGACGGGCCTCACAATCCACATTAAGGAAAAAGGTGCAACCACAATAGCTGAGGTACTTGAGACAGCAGCGACTTACCGGGAAGCGAGGCGTGATTTGCCTGAACAAGAGGAAAGCCCGGAAGCATCTTCAGAGGATAGCAGGCCAGCACATATCTCACGCAACGGGCCCGTATTGCACGCCCGTAGGCCCACGGCATCACGTGAGCAAACAAGGGTGAAGGCCCACGTGGATAAGGCCGTAGATAGACGTACCTGCTTCTTGTGCGATAAGACAGGACACTTGGCTAGGGACTGCATATTCAAGTCACAGAAAGCAGCAGCAGTGAGGGTCAGGCCAAGTGAGAGGCAGGTAGAAAGAGATGGAAAAGATGACAGTGTTATTTTGTCTGGATTGTGCTGTGTGTTCACAGACTCAGGCGATAACATGGATGTGCACAAAGGCAGAGTGGGGGACAATGTGGTTAATGTTATTAGAGACTCTGGGTGCACAGGTATAATGGTGAAGGAATCCCTGGTTAAGGAGGGACAATTCACAGGTAAAACACAGAGGTGTAGACAAATAGATGGAACAGTAGCAGAATTCAAAACGGCCCAGGTGTTTATTGATACACCATTTTATGGTGGGACTGTACAGGCTTTGGCTGTCCCGAAGCCGCCGTATGATCTGGTAATTGGAAACATTCCAGGAGCACGTGGGTACGGAGACCCAGACCGTGATTTCTGTGTTGAATCAGCGAAAAGAAATGACGGTAGAGAAAGGCCCCAGGCGGTCATACACTTCAGAAAGCATTGGAGCGTGTCCGGTGAGACGAACCCCACTCACTTACGGACAGAACAAAAGGGCGATTACTCGCTCAGAAAACTGGTGGGTTTTGCTCACAGAGGGCAGAAGAAAAATGTTAAAGAGGGTACAATCGGGTTCGAGTTAGAGAACGGCATATTGTACCGAACTTTTACTCATTCGCGTTCGGGAAAAACGAAGAAGCAGGTTGTCGTTCCCAGGCAGCGCAGAAAGGCGGTGATGTCCGAAAATCATGTGACGTCAGCCTCGGGCCATCTCGGTAGGAAGGCCACACAAAAGGTTGTGACGCGAGAGTACTACTGGCCCGGTATCCAAGGCGATATCAGGCGTTTCTGTGCACAATGCAGCACATGCCGAGGGGCACGGCAAGGTGTGTGTACAGGAAGGGGGATCGGACGGGTCTCACAAAAAGGGGACGATAGCCCAAATTAAAATGGTCGGGTGAAAAGTCGAGTAGTGTGTGCGTGTGTCTCTTTGCCGTGTCGTGTATGCATGGTGGCGTGTATGAAGAGAAAGGGAGAGAATTTCCGTAGAAACATAATGTTGATCTATATATGGCCACACTACTTAGAGCTGGTGGAAGTTTCAGACTGGTGTTGATATTTGCTTGGTTTTTAGTGTGTATGTATTGATTTTTCTCTAATTTTGTTGCAAAATAAATCTTGCGTGCGTTCTCTGGTGTAAGGAGGCTTATGAGAGGCCTAGATTAGAGTTGGTTTAAATGAGAGAATTGTGAGAGTTTCAGCTCCGTGAATGTGTTTTAGCCAATGCAGGGCATTGTCTTGAAGTGGGGGGAATTTGTCAAGTGCGTGAAACCTCTCACAAAAGGCATTAAACGCTTAGAGGCAAAAGGGGCGTTGTACATAGTATACAAATAGGTAATAGAACCATTAACAAGTATGCCTTACCCATCGCACACGGTCGAACTGTGTCAAGGAGGACGAAGCGGTCAGGTAACAGATGGCACCTAAGGTAGTAAGGAGTTCGGACCTGCCCGACAGCGAAAGGGGAGAGGAACATAACCACTAGGACCTCGGTGCACCAAGTGAGTGCTAAATACTCGGTCAGCTGAGGTTCTTTTGTAAACAGTCAGTGAAGAGCAGGAGTCTTGGACTCGTTCGGATGGTATTGCCGTGGGTCACTGGGTTGGTTCTATTGTCAGGCTGGTTGAACGCGCGTGGATGTTGTTATCGTAGCCCTCTTTAAGATAATTACTGTGTTAAAGTGGCCTCCGAAGTCGGCGGGAATTTTCGATGTCCATCTGGTGCCAAGTGTTTGTTTGCTAATCAATCAGGTAGGGATGTGTGTAAATGCAGATGTGTGGAGAATGTAGCGAATGGAGAATTCACAGCACTTGTGAACTAGGGGTTTGAGAAGCAGCATGGACAAAGGCATGGCCTGAAGGGGAATCCTTTGTTTCCATTCCTATATAAAGTGAGGGAGAACAACGAGAAGGAGAAGAACACCAGGAGAGAGAAAGAGAAGGCAGAGGAGAGAGAGAGAGAAGGGTGGGCAGGACAGAGAACGGGTCGAGAGAAACGTGGTCTGGGAGATAGAAGAGACAGCAAAGTCTTAGGGAAAGACAAGCTGGAAGAGAAGAAAACTAAGTTTGAAGCCCAGAGGTGGGTGAAGACAGACAAACTGAAATTGAACCCAGAGGTGGGTGAAAGAGACGAAGAAGAAGAGTTCTACGTCGAGATCCCAGAGACGACCACGAAGACCCAGTCCTGAAACCTGGAGCCAGTCAACCAAGGGCATCACCATCAAGCAGTGCTGAAGAAGACGTGAAGAGACTTTTCAAGAACTGTGGTGTGGTGTGAAAGCGTGGTTGTGTGTGTGAAAACCTGGCCAGGTAAAAAGTCATTTTTTTTATTATAACCCGGGATTAGGTAGTATTGATCTTTTATGTGTTGATTTGTTCATTTTGTGTAATTGGATTTTTCATGTTTGATTATAGTAGCATAGAAATTGGATTTCTTGTGCTCAGTCGTGTTAGGAGAGAAACGAATGCGTGACATCCCATTCCCAGAGAGAGGTGAATGTTTGGTGGGCGCATGAGTGTGCATATGCGTGTATGAGTGCAAAGATAACCTTGGTGTGTTAAGCCTGACCAATAATACATCAACTTAGTGCACTTAAGCAATACCATCACGATTTCCCCCGTCCTGGACACAGGACAATGAAAATGGAGAACGAGCAATGACTTATCTTATCAAATTCGGCGCCAGATGGGCGTTTCGAGAAGATAAGTGACAGCTCGTTCTTCGTTTTCATTGTCCTGAGCGTTGTTTATGTTGCCTCAAGAAGACCTGATAGGTCGAAAAGCGTCGTGTTGTGTCTAGTACTTTGTTTGTCCTTATGAACTGGCGGATTTACTTTAAATTAATTCTTGAATTTGTTTCCATTGGAAAGCAAGGCACTACTTCTCCTTCAGCAAAATGCCAGCATGACAGCAGACTATGCCCTCTACAACAGGCCTCAGCTTGTGCTGCTGCCAGGGGCAGGGTCTGGCTATTGCCGTTGGCCCAAGGACGTCAAGCTGGACGTCAACCTCTAGCAAGCGGACAACGGCTTCCATCCAGGGCTTAATTAATGCGACCGACGAGGAAGAGGAAAATTATGGTCGGGGTATGCAAAATGCGACGAAACAGCTGGAACTAAGCAGAAATCATCTACAATAAAAGTTTTACTTGGGATACAGTTCAGTTCAGTGGTTTATTTAATGTTTTTTCATCGCCAGATGATATTAGACATTTTTTTTTCTTTTTAAAATAAGAAAGAGCTGTGTTGTTTTTGTTGTTTCTCCTCTTGCTTCCTGTTGGCAACGGACCCACGTTAGGACATCCCTACTTGTTATTAGCTTTTCCTTGTTTTGTCCGTAATCCCCACCCTCACCCCCCACCCCCAACCTCTTCCCCCGTTTCCCAGTTTTTCTTCTTCTTTTTTTAATGAGACTGTATCAGTCCTGTCTCTCTTGTTCTTTCTGTGAGCCTGTTGGTTGAAAAAAAAAGAGAGAAAGAAAAAAAAAAAACAAAAAAAAAACGAGCAGGCTTTGGGCCAGTTTGTCTGCAAAGATAAGGAAAGACGAACAAAAGAATGGACAGATTTGCTAGAAGGGAAATAATCACCATCCTGTAGCGATTGTATAGTTGGACGGTTTGTCCCCCTTGGTCGGTGTCGCTGCGATTCCATCGAAGACGTAAATCATGTTTATTTATCATGTTACAGTATAGTTTTCCGGATATTGCAAGCAACGTAAAGGAAATAAAGGCTCAATTAAAACGGAAAAAAGGAGAGAGAGAGAGAGAGAGAGAGAGAGAGAGAGAGAGAGAGAGAGAGAGAGAGAGAGCTGAAATGAAATTACAGTATGCTCCTTGGATGAAAAATTTTCAAGGGAGATGAGGAATTGACGGCGATTGTACGATGAACGGTTATACCCAGTGCATTATTGGGTCTGAGTATTTCTATTTCTTCTTCTTCTTCTTCTTCTTCTCTCTCTCTCTCTCTCTCTCTCTCTCTCTCTCTCTCTCTCTCTCTCTCTCTCTCTCTCTCTCTCTCTCTCCCCCCCCCCATCATGTGTGCCTTTCCCCCCTCCTTTTTCATTTTCTTTTCTTTTCTTTGTTTCCTTTTTTGCCTACTTCTTTTAATTTTCTTGTTTCTAAATTTCATTGCACAGTTTAGTTTAGCAAGAACAGATTGGAAGAACAGGCTCTGCCTAAAATCTCAAACCTTGATCGAATAAAAAAGTTTTCTGAATTCTGATCTCTCTCTCTCTCTCCTCTCTCTCTCTCTCTCTCTCTCTCTCTCTCTCTCTCTCTCTCTCTCTCTCTTATCAAACTGATTTAAATATCTGGAATACATGGATCTGGATTTTTTTTCTTTAGTTTGTTGTTCTTTTTGTTCTAGAAGCTTGCAACCCTAAGTTAAGTGGTCTTTCTGGTCGGTCTCTATGTAAATAAGATAACCTGAACTGGCTTCCATAATAGAAAGAAAGAAAGAGAGAATCTACATATTACCGACTATAGTAAATGTGGCTGATGCACAGTAGTATCCGAAACAATGGTGTGCTTTCAGTCCTATTGTAAAGACCAAAACATAGACTCTAATAATTCTGGTCACAGTAAAACAAATTTGAAATAATATAAGAGAGAGAGAGAGAGAGAGGGGGGGGGAGAGAGAGAGAGAGAGAGAGAGAGAGAGAGAGAGACAGACAGACAGACAGACAGACAGACAGACAGACAGACAGACAGACAAAAATACAGACAGAGAGACAGACAGACAGACAGACAGACAGACAGACAGACAGACGAGAGAGAGAGAGAGAGAGAGAGAGTCTCAAAGGGCGACTACTGCATCAAATACGCCTTTGTACTTACCTCGATTGTTCCCCATCCGACTCATGTGAAATAAAGAACACCCAACTCAATGGTCAGTACAATACATGCTGTCCATGTGACCTCGGCAGGAGTGATGATGATGGGTGTATGGTCTGCATGCGGTCAGCTCTGACCTGAGCAACAGTGACGACACATGGACAGTATGTAGGTAGTTACAGATGATCACTGTAAGGGTGACGACACTGAGCATCCAAGTGGTTAGAGATGTCTTCCATAATAGTGACGACACTGAGCATCCAAGTGGTTAGAGATGTCTTCCATAATAGTGACGACACTGAGCATCCAAGTGGTTAGAAATGTCGTCCGTTATAGTGACGACACTGAGTATCCAAGTGGTTAGAAATGTCGTCCGTTATAGTGACGACACTGAGTATCCAAGTGGTTAGAAATGTCGTCCGTTATAGTGACGACACTGAGTATCCAAGTGGTTAGAAATGTCGTCCGTTATAGTGACGACACTGAGTATCCAAGTGGTTAGAAATGTCGTCCGTTATAGTGACGACACTGAGTATCCAAGTGGTTAGAAATGTCGTCCGTTATAGTGACGACACTGAGTATCCAAGTGGTTAGAAATGTCGTCCGTTATAGTGACGACACTGAGTATCCAAGTGGTTAGAAATGTCGTCCGTTATAGTGACGACACTGAGTATCCAAGTAGTTAGAGATGTCTTCCATAATAGTGACGACACGGAGTATCCAAGTGGTTAGAAATGTCGTCCGTAGTAGTGACGACACCGAGTATCCAAGTGGTTAGAAATGTCTTCCATAATACTGACGACACTAAGTAACCGAGTGGTTAGGAACGTCTTCTATAATAGTGACGACACTAAGTATCCGAGTGGTAATAAATGTCTTCGATAATAGTGACGACACTGAGTATCCGAGTGGTAATAAATGTCTTCGATAATAGTGACGACACTGAGTATCCAAGGGGTTAGAAATGTCTTTGATAATAGTGACGACACTGAGTATCCAAGGGGTTAGAAATGTCTTTGATAATAGTGACGACACTGAGTATCCAAGGGGTTAGAAATGTCTTTGATAATAGTGACGACACTGAGTATCCAAGGGGTTAGAAATGTCTTTGATAATAGTGACGACACTGAGTATCCAAGGGGTTAGAAATGTCTTTGATAATAGTGACGACACTGAGTATCCAAGGGGTTAGAAATGTCTTTGATAATAGTGACGACACTGAGTGTCCAAGGGGTTAGAAATGTCTTCGATAATAGTGACGACACTGAGTATCCAAGGGGTTAGAAATGTCTTTGATAATAGTGACGACACTGAGTATCCAAGGGGTTAGAAATGTCTTCGATAATAGTGACGACACTGAGTATCCAAGGGGTTAGAAATGTCTTTGATAATAGTGACGACACTGAGTATCCAAGGGGTTAGAAATGTCTTTGATAATAGTGACGACACTGAGTATCCAAGGGGTTAGAAATGTCTTTGATAATAGTGACGACACTGAGTATCCAAGGGGTTAGAAATGTCTTGATAATAGTGACGACACTGAGTATCCAAGGGGTTAGAAATGTCTTTGATAATAGTGACGACACTGAGTATCCAAGGGTTAGAAATGTCTTTGATAATAGTGACGACACTGAGTATCCAAGGGGTTAGAAATGTCTTCGATAATAGTGACGACACTGAGTATCCAAGGGGTTAGAAATGTCTTTGATAATAGTGACGACACTGAGTATCCAAGGGGTTAGAAATGTCTTTGATAATTGTGAGGACACTGAATATCCAAGTGGTTAGAAATGTCTTCCGTAATAGTGACGACACTAAGTATCCAAGTGGTTAGAAACGTCTTCCATAATAGCGACAACACTGAGTATCCAAGTGGTTAGAAATGTCTTCGACAGAAGTGACGACACTAAGTATCCAAGTGGTTAGAAACGTCTTCCATAATAGCGACAACACTGAGTATCCAAGTGGTTAGAAACGTCTTCCATAATAGCGACAACACTAAGTATCCAAGTGGTTAGAAACGTCTTCCATAATAGCGACAACACTGAGTATCCAAGTGGTTAGAAATGTCTTCGACAGAAGTGACAACACTGAGTATCCAAGTGGTTAGAAACGTCTTCCATAATAGCGACAACACTAAGTATCCAAGTGGTTAGAAACGTCTTCCATAATAGCGACAACACTGAGTATCCAAGTGGTTAGAAATGTCTTCGACAGAAGTGACAACACTAAGTATCCAAGTGGTTAGAAATGTCTTCCATAATAGTGACAACACTGAGTATCCAAGTGGTTAGAAATGTCTTCCATAACAGTGACGACAAATAGGCAAGTGTTAAAAATGTCTTCCATAATAGTGACGACACAGGGACAGTATGCAAGTGGTGGTTAGAAATGTCTTTGGAGCAGTGACGAACACATGGACAATATGCAAATGGCTAGAAATGTCGTCTGTAGTAGTATCGGCACAGGGACAATATGCAAATGGTTAGAAATGTATTCTGTAGTAGTATCGGCACAGGGACAATATGCAAATGGTTAGAAATGTCGTCTGTAGTAGTACCGACACATTTGACAATATGCAAATGGTTAAAAATGCCTTCTGTAGTAGTGACGACACATGGGCAGTACGCAAGTGGTTAGAAACATCTTCTGTTGTAGTGACGACCGATGGACTTATTCAAGTTCTTAGGAGGGTCTTCTGCAGAGGTGACGACACGTAAGCCTACACAGTATGCCAGTGGTTATATGTGACCTCTACAAGTGTTCAGAAGTGCTCGAAGTAGAGTGATGATGTACAATATACAAGTAGTTGGAAATGTCCTCAGTAGAGGGATGATATACATACAGTATACTAGGGCTGGGAAGCGTCTCCAGCAGTATATTGTGTCTGGTATATGAATGGTTGGATGTGTCTTTAAGAGAACTGATGACGAATATAGAGTATGCAAGTGGTTAGATGTGACTTCATATGTAATGATCACTTACATACATACATATATAACGTACATGGTTTAATACAACGGCAATTCTGATGGTATGTTCATAGTATGCAAATTATTTCATGTGAAATCAGCAGTTTTAATGACGTGTGTGTGTGTGTGTGTGTGTGTGTGTGTGTGTGTGTGTGTGTGTGTGTGTGTGTGTGTGTGTGTGCGTGCGCGCGCGCGCGCGGTATGCAAATGACTGGATGCGCATTCGTTCAATTTTGGCGACACACAAACATGTGCGTCTGTAGATTGACCTCATCAGCATGGGTCATGCATGTAGGGCCTACACTGGTCAGGTGGGTGACTAGATGTGACCTCAGCAGTGGAAATGACACGTGCACGATTTTGACGTCAGCAGTATTTTATTCATCCCGGACTGCTCCAGTTTTTACCATGCCGCCGAGGCGGCCGTAAAGAAGAAACATTCTGTGCCGCTTGCACACAGGCCACTCGTTTTATACCCATTATTGTCTTTTAAAACGTGAAGAAGCTCCGTGGTGCATTCCATGTTACGTTCCACTCACAGTGAAACATATTCTTTTAGATTGTTGGGACTTGCATGATGTGAGACATAAACACTTTACAGCAGACTCCATGAAAACCCTGTTCAAAGATGCCCCACCTGACGTGATCTTTGAGTTTCTGAAAGAGACCAACAATTTTCATCTGTTCTAGCATTTTACGGAAGAAAGATTTTTTAATGAAGTTTCTGATACGCTTTTAGAAGAAGTATTTTAAAGAGATGTGTGAAAGTTGTTTTTTTATGACTTATGAGTTGTTTTTAACGTGGTGACAGCCCTGATATGGCCCTTTGCGGTCGGTTGGGCTATAAGCAATATTACCTTACCTTACATCATGATTCCTCTGGGATGCCTTTCCTCAACAGTGCCCAACAAATTGGTTCTGTGTTATCACGTTAGCACCAAGAAGCCACGATCTCTCTGTCTGTCTGTCTGTCTGTCTGTCTCTCTCTCTCTCTCTCTCTCTCTCTCTCTCTCTCTCTCTCTCTCTTCTGTCTGTCTGTCTGTCTGTCTGTCTTCTCTCTCTCTCTCTCTCTCTCTCTCTCTCTCTCAAAAAAAAAAAAAAAAAAAAAAAAATAGTAAATTTGATTCATATAGATAACTCTTCTTCTGTGGTTAATTTTTATTGGGTGCGCTATAATGAATCCTAGTCCTCTCAAGTTCGCGACGGCTGTCCCAAAAGCTGCAATATCAATACTCTGCGCACTCTGGCCAGGTTTGACGCCGTGGAACATCATGAGCTGGACAGTGTTGGAGGATGTGTTCTGGGGTCTGGGATCAAGTGCCGCACACGGGTATTCGTCTGTGTTGGCAAACTTATACAGACACTTCAGTCTATTACATTATATCCCAACCTACTTCTCTGTGAAAATGGACAGTCGTTTGAAGTATATAATATTAAGCTGAGAGAAAGCGAGCCGCGCGCAAGGCTAGAGCTACCTCCACCTCTACTGCAGCACCCACCCACATGTGTCCCACATGTGGGCATTCCATCCGGGCCCAGATCGGCCTCACCAGCCACCTGCGGACCCACACTCAGCGATCTTCCATCTGAGATTGATGTCATGGTCATCTTCGAAATCGAAGGACGACGAACAACAACATAATGTTAAGATGTAGATTTGAATTGTCTGATATTAACGTTTATCGGTATCGTTATCATAAAAAATGTGTACAGAGAGTGAACGTCTTTGTCTTTTGTGTCGTGAAGCTTGTGGCAAGCCAGATTCGTTTTGTGTTTTGCTGTCCTGCCCTGGATACACTTAGAAACCAGTTTATCTGATCAAAATATCATAGAAATCCCATTATATTTAGACTTATCTTACTTGTCGCTTCGGCTCGCGAAGATGTTATAAAACAATGTGCCATCTATTCGTATAAGGCGTTCAAAATCCGCTGCATTTGCTGTACGTGATTGATATCGTTCGGTTTTTTTCTTTGTGTTGAATGTACGATTTCTTGTATTCGTAACTGATAGTGTTCTCCTTTTGGTTGTGTTGGATGTACAGATCTTGAATTTTCTTGAATTGACGAATTGTATGTATATACCATTCCTGTTCATGAGGGGCCGTGGCCTTTTTGGATAAATCATCCGGATCCCCCCCCCCCCCTCTCTCTCTCTCTCTCTCTCTCTCTCTCTACTCTCTTCCATATATACGTCAGACTCTTTCTCTCTCTCTCTATCTCTCTCATATACGTCAGACTCTCTCTCCTCTCTCTCTCTCTCTCTCTCTCTCTCTCTCTCTCTCCTCTCTCTCTCTCTCTCTCTCATATACGTCAGACTCTCTCTCTCTCTCTGTCTCTGTCTTTCTCTCTCTCATATACGTCAGACTCTCTCTCTCTCTCTGTCTCTCTCTCCTCTCCTCTCCTCTCCCTCTCTCTCTCTCTCTCTTTCTCTCCTATCTCTCTCTCTCTCTCTCTCTCTCTCTCTGTTTCTGTCTCTGTCTTTCTCTCTCTGTGTCTCTCTCTCTCTCATATACGTCAGACTCTCTCTCTCTCTCTCCTCTCTCTCTCTCTCTCTCTCTCTCTCTCTCCTCATTGTATTGTTTTATTTGTGTGCATGGTTATTGGCACTTGTTAGAAATTTGTCTGTGTGTGGGTTTGGTCCTTTTCGTGTTGTGATTGCTTCTATGTTCCCACACCCCTTTATAAGTTTTCTCCACCTCTGACTCCAAGTCTCTCGGTCTTTATTTCTATCTGTATGTCTGTCTCTCTATCTGTCTGTCTGACTTTATCTCTGTGTGTGTGTGTATGTGCGCGCGCGCGCGCGCGCGCGTGTGTGTGTGTGTGTGTGTGTGTGTGACGGTGTTAATTTGAGAGTGATCACATGTGCCTGTGTGCATGCGTGTTTCTCTCTCTCTCTCTTCTCTCTCTCTCTCTCTCTCTCTCTCTCTTTGGCGTTAACTCACACACACACACACACACACACACACACACGCATGCACGCACGCGCACGCACACACACACACACACACACACACACACACACACACACACACACACATACACACACTGACCTGCACACACACACACACACCAACACAATGACACAGGTGTATGACGCTAACACTTCTTTATTTTAATACGTCCTCGTAACATCACCATTCCAACGGAAACCAAGACTATGAGTGACTGAGAAACGAGGCAGAATTTACTCCTAACGGACGATGCCATATTTCTCTCCTGTACCAGCAACACACGTAATAACATCTAATTATCAAACGTATGTCCTTCTTACTAATTGGTCTGTTCTTCTCAACTCACTCATACCACCAGAAAGCTACCAGGTATCAGCTTCTGTACTGGAGTCTTTCAGCCAACACGAGATAAGCATAAAGGCAAACGTAAGTCAACAGTGAAACAACTGGATGTACATAAATGCGAGCAGTACCCACTTAACACTCAAAGGATAAGAAGCACACAGGAAAAGGGGAGCTTCAATCTTTGCCCTAAGGTGTCGCATGCACAGAGTAACAACAACAAACAACATATTCCAAACACACGCTAATAACATTTATTTCAAACTGGGTCGACCTTTTGGGTTTTAGTCATTGTGACAAACTGCGCTGAGACGAACAGAGACAAAATATGCAGGTAACCCCAGAGCAGCTGACATGGAAGGAAATCTTGGGTAAGACTGGGAGAGGTAAGCCATCAATAAGCAACCATTGCACATACGTAGCTCCAAAGAAAATGCTGTTTGTTGCACCCATTCCCCTAGCACGCACGAGAATTAAACGCGGCTTGTGGCACCCATTCCCCTAGCACGCACGAGAATTAAATGCGGCTTGTGGCACCCATTCCCGTATCCAAGAGATACATAGAATATACCAGGAAAGTGTTGACCGTTGTCATACAAAACACAGACACGAGCGCTAACAAATATAAGTAACGTGGTTAGTTGGTCAATAACGTGGTTAGTTGGTCAAACTTACATTAGGGAGTGATCGGAAAAAGAAAAGCGACTGATACGGTTAAATAAATCTTCTTTTCTTTTGATAAAGCACCGTCAAATAAGTCAGAACAGTTTCGAGACGGTCCTCTTTATCTAAGATCCTGAACAAGGGACTACTGAATTAGCTCTTTCTCCAAAGCAAATGACAGCAATTGGGTCTCAGTAGGACTGGAATCAGGCTTGCAAACTCGTAACAGTCAAACCTGGGAGAGGATCATTGAAACTTGCGTGGAGCAGCTCTCTTGCAATGCAGACAGGACATATCATTCCCTAGTTTGGACAGACCTGCGTCTTGCACGTATTGGTAGTGTCTGTCCGCGGTCGGCAATCTTCTGGGCAGTCTTAGCAGAGCGAGATGGTCATCGCTTTCTTTCGTGCCATTGCATCGGGGGCCAGAGTAGAGTGCCGGACTCATGATCCCGCCGATCCTGGGGGTGAGGGTTTGAATCTCCATCGGGCCGTTTCGGTAGAGGGGGATTTTGACTTCGGAGTTTATTTTCGTTCTGAGTCCCTTTCCTTCGGAAGACTTTAAACCGAGGTTACGTGTGTGAACGCATGCTTAACGTCATGCACACATGTAAAATCCGATCATCAACTTCCGGAAGAGAAGGCCAAGAATGGGATGACACGTATACACCCTGCAGGCACGGAAAGAAGGAACCAAAAACGGAGTGACTGATATTCGACTGAATGACACGGGAAACGACAGAATGTAGCGCCTAGCAGGCAGCCCTTCAGTCGGTTCTACCCGGGTAGGTAGCCCTTTGTGTGAACGAGAGTGTGGATGATAAAACGTTTAGAGCTTGGTTTCTAACCGGGTATAGGTGCTGTACTACTACTACTACTACTTCTACTACTGCTGCTACTCCTGCTGCTGCTGCTACTACTTCTGGTGCTGCTGCTACTACTACTACTACTGCTACTAATCTCACGCTGTATTTCCTTTGTGGGTGTACTTAATTTGAAGCAGGGCACCTTTGGGGTGTTGTTTCTTAAAGTCCGGGGAGTGAGGTGAGGGGAGAAGGGATACCGATGTTATGAAATTTTGATCCCCGCTGTTCGATCGCCATTCAACTTGATCATATTGAATGCTACACCGAGAATGAGAAACACAAACCGTGTTCACCACACAGTCAATTCCCAACGCTTAGCTAGGCACTGTTTCAGCTTATAGACTTTGTGATGAAGAGACCCCAAAATACGAATCACAGTATGCATCGACTTCTTTCCCAGTTGTACCGCTCGCCTTTCCATGTTGTTCTGTATTTCATTGCACTGCATTGCATTGTACCCAGAGTCAGGCTAGTGCGTTGATTAATGTATTGATCTGGTGAGAATTCCCGATAAACCGCTATTTCGAACTCTTTTCCTGTTATACATTTGCTTAGGTAATTACGTTTGTGACTTTAAAACCCTGCACATTGTGATGTTTCGACTTGACAGATGTGTTGCAGCGTATTTCGACCAGTGCACATGCATTGATGCCTTCTTCATGATATTGTGTTGCACTGCATTGTGTCATACTGTACTGTGTCGCATTCTGCTGTATTGTATTGCATTGTTATGCTGTGTTGTACTGTATTATGTTGTATAGCATTGTGTTGTGTTTGGTTTGTTATATCGTGGTTTTCAGTGTTGTACTGCATAGCTGTGCTGTGTTACACTGTATTATGTTGTATAGCATTGTGTTGTGTTTGGTTTCTTATATTGTGGTTTTCACTGTTGTATTGTATTGCGTTGTATTGTACCGTGATCTATGCTATTGTGTAGTTTTATGTTGTGTAGAAAAAATCTCTAGAGGCAGCTTGACAGCAAAAGGTCTTCAGAGAAGAAACCGCCCTCAGACAAGTGTTCTGGCCTTGAACTATTTACACTCTAAGGGGTCGAGCCGCATCCAGATCGTGGCTGCCGGATGTCCTTCTGCTGCCAACTTTTCTTCTCTTGTCTGGCGTTGCCGGGATTCGAACCCGCAACTTTTGGATGGGTGGGGGTCTCAAGGTGTGCCTTTTTAGACAATGTCTTGCCCACATCGCTAACGGACACCTGTTCTACGTTGTTTTGTTCTTGACCAGATCCTGCTGGAACTCTTTTCAGCTGTCTCTGGCATTACCCTCGGGGTTCTGGCTCTCTTTGTACCAGAATTCCCGAGTTGTTTCATGAGGTCTTAGACTGATGAGCCAACAAATCTCTTCCTTTCGATCGCTATGGCGAGGACTCTGGTCTGGAAGCCAGATTCCCTCAAGCTGCTGGCTGGACTGGCATACTTCTCAGTCTTGTATATGTGAGCTTGCTCGATTCTGCTTTCGTATGGGATCGTAAATTTGAACAGAATGATTTGCTTTCATGAATCTGAGGGGGGAGGGGGTGGGAGTCCGGTCTCTTGCCACTTTTCCTGATATTCTCTAGATGGTTCTTCTACTCTGGAAGGTCTGCTGTGTGCTTCTAGTCATCCACGCCATCCGGTAAACCATGTTCTGGATATCACAGCCTTTCTAGACCATGAACTGTGGCCTCCTGCTGTGTAGATCTTCGTTGCTGGAACTTCTGGTGGTGTAGCGCTTCCTCCAGCAGTACTAATCGCATGTACGATCACTTTAAGCACTTGCAGTTGCGTCTATGTGCACCTTCCCTGGTTAGCGCTGCTTTTGCACGAAATAAAAACCCTTAGGATATTGTCCACTGTTTGTCCTACGGACACGCAGGATCATAATTATGATTTCCCACAGTTGTGTTGTGTTGTGTTGTGTTGTGTTGTGTTGTGTTGTGTTGTGTTGTGTTGTGTTGTGTTGTGTTGTGTTGCATCGTGTTGCGTTGTGCAATGTTTTATGTTACATTGCATTGAATTGTATTGAGTTGCATTGCATTGTATTGATTGCATGTATTCATGGCCTTGCATTGCACTTCATTGTGCCGTCCTGCGTTGAACTGTTCTGCATTGCATTGCATTCGACCATACTGTATCGTACTGCCGTTTATTTTCTTGTATTTATTGGATTGCATCCTGCTCTCTCTCTCTCTCTCTCTCTCTCTCTCTCTCTCTCTCTCTCTGTGCGTGCGTGCGTGCGTGTGCCTGCGTGTGTGTGTTCATGCGTGCGTGCGTGTATGTTTGTGTGCGTGCGTGTGTGCGTGCGTACGTGTGTGTGTGTGTGTGTGTGTGTGTGTGGTGTGATGTGCGTGTGCGTGCATGTGTGTGTTTATGCGTGTGTGTGTGTGTGTGCGCGTGCGTATTTGTGTACCTGCGTGCTCGCGCGCGCGCGCGCGCGTGCATTGTGTTGCATTGCCTTGTGTCGCATTGTCTTTTGTTCTATCGTATTTCACTGCATTGCATTTCATTGAACTTCACTTGCACCACGTTGTGTCGCAGTGCATGGCATTAGATTGAGCTGTTCTGTAATGTCATATGCTTTATTGCTTTATTGCATGGTGCTTGGTAGCACTGCTTTGCATTCTTCTCTGTCTGTTTTGTATGGTGTTGCATTTCGTTGTCTTGCATTCAATTGCACCGTATTGTATTGTGTCTAGCTCTGTCGAATGTATTGCACTGTACTGCATTGCATAGTAGTCTACTGCATTTGTACTGTGTAGTACTCTGATGTGCTATGTTGTGTAGTATTGTATCGTGTTGTGTGTCTTGCGTTGTACTGTATTGTGTTGTCTTGCATTGTATTGTGTTGTGTTGTCTTGTATTCCTACTTACTTTGTTTGAACAGCTTAGGTGACATAACATCGAACTGGTAATCCTGATGATCCTCGGATCGCGGGTTCGAATCTCCGCCGGGCCGCTTCGGTACAGGGAGGTTATTTCCCTTGAAGTCAACGTTGGTTCTGACTCCATTTCTCGAAATCATTCGAACGAGACTATACACCGCGGTGCAATGTGTGAACATACGCATAATATCCTGCACACAGATACACTCCCATCTCTCCCATCACCAAGTTTCGAAAGAGAAGGCCAGTTTGGTCGTTGGAATGGATGAACGGTATACGCATTCTATGTATCCTCCGTAAAAAGAAAAAAATCGGAAGACCTAGTGGCCAAAACAGTGCTAGTATTCCATTACATGACATGGGAAACGAGTGTTTGCAGCTCTACCCAGTCAGCTCTACCCAGGTAGGCAGCTCGTTTTAGAAAGGTGGGTGTGGTTTGCAGCGTGCTTAGGGCTTAGTCTCTATCGGAGGAAGGCGCTTTAGAAGCACTCCTGAAGATGATAATAAAAGATGACAGGTTATAGCTTATCGACATAGTTTCTTTCAAAAGTTTTCTCTTTTTTTTGTGCAGGGAAAATCACCATTTAGCAGCCATGGGTTCTTTGACAAGCCCTGCGTGCATGACTGCTCACGGGACCTCGGGGTGATCATAACATCCGAACGACTAGCACCCAGGCCACTTCTTCAGATCTTGTGAAAAGACACGATGGATGTTGGGTTTTTTGGTGGTTTTTTTTTTTTTTTTTAGAAAATGGCGCTATGTGAAACTGGATAAGTGGACCCAGGTCTGCCTTTTCTTTCTATGCAAATGGTCATTCTCTTGGTCATCTGTCCGTGTTCAGTCCTTTACATATAAAATTGTACTGAAAGGTGAATGAAAAGATGGTGTGAGTGTTGTTGTTGTTGTTGTCGTTGTTGTTGTTTTACTTTGACGCAGTAAACAAACAGCAGTAAGGCAGTCGGAGTCCTGGAAACTGTCACGTATTTTGCATTGAGACGCGTGACACTGTTCCTTTTATCAAAAGTTTTAAAGTCCCGGAAAGTGTCACGTATTGTACGTTGAGATGCATGACGCTGTTCAATTTATTAAGAGTTTTGTTTTGTTTCGACTTGTCTAGCCACAGGCAGCATGTGAAGACCTGAGGACCACGATGAAAAAAAAGAAATCTTAAATAAATGTTAGCGAACCGCCAAAAGAAACGTAGACAAACGAGTCACAAGACAAAACACGACGCGTTTCGACCTCTTAGTTCTTTTTCAGGCAAGACACAAACAAATAGGGCAATGAAAATGAACGAGTTTGTTGAATGATTTCAACGCCTACCGTGCGCTGAAGAGATCAAGCTAAGTGACAACCTCGTTCATTTTCATTGTCATATTAATTTTGTTTGTGTCTTGCCTGAAGAAGGCCTAAGAGGTCGAAACGCGTCGTGTTTTGTCTTGTGACTCGTTTGTCCACGTTTCTCTTGGCGGTTCGCTAACATTTATTTAAGATTTTTATAGATTTCCGCCTGCAGTCGTCTCACTTTGCAACTAAAGAAAAGAAGACAGAAAACCGAGGTGGTACGGACATGTGGCAAGATACAGCAGAGCGGGCTCTCCCTGAACCACCATCCTCTGAGGAACAAACAGTGCGATGGAAGAGAAGACAGGGCGAACAGAGAAAGAGGTGGACAGACAACATTGCTAAGTGGACCGGGATGTCCTTGCCGCAAGCCAAGACCTTGGACCACAACTGTAAGACACGCACACAGCCGTGCCACTGTATTACTGTAGTGTCTTGGAGACACCTGAAGAACTTCAAAGTCACGTTCCGTGACCACTCCACAGGCCAAAACCACCTTCCGGCCGTGTGAAAGAGCACACACCTAAACACCACCCACCCACCACCCACCCCCGGGGAGGACTCGAACCTGTCGCTTTGTTCCGAATCTCTCCGTCTTCCAAAATCATTGAAGTGTCCCAAGCGACAACACTTATCATAAAAGAACGTAGCACCTGGATTCATGGGATGGGGGATTCTGGATTTGAGCAGACCACACCTCACACACCCCTCCCCCCCCCCCTCCTCTGCCCGCTCACTTGCAGCTGATTTGGAGCGTGGTCCACAAGCATCCCCTGGGGTGAATATAGGCATGAGTCATCTTCACCTTCCTGTCACACTGCGTGGTCAGTTGGAGCACCTGCCTGCGTTCACCATATCAGATGTTTCTGCACCATGGAATATCTATTCGACCATCAAACCACTGATCACACGTGGAAAACAGTTACTTTCCTGCAAAACTTAGGTGTTTCTGTGTGGTAATTAGCAACTGAAGAACTGTTTTCTCGGATGAGTATCTCTTTGCACAGAAAATTTACCCTCTGCCCGAGAAGATATTCTTCCGGCCAGTGTAATCCCAAAGAGGAGCATTTTGAGTTGATAACACTTGTTCCTGGTCGGAAGTACAAGAGTTACTGAAGAAAGGAAAGCGAAAAAGTCGAAAACCATTTAATAATTCGGTTTATTCTGGAAACAGATTTTTTTCCGATTGCACAACATTTCTTTATCAGCTAACCTATCTAGGAAAGTGTCTTCTGCAAAGCAGAGAAAGATTCTATCTAAAAGTCAAATGCACGCATCAGACATAGCAGACATGATAAAAACAATCTGTTTCGTCAATTCAGATCATGATAGCCGATCATTGTCGATCTTCTGGTGACATTTTTTTTTTTTGTCATGGAAAGTCTGATTTGCTAATTAGATAATCACCTAGAATCAAAACTGTTTGACGTCACTTTCTTGCTGACACTCAGAAATTGATGACGCCATAGTTGGCATCATCCATCATCCGCTAGAGGACATGACATCTGTTCGCAAAAGTTTAAAAGTATGTAAAGGATCACTTCGATTATCAAACGACATATGGAGCATGATGTACTACCAACAGTCTAAATTTATCACTGAATAACAGTGATCGTTGACATTAAAACATTTTCTATCTCCTCATAAGCGATTATAAAAAATAAAAATAAAATAAAAAAAAACCAACACACACAACAACAACATATACACAAATAAAATACAATTTCACAATTAAGGGTGAACTTATCAAAGAAGAAAAATGACGCTTCGAATTATGCCATTCACGAAACCAAAGATGGATTTGACCAAAGGATCCACTGAAAAGGTGGGGGGGGGGGGGTGGGGAAGGGGGGGGGGCGATGTTTCCCACAACGCACCACCATCACCACCAGAGTGGGAATCAGATGCCAAGGTCATCAGACACATAGACGCCGGAGATCTAGACACTTCACGCGCAAGTATCTTGAGGAAGTGACCATCTTTGAGGGGGGTAGGGGGGGGGAGTAAACATTAGTCCGGAATGTTCCATGAAAAACACAACTGGCACCCTATTTCTTTGTGTTTCTTTTGGTTTTCTTTGTTGAGGTATTATCGCTTTCTATAGGCAAATCGCAATAACTGTGGTAATTATTATTCACACCACACACACACACACACACACCCCACACACACACACACACACACACACATCACTCACTCACTCACTCACTCACACACACCACACACACACACACACACACACACCACACTCACTACACACACACACACACACACACACACACACACACACACACACACACACACACACACACACACACACACTACACTACAACACACACACACACACACACACACACACACAACACACACACACACACACACACACACACACACACACACACACACACACACACACACACACACACACACACACACACACACACACACACACACACACACACACACACACACACACACACACGTTCCCTGTCTGCCTCCCTCCCTCCACCTGTCCCTTCCCGCTTCCCCACCCCAAATTCCACTCCCTCGGTTATCCAACAGTCCTACTTGTTTTTGAAAACCATAAATAGTTGTACATTTTTACATGTAGCAATGAATACATCAATCACCAAACGACGATCTAAAGCAGCGGAAGATAGGATTATGCACATCATTTTTCCCCCCAACGACATTGATATCATCAATAGCCAGCTACACATTTCAAAACTATCTCTACAACAGTTAGGAACGTTGCTTAAAATCATGTTCAACATCGCTGGGTACTTTGTTTACATTACAATGAAACCATAACATGAACACTTAAACACGTCCACAACATGTAAACAGTGATACTTTTTCTAGCTTCAACGGCATTATATTAAATCTTTCTAGCATCTAAAGACAACTGCAGTAACTGTGTTTGTGTGTAGCTGTTAACAAATACGAAGAGGATAAACAGTAACAATGCATTCACAAAATGGAATAAGCAGATCAACAACCCAGATTTCAAATCAACAAGAAAGAACAGTGAGTCAGACCAATGTGTTGTCCTCGTCATTTTGGTATGAACATACACATTGACATTTACACACACACACACACACACACACACACACACACACACACACACACACACACACACACACACACACACAAGCGCGCTCACACGCACTTACAGATATGCAGTTACGCACACGCACACACATATCTGGTGAGTCCCTTCCAATCGCTACTGTCGGTTGTATTGTCCACAAGTATTCCACCCGTGAGAACAAAACAGTGATAAATAATCAGATGAATTTGAACTGAGAACTATGATAACACTCATTCAAACCTGAAAATCGTCTCTCCTCCAAACAAATAAGGGAGAAACAAAACGAATTTGTCAGATAAACAAGCAAATCAACAAACCAAAGACAGCCCACCCACTCTCAGCCCCTTCTTCCCCAAGGAGGTTATAACCTCCCAATAACTCAAATTATTTTGTGGCCATATCAAGAGGACTGTCTTCTTCTGTAGCAATGGATACCTCCTGTGTAACACTACAGTAAATGCTTCTTGTGATTATTCACATTGACATCCTCAGGCCTTTGTTTAGGAAAACAAAAGAAACTTGCGTTGGCAAACAGGATTGTATTGCTTTCGGTAAAGTAAAGGACCTATCCACTTTTTTTGTATGGAAACAGGGGGCTTTATTGTTTTGGCCGAGCAGAGACATATTTATATACTATGTTGCAAAACAAGGATATATCCATATTACAAGTACTACAACAGTGGGGTTTATTACTTTGATATATTAGGTTCTATTGGCACTCATATATTGCAACGGAGACTTTGCTATTTTTGCAGATTAGCGATCTAATCACATACTTGCATCGAAACGGTGGGATTTATTATTTACGTGAATTAGGGACCTATGCACATATTTGGTTTGAAACAGGATGTTTGAGCATTTTTGTAAACTATGGACTGACTGCCATAGAAATAAGGAGTATATTATTTCTGTGAAGTACATACACATCACCATGTCTGTGCGGTAAACACGAGGCTTTGTCATTTCGTTAAAACAGGGTCATATTCACAAATGTGTATATTAGTCAGGGACTTTGTTGTGTCAATAAAGTAGTGACCAACAGATATTCTTGTACTGGAAGACAGCCGTTAAAAAAAACAAGTCGAATTTTGCCTTGCACCGTTTGTTAGTTCAGGTTTTTAGGTCTCCTTTGATGGTTTTAATGCATCATAAATGTAGAGGGTTCTTGAGAGTACCAACATCTCTTTTAAAAACACACACACACACAAATCCATGAAACTTCCAGAAGATTCTACCACTTATTTTTGACTACCTTATGCATTTTGATTAGTGATATCACGTCATGATTTTCCAACCTTCATCAACATTTATGCATTTTGACCGAATGTGCTTGACTATGATTGTAGAATTTCCGATTTCAAAAGAAACTTTAGGTGTTTGAGAGAGAGACGAGAGAGGAGAGAGAGAGAGAGAGAGAGAGAGAGAGAGAGAGAGAGAGAGAGAGAGACAGACAGACAGACAGACAGACAGACAGACAGAGTCAGACAGACGGACGGACAGAGAGAGAGGGAGGGAGGGAGAACTTCAAGTTTGGTGTGTGTGTGTGTGTGTGTGTGTGTGTGTGTGTGTGTGTGTGTGTGTGTGTGTGTGGTGTGTGTGCGTGTGTGTGTGTGCGTGCGTGCGTGCGTGTGTGTGTGTGTGTGTGTGTGTGAGAGAGAGAGAGAGAGAGAGAGAGAGAGAGAGAGAGAGAGAGAGGGTGATGTAGTCGCAGTGGATGGATATGTCTTTGACTAGGTCCCCTATTACGGTCATCCAACAAATGGTGCAGATCTTCTACTTGAAGTAATGACCCAATGCCTGCTCCTGATGTCGACCTTTGCTCTCCGTCTGAATCCCATTCTGCGACAGATGAGGACCAGTTGTCGCCACTGACCTCTGCCAGTTCAACCCAGTAAAGTACGTTAAAGAACATTCTTCACCCGCCCACAGCACCAGAGCTCTGTCGTTTTGGTAAAGTGTGGACCCAGCACATACTTATACTCACAGAAAGGGCTTCATTATGTTTGTTTGTTGATAAAGTAGGTACTTAGCCGTATACTTGTAATGTAAATAGAAAAAAAAATTCTATGTTTGTGAAGTAGGGGCCTGTCCATGTATTTCCATGACAATAAAAGCTTTTGGTAGTTTGTGGAGAACCATGCATATGCTTGTTTTTAAACACAAGGGCAGAGGCCAATAGCGGATAGGTAGAGACCTAGGCAAGCATTTGGTTGGCCTTGCCCTCCGGAGGGAGAGCTGACTCACGCCGGCTCCGCGACTAAGCAATTATTGTCGCCAGTATGGGGCTTGGTAGGCGGGTGTCCTGCGTATGTTGGATCAGAACATGCGCCACTGAACACCACTGAAGTGACTCGGCAGCAGCGCAATGTCTCCTCCGGTGGGTTGCCTCTTGACTTAACATTGACCGCTCCCTGTAGATTGCCGGTGCCGGGGCTACAGCGGGCCGGGCCGGGCCGGGCTGTGGCTGTGGACGGGTTGTCGGAGTGAGCGAATGGGTGCACAGCCACTGATGTGGCACAGAAGATGGTACAGCAAGAAAAAAAAATTATAAAAAGAAAATATTTCGTTGGCCCTAATAATCATCTCTCATACTGACGGCTTGGCTATACACAACGTGGATCTTTCAGCAACCCGCGAGGATTTTTACCTCGAAACACAGTTATCATGACTGATGTCTTTGGCTCATAGTTACTTGCTTTCTTGTTTGTCGTCCTAACATGGTGGTCCCACGTGATCTGCAGGAAAACATGACTTACGAATGATAACAACGAATAAATCTGACGGTGGCGACAGGTAGGTGAGTCTTGGGCGCAAGCACATTGGTGTCACTGCTATACTTACTGATAATTGTGGCATCTAAGACTTCTTTGCGGAAGTACAGAATGTCGGGAACCGGAAGTAATTGCCATGATTAATTGTTCTCATTGCTAGCCGCATACAAGGTTCTATGGTTGTTTTCTTTCTTTCTTGCTCAGTGTCTGATGACGTATTAGTAGCGAAATCAGTGGCTTTTTTGTTGTTGTTGTTGAGAAAATACTTATTTTTCCTGAGTGAAATGAATCACAGTTGCAGCGTTCTTACAGAAACAATGATCGTGTTCACGTCAAAACAGCAATTGCCACTGTTTTCCCGCTTTAGCCATGAACTGTAAACATTAATATACTCTTATAGAAGACATCAACCAAACAGGTATATGGAAGGAAGACTTAGAGTCATCAGTACCAAGTCCAACAAGTAGTTGACTCGGGCGTTTAGGTTCCCAATGCTAATCAAAACTCGATTACATAAACTAGATCGGGTAGTGCCGACAAAGAGCCGTAGGTTTTGTGACTTTGCTTGCTTTACTGATCCGAAATCAACATGACACGAATTTGCCCCTTGTTAGGTGTCGACAGTGTACCAAGTATCTGTTTCTTTGGTCAAGACGTGTGAAGATCTGTCACATTTTCACATCCGCTGAGCAGATCTTGTTTTTTTTTTTGTTTTGGTTTTTTTTATCTCCGCTGTTTGTTTGTTGCTTATCTGTGAACAAGGTTACGCAAACACTATTGGATCAGTCTTAAGGAAGCTTGGGGCAAACATGGAATGTAGCTCAAGAACAAAGCCATTATATTTCAGAGGCAGATCCGTGGTGCGCAGTCGGGTCAAACGGCGGAACCTGTATCTTTCAGCAAGACTAAGATACACATGGGAAGTAGCTCCTTCAATCTTTACAATTACTCACGATTGCTTCCCCTGCTGAATACTTTTGTGTGGCGGACGAAACGTATCTCCAAGTACCCTTCCATTTTGTAATTTGATTTTAAAGCTCTCACTGCTCTATACGAGATGGGAAAGCTCTACCCAAAGTAACGATAGGTCTGTCCGAAATAAAGCCGGAAGCCTACCACAGTGACTACAAATATCGGTGGCCGAAAGACAAGTGCAAATTGTTTTCTTTCTTTGTGACCATGGCACCAGATAACAAGCAGACAAGGTGAAGATTGTGTACTTCCCTTGACACTGATGTGTGTGATAATCTGTCAGTCCCAAATAGGGATCTTGCGAAAAAGATTAGCCAATTTGAAGCTTGAAGGGGGAATAACTGTGCTGCTTATCCATAATGGAAATGATGTGGCTTCTCCAACCTGCTTCGCTGTTTCACTGAATTTTGTTTCACCTACTCTGAGGCAAAAACTGTCAATGAATTTATTGTAAGTGTAGAATATAAAGAATGTTGAATCTTGGCTTGATACTTATTTGATTTATTATATCGGAGATGAAGGGTTGTGAGTTGTCGCCTCGCCTCGTCACTGCTTTGATGTGCAGTGCAAGAGAAGAGGAACCATTGTGCCTTGTTACCGGTTTGACGTGTATTATAGGAGATGCGCGGTATATGAGGCAAAGTCTTCTGTCGTGTCTTGTTACAGATTTGATACACAGTATTAACATAGTATTAGGGGTTACGAATCTGTTTGTAACGGAGAAAAAGAATTTTGGTTGAGTCTTGTCAGCGATTGATTTGTACACTGAATAGATCAGATCTGCGCCTTGGCTTGTCGAAATAACCATTACTTACATTGCGTGTACTACAATTTGCTTGTTGTTTCGAATGGTTGGTGATACACATTACTGAAAAAGGAAACGGTAGAGAAAGAAATTTTCTAACGCGGGTATACTGACACATGAACTGACAGACATGGACACAACTTCGTCTTAAACGCGTGAAACATGTACGGAATGACATCCAATGATCAAATTCAGCAACGGTACTGCTAATAGATAATTTCCGGAAAATCCTTGTCGGAGGGTTCAAGCAAACTGCTGTTACTAATCTTTACAATTCAACTAAACTATCACCACACGAGACCGTCGCACATGGACGTGCCTGCACGCATGTGCTTGTGTGTGTGTGTGTGGTGGGGGGGGGGGGGGGGGGGGGCTGTGAAAATAGTCCTATCAAATATGAGCATTATTTTCTTCACTCTTTGAGCAAAAAAAATAGGAAGAAACCGTATGAATATATAGACAGAAGGTCTGCAAATGCAAAGCTCCGTCACACAAGTGTTTCGACGCTTGACTTCTTGCACTCTAAATGGGCAAGCTGGAACACGCTACAAACACTACCATACACAAAACACTACGACGAAAAGTTAACCAGGAAGGTTTCCAAAAATCTTCTCACCCTTTCAAAGCCAGCTTCTCGCCATGAAATATTAAGGTCTGATTCGTTTAGATTATAAATTTGCTAACTTGTGTGCTTAGTGCGCACCTACATCGAACATTAAGACGTTCTGCAATAAAATTCACAGATTGTTGAGGACGCAAGAAAACGCATCAGAGAGAAATCATATCTGAGGGCGAGTGAAGAGTGAATCTACGTACAGCGAATCAGATGTGGTATGCCAGGCCACAACTCCGGTCATTACTTAGGTAGCTTGTTATGAAAGCGCGGGTTTAGTATCAGGTTAACACTGTACCGTTCACAGACGTAAGTCTTCCGCGCTTCTGATCTTTTGGAATACGCCATCTTGCAGTATTTAAAAGCAGTGTCTTTGTCCCCCAACAACAAACAATTTCCGAACATGCTCTATTGCCATCAAATTCAGTCAGTTTGTTGCGCATACAGATGAGTATGATTTCCTTTCGTAGTCCCCACCTCCCATCCCCCACCCCCACCTTCCTTCACACACCTCAGAGTCTTCTTTCCGTCAAGCACCCACGCTGATTTATAACCTTGTGGTACTAGGAGTTTCTGCCGCTAAACCGACCTTGATCTTTGACAGAAAGAAGCTTTGTAGTGGACCGGGCTACGTGAAGAACTATTGTACAGTTGTACACGAGCGTTAAAAAACAACAACGGATTTGTGCTTGACAACATTTGAACACGGTAACAAGCATAGTTTTGAACGATCCATGGTCAACAAGAACTTGACACGTGTCTGTATTGTGGCCCTATATTGTGTTTGGTGATCATCACGAACGTCATTCCCTGATTTCCGTGGTCCCTGGGAAGGGGTGCCGTGATGAGCATGAGGTCAGTTTCTTCGACAGCCGCACTCCGTGATCAGCATGCCGGGGAGAGAGGCGTGAGCCAGATCGTGGTTGTGATTAAAGTACCAGATGTCCAAAGGTTCCGAGTGGACTGGCTCACAACTCCACTGCCGAGACTCCCGTCTTTTCCCGCCGCCCCGACGACTCGACTCTCTCCCACGCATGCCGCGGCGCCTGTGGTGACGCGCCTGATGACGACACTGGCCTTCACAGGTGGTGAGGGTGAGAGTGGAGGGAGCGACGATGGAGACGCCCATGTCGAATTTGGTGGGGTCCACAGGCATTGCCACCACGCAGCAGAACCTGTGGCGAGGATGAGGGTTACAGAGACGAGTTGGTCCTGGGCGTTGCGAAGGAGAGGAATCAGACACTGAACGTCTGTACCTAGTTGTGACAGGGCTGGGCTGTGAAGAAGAGGACGTCGACTCCAGTCTGTAGACTCCAGTGTTAGAGGCAGACCCGTTCCAAACTCCCCCTTCTTTGATGCTCTGGGGGTTAAGGGATTCAAAAGACGCGGTATATGCAGAAGCAGACCTCAGAGCAGAGCGCTTGCGCCTGCTGGAAGTCCTGAACGGAGAGGAAGAGACTGGAGACGGGGAGGAGGCGGACGAGCGCGAGGACACAGCAGCATCAGCAAGGGATTGAGCACGACCCCGGAAGACGGGCCAGCCGCCATCTTTGTTTTCGATCACCATGAAAGGAACATGTCCCGGGATTTTCCTTTCACTGGAGGGACACGCTCTCTCCACCCTCCTCGCCCTCCTTCTCTTCCTCTGAGAGGACCT
>CM065738.1:17711960-17714460 GCA_033310375.1 Conus canariensis
AATACAAAATCTGATAAAAAGAAAAGAAAAACAATAAAATGACCTGTTGTTAGACAGACTAGTCTTATCAGTAAACAATCAAAGAGAATTTGGGAAACTGTGCATAAAATATCCTTTAGACTAAAAACTGTTCAAAATAGTCGAACAGTCGATGACTGGTTCAAGCATTTTAAAGATTTGCTTGGATTAGAGGGAACAACTGATATGACAGATTTGGCTAATGATGATGTCAACGAAGAGGACGTAAGCTCTATGAACCGTCCAGTATTAAGAGAAACAGTTTTGTTTGCTGTGACAAAGTTAAACAATGGAAAGGCTGCTGGACTTAAAAGAGATTATGCCACTGTTAGTTACATGTTTACTTTATTGGTACGCACGCAAAAAGAATTTTGTTTTAATCGTAAACTGTATGTAGCCTTCATTGACTTTAAAAAGGCTTTTGGTTCTGTAGAAAGTAACCCGTTAAGGCCTGTCGTATTAAAATACGCAAGATTTTCAGTTATATTTGCAGCATCTACGACAGTGTCGAAGCCCGAACTAGATGTGGAAGTAGTGCAATAGATTATATTACTTGCATCAGTCGAGTAAAACAAGGAGACCTTTGCAGCCCTGTCTTGTTTTTTGTATTTATCAATAAATCAACATAAGAGGTGATAAGCGGAGGAGAACATGGGACAATGTTTATTTTGAATTATTGCTAATGCTTCTGGCTGATGATGAGGCTTTATTTTTTGACATTGTTGTAAACTTACAAATGCAGATGAACAGTCTTCAGCGTGCAGCTGCTGCTTTGAAGTTGAAGGTTAATTTGGATAAAAGTAACATAGTGGTATTCAGGGAAGGGCGCTTTTTAGCTACTGGAGAAAGATGGGCATATGACAGGATTGCGATGCTTGTTGTGAATGCATAGAAATACTTAGGAATTTATTTTTCAACAAAGTTTAGTTTTGTTGCAGCATGTCGTGACCTTACAGGCAGAAAAAAAAAACGCCTTATTATGCATTTTACAAACGTTATTCAAGCTCCAATGTAACTCTTGCTCGTGCTTTTTAAGCTATTTGATTCACGGGTTCAATCTATTGTTCATTATGGCGAAGAATTATGGGGTCTTGACAATGCAGCAAACCATTGTAAAAAAAAACTGTATTTGTTTGCTATTAAAAGATTATTAGGTGTTGAAATGCGAATACCTAATGACCTGATGTATGGAGAAACGAACAGGTATCCAATCAACATAAACTCATATATAGTTTGCATTAGGTTTTGGTCAAAATTGATGAGAATGGACGACTGTAGATTGCCTTACAAGGCCTACATAATGCATTTTGATTTGGATATGCGCGGGAAGAAAAAGTGGGCCTCAAAAATTCGCTGTAAATTATATACGTTTGGGTTTGGATATGTAAGGCTGAATGCGATACATGTCCAAATCCAAACGTATATAATTTACAGTGAATATTTGAGGGGATCAACGAGTTTCTGAAAGGTTTGAAGGAAAGGCGGATTTCGTGCAGATGGCAAGACTGGAATTTCCATATGAATAATAGTAATAGGTTTAACCTTTACAGAATCTTTTGTACTGTTCCTGATGTTAAAACGTATTTATTAATCAATTTAGACAGGTATTTAAGATACGCAGTGACAAGATTTAGATATGGGATTTCTGAAATTGCAGTACATCGTTATCATTATAGAGCACAGACAGAAGGTGATTTAATCTCTTCACTTTGTCTGAAGGAGAAAGAAATGAGGTACATTTCATTTTATGTTGTCCTGTTCTACTTGACGCCAAGTCAGTTTAAATTTAGATTGCTTATAGTATGTATGCATGAAAGAACAGTCAGGGATCTGTCAATGTATCTTTAAAAATCTTTTACACTGCGTTCCATTCTCAACTCTTTAACATACAGCTAATTGAGTCATGGGCAATATCACTGCTCATTATTGCTAGTTCCGAAAAATGTTTGTATGTATGTACCCCTTCATGAGGACAATGGCCTGTACGTGATTAAACTCTCCATGTTCCATATTCCGTATTCTCTTTTTCTTGTTGTTGCTGTTGTTGTTGTTCTTCTTCTTCCTCTCTTCTTCTTCTTCTTCTTCTTCTTCTGCTTCTTCTTCTTCGTCATTATTATCATCAGTACCATCATCACCTTCATCATCATCATCATCATCATCATCATCATCATCATCATCATCATCATCATCTTCTTCTTCTTCTTCTTCTTCTTCTTCTTCTTCTTCTTCTTCTTCTTCTTCTTCCTTCTCCTCCTCCTCCTCCTCCTCCTCCTCCTTCTCCTCCTCCTCTTCTTCTTTCTACTTCATTGAATTCTTGATAGTGATAGCGACAATTACAGTATGAACGTTAAAAAAAAATGACGTTCACGTGAACCCAAATGTGTTGCCTATGACGATGATCATCATCATTGCCTCCTTGTTGTGAAAATACGCCAACGGTAACGATCATGATAACCATCACAATCATCAACCGTCCACATCA
>CM065738.1:17719460-17726960 GCA_033310375.1 Conus canariensis
GGGGGGGGGGGGGGGGGATTTCAGCATCCTTTCCGCACACTCCATTCTCTGTACCCTAAAACCTTCAGTCCCAGTCCGGGAGGGGGGGGGGGGGTGACAAGAAAAACCAGCTACTTGCAGCGAGTGGAAGGGGACGGGATGGGGACAGGGGGCGGGGGGGTAAACTGCCTGGTGGAAAAAAAAAAACGTTACAAGCAATCCCCCACCCATCCCCGAAGTTTTGTACCCCCCCCCCCCCCCCCACCCTTCACACCCCACCACCACGACCACCACCACCCTTCCCACATTCCCATGTTTCTTAAAAGGGAAGAAATAATTCTGCATTTGCCATCTTCGTTCTCTCATCACACCCCCTCCCCCCCCACCCCCCCCCCCCCCCCCCCCCCCCCCCCCCCCCCCCCCCTTTGTGCCCCCTTCCCTCCAAGCTTTTATTTTCTTCCCTTCCCTTGCATTGTAACCCTCTAGACTATCGCCTTATTTTCTTTCTCCCTCCTTCCCCTCCTCCCTTTTCCTCTCTGACCGTAGTCATTCACAAACGTTTGTCCGTAACAACTCTTTCAGTCGCAATGCTGGAAAATTGATACCAGTCATCACATTCAAAGCAGAGCAAAACAAAAGCGAAGGATTTTCATTTATCAAATCGCAAGAGAAATACAAACTCTCTCTCTCTCTCTCTCTCTCTCTCTCTCTCTCTCTCTCTCTCTCTCAAAAAGTGTGTGTGTGTGTGTGTGTGTGTGTGTGTGTGTGTGTGTGTGTGTGTGTGTGTGTGTGTGTGTGTGCGCGTCTGTGCGCGCATGCATGTGCGTTGTGTTTGTATGTGTGTGTGTGTTGTGTGTGTGTGTGTGTGTGTGTGTGTGTGTGTGTGTGTGTGTGTGTGTGTGTGTGTGTGCGTGCGTGTGTGTGTGTGTGTGTGTGTGTGTGTGTGTGTGTGTGTGTGTGTGTGTGTGTGTGCGTGTGTGTGTATGTGTGTGTGTGTGTGTTCGTTCTTTAATTTAACGTCTATCCACCTAACAGTGATCTTAGACAGTATGTAAGTGTTATGTGTGTGTGCATGTGATGTTTTTGGGTGTATGCATGCGAACGGTTGGTGTTGATTTTGGGCGTACGTAGGTATGTATAATGCAATTAGGCCTAGAAAAAAAAAAAAGAAAAAGAAAAAGAAAAGAAAAAAACAACAACAAAAAAACACCACATAACTGAATCCAAAACTATAAAAGAAGCACTAAATAAGCAACTAACACCAAGATGGGGAAAATAACATAGACGTTAAAGTAAATGTCCAATTGGGCTCTTAATCAGTCCTTGAACAACTTCAAAAATGTTTGATTCGTTAGAGATGACATCTTCAAAGACTGACATCGACGGTTCGGTGTTCAACAACCAAGCAGGTAAATAGGGTTTCATTCTATCGCACAAAAAAAGTAGATGGAACGGAGTGATTTGCTGGCCACAAATACAAGTCACATGTTTACAGAATTTTGTTTTAAAGGCATCAAGCCTCAATCTAAAAATCAAACTTTTAAAAATCCTCTCTTGGTAGAGATTCTTGATACCTGTTTTATTGTCTGATATCTTGTTAAATAATATACCCTTTTTGTTTTTGGTGCCTTTTCCCTTATTTAAAATAGTATTCCAGGCTGCGTCTTTTAAAAGACTATAACTCTCATGTAAGGATAAAGGAATGTATATCTTTGTTAAATTAGTTTCAGTGATAGCAGCCTTTTTGGCTAATGTGTCTACCCTTTCATTAGCAGATAATCCACAGTGAGATGGAACCCAACAAAAATCGACATAAGAACCACGTAAATGCAAAAAATGAATTAGGTGGTACACTTCTGATATAAGTTCTGCTCTCACAGTTGTATTCGAAAATTTTAGAGCTTGTAGGACTGATTTTGAATCAACACAAAGTAGTATTTGAAATACAGGAAATCGAAAATCAAGAAGAAAGTTTAATGCCATAATAATGGCAACAAGTTCCGCAGTAAATATGGAAATATTCTTACCAAGGTGGTAACCTTTCTCTATTTTTAAGGATGGAATTATGAATGCTGAACCAGACAAATGATTGTCTAGTACAGAACCATCTGTATAGATTTTAAGGTGATTTACATAGGTTTCATTTATATGTGACTTAACATACGTTGGCAGCAAGGGTCCATCACTTTTTCTTAAACTTGTATAGTCTATGTCATAATTTGCTCTACTAAGTTCCCATTCTGGGATAGTGCTAAAAGACACCCGAGGAGCTACGTTTTGAGGTGCAGTGCCTGCTTTTGTAAATAAGTCAGATGTGTATGAGGCTATCGATTTTAGAGAATCAATTTTTTGTGCCCGTTTAGGAAAATTTATTTCTGATTTTAATTCAGTTTCACTGGTATTAAGATTTTGTAGTGTATGACTTATTAAGATATATTTTGCAGATGCAAGTTTCATATTTTCTTCAAAAGGCAATATTCCGATCTCCATATAAGTTCTTAAAGTTGATGTATGAACCGGGACACCAAGAGCTATCTTGTAAGCTTTACTATCGATACTCTGCAACTTTTTGATTAAATATTTTGGGGCTGAAAAAAAATGTCTCCTGGGCATAGGATAGTTTTGATCGTACAAGCGCAGTAGCTAAATGTGTTAATACTTTACTGTCTTTACCCCAGGATTGTTGACTCACCATTTTCAAGAAATTTAAAGTTTTCTTAGCTTTCGTTAAAATAGTTTGTATGTGATTATTCCAGCTCAATTTAGAAGTTAAATTTACTCCTAAAAATTTTACAACTTTTTTATATTCAAGGCACAATCCATCTATTTGAAATGAAGGCAGAGGATTAGGATCATAACCAGTATTGAACAGAACCATATGCGATTTTTCAGCTGAAAGGGCCAATCCATTTTCAGTCATGTACTTACTAATTTTATCTAGTTCATTTTGATATATCTTTTTAATATAGTTGATTGATCTAACTGGTGTGTGACGTTTTAAAGTAACTTTCATCCATATGCAGATATCATCCGCATATTGTGCTAGTTCAACAGTTTTTGATAATGATTTAGGAAGATCATGGATCAAAATATTAAACAGGATAGGAGCTATTACAGCTCCTTGCGGGATTCCCATCTGGATATGTCTTTCGTTAGAGTATACATTTCCTACCTTCGTCTGTATTGTTCTATCACTTAAAAGGGTTTTTAAGTAATTGTACATACATCCTGAGAGACCAATTAACTTCAATTTGTTCAGAAGTTTTGAATGCCAGACTTGGTCATATGCCTTTCTAATGTCAAAAAACGTGGCAAGAACATTTTTTCTGCGTGCAAACTGATGTTTAACCTGTGTTGTAATTTTTACAAGATGGTCAACTGTAGATCTACCCTTTCTAAAGCCCGCCTGTTGTATTGGTATTATACCATTTTTTTCACAATGATGTTCAAGTCTTTTTAGAATAATTCTTTCCATAAGTTTTCCCACATGTGAAGTGAGAGCAATTGGCCTGTAGTTATTTTTGTCTGATTTTGACTTGCCCTCTTTAGGGATAGGGGTTACAATTGATTTTTTCCACAAAGATGGTTGAAGCCCTTCAGACCAACATTTCTGAAATAATAAGTTCAGAAACATTGTGAAATTAACTGGCAAATGCTTTATCATTTCATTGGAAATCGCATCTGGTCCCACTGACTTTCTTTTCGAACCAATAGAGAAAATTGCATCCTTTACTTCTTGAAATGTAAGGGGAGCGTTTGTATAGTGACTATTATTGGGACTTTTTTCATGCGTTTCCTTATCCTCCATTTTCTCTCTGTATATCTTTTGCTTTTCTGTCAGGCCCTCCCTATTGCTATTTTTTGCAAAAATATTTGCAAATGCTTCAGCCTTTTCAAATTTTGAAGGAAACTCATTATTTTCTAATTTTATGGGATATTCAGGAAGACTGATTCCGTTTTTCATGTCTTTTAATTTTTTCCATGTTTTCTGACGATCTTTGTGGTCATGTATTTCATTTTCACAGAAATTTGACCAGTATTGCTCCTTGACTTTTTCGATTACTCTGTTACTATGATTTTTTGCTCTATTCTTTTCAGCAATTTTGTCAGGATCTTTCTTATCTTTTAAATATATTTTATAGGCCTGCATCTTTTTTTCTCTTGCTTCTTCACAAGTAGCATTCCACCATACATTCCCTGCATATTTGTTTGATGCATCAGAATTGCACCTTGGTATTGAGAGATCAGCTGCATGTAAAACAATATCAACAAAATTCGCGTAGCTTGTGTCAATGTTATCAGACATTATCTCTTCACAATTGTAAGTAGAGAGTATGTTTTCAAATTTATCCCAAACTGCTTTATTATAATTATATTTTGGGATCTTATCTTTGGCGCAGTTTTGAACGGATTGTTTACCCTTAATGGTAATAATTATTGGCAAATGATCACTACCAAGAGGATCTTTGAAGGTAGACCACTCACAGCTTGGAGCTATGGCAGGAGATATAAGTGTTAAATCAATTGCTGTTGCTCGATGGTGTGAAATATCAGGTATTCTTGTTACACTGCCATCATTTAACAGACTCATTGAAGAGTCTACTATATTTCCAACAAAACGATTGTGTGTTACTATTTCGCATTCATTATCCCAAAACGGGGCATGTGAGTTAAAATCACCTGCTATTAACCATTTTTCATGCTGGTCCGATATAGCACGAAGCCATTCTGTGTTTTCATTGTCAGGACCTTTTGGCAAATAGATGGAAACAACGTTTAATGTAAGTAATTCGTTGAGTTTCAGTTTTGCTGCACATGCATTAATGTTTTTAACATTCTTTGAAAATGGTGGCTCTATTTCAAAATATTCAACCTTTTCTTGAATATATAGTGCAGTACTAACCCTCCTTGTTTCGTTGTTAGTGTGGAGTATTGGAGGGTAATAAAAGCTTTGTAATTTTGGAATTTTGTTTTCAGTTGTATTTAAAGACTGTAATATCAACACTTGATACGAATGATCTGAGAGATGTTGAATCAGTTCGTGAATATTTGTTGATATTGATCTGCAGTTCCATTGCAATATTTTCAAATTCGAATGTTTTGTCATGCTCTCTGAAAAATGAAAAAATGTATTATCCTAAATAGAAAAAAAACCCCAAATAAACAGCAACTTTTATAATATTAAAAATAGCAAATAACAAAAATAACAAACTGTGTTAATTAGCCCAACCAATATAATGGTATTCGCAGTAATAACGAATTAATTTATGGTATTGATGTTCTTATGATAATGAGGTTAATTACAAAATGATGAGATCACAAGATGGCACCTTGTTCAAAACAAAACTAACAGTCAAAAAGGTGCTGGAATTTTGCAAAAATTATTCCACCCTCTCTCAGAAAGAAGTCCCCAGAAAATGGATCAATAATCACTCAGCACTGCAAATCTGTTCATCCATGAACTGGGAGCGAACAACAGGTCGTCGTAGTACATGGGGAAAGGTCTGGGTGGGTGGTGTGTGTGTGTGTGTGTGTGCGTATGTGTGTGTGTTTGTGTATGTGTATGTGTATGCGTGTGTGCGTGCGTGTGTGTGTGTGTGTGTGTGTGTGTGTGTGTGTGTGTGTGTGTGTGTGGGTGGGTGTGTGTGTGCGTGCGTGCGTGCGTGCGTGCGTGTGTGCGTGTGCGTGTGTGTGTGTGTGTGTGTGTGTGGATGGGGAGAGGGTGGAGAGGGTAACGCCCCTTCCAATCTCCGTTGTTCTAACAGGACAAAGTGATCCGCCTCTGTTTGGTTCAAAAGCCGTCAACACAGAACCAATCAGGACCACATTCTTACTACCTGAGGTATCAACAATAAGATCAGATCTGGGAAATCGGAGAGATGGAGGGCCGGGGGGTCGAAAAAAGAAGGGAAGTGGGAGGGGTGCTGGGTTGGAGGAGTTAGCGGAAAGCAGGGAACAGGGAGAAGGGGGGTGGAGGGATGAGTGGGACTGGGGTGGGTGGGACTGGATGGGGGAGTTGTTAACCTTCACAGCGAAGCAAAGCTGCGACAAAACCCAAGGTCCGCTCCCTAGGAAAGGGCAGCAGTCGACAGCTTATTGGAATAATTGGATAGTATATGACTTGTTTGTCAGTCTCTCTGTCTGCGTGTCTGTCTGCAGGCCTGATGACCCCCCCCCCCTCTCCCTCCCTGCAGCCCCTCCACACCAACCCCGTGGTCTGCTGGGCTATAGATACCGTTTATATATCTCTCTCTCTCTTTCTCCCTCTGTCTCTGTCTCTGTCTCTCTCTCTCTCTCTCTCTCTCTCTCTCCTCTCTCTCTCTCTCTCTCTTCTCTCTCTCTCTCTCCTTTATTTTCTCCCTCCATGTCTACTTATTCGTTCGTTCGTTCTGCCTGTTTCTTTCTCTTTAGCAAACATAAATCACTTGGTATGTGACATCAGAACTCTACGTCATATATTAGAATGAGAGAAAGACTCGCGAAGCAGCACAGCATAAGCGTAGTTATCATAAGGTATGGCCACATTCAAGCCCTTAAAGAGCAAAGAAAGAGAGGCCGCCCATAGTCAGGCTGCATAATTATGACACGACGTGAAATGAAAACCATTAAAGCTATTGCCTCGAAAATGTAGAAATGTGACAATTCCCGAGTGCATTATCCAGCAAACAAGCAGGTTTGATGCCAAATTATCTTTCTTTAATATAACTGATTAAAACAAATTGTCAGTGTTTGGCAGCAGCACAATAGTGAATGGAAAAAATGAAATAGTAGTTGATACTGTAGGGTGAAAATGAATAGCGATGATCATCGCACAAAATTGTAAAATAGCAACACCCGGCGACAGGGTTTCTGGCAACCCAGCGGACAGTAAAATCTAATAAATACACTTATAAACTGTATATTTCAATCACCCTGCCAGAAAGCAGTCACCATGGCGCAGTTTATTAACATTGCAGATTCCTGGCTGGGAGGTCGTGGGTTCGATCCTCATCAGATCCGTTAATTTGTGGGATTTTTCTGCCACGACCGGCTCATGTCGAGTTCTGGGTTTAATATGGGCTTAATGGAGAGTCTGAAACCGCCAGTCGAGTTTCATCCATGCAGGGTCGTTGTCCATTCCTTGTGTCCTGTAACGGGGTCATCATGCAGTCAAGATCCGTGCTGTAGTCTAGCCCCGGGGTGGAACCCTCAGAGATATAACAAACCCCTCTCCCTTTCTCCCCAGCGTTTACAAGACAGGTCTTTTCTTATTTTGTTTCTTCTTCATGCACTCATGCAGACACTGATGAAGGCTGCTGAGTGGCGGAGGTCCTCCTGCAATCCATAGAGCTTCTCCCCTCAAGGTCTCCGCTCTTAGCTTTTCATGTGTGGGACAGTCCTGCAGAAGTGTTCCACAGTCATTGGGGCTTTATCGCCTGGGCAGCCTGAAGACTCGCCAATGTGGAATTTTGTGAACATGGCAGGTCTTTTTTTTTCAGACATGAGCATTTTGCGGGGTAAACCCACACAGAAAATGTAGAA
>CM065738.1:17741960-17746960 GCA_033310375.1 Conus canariensis
ACTGGTTTGGGCCGATGGTGGCGGATGTCGGCCAGGTGTTCAGAGATGCGCGTCTCAAGTGTGCGAGATGTCTCACCTACATAGATCTTACCGCACAGCTGACAGTGGATGGCATACACAATGTTGTGGCTCTGGCAGGAGAAAGTGCGTTTAATAGTGAAAGAGCCTGTGGGGCCATGTAGGATGGTGTCTGGTTTGGTGAGAGAGCAGATTTTGCAGTTGGGTTTTGAGCAGGGGAAAGTACCTGGTGGCTTAGGTGTTGAGATTTTGTTCAGCTTAGAGCGCACCAGTAGGTCGTTGAGGTTTTTGTCACGTTTGAAAGTGATCATTGGTGTGGTCTCAAAGGCAGGTTTATGGTTTTCTACTATGTGCCAGTTAGACTTCAGGATCCTGCAGATGGGCAGATTGTGAGGATGGAAGAGAAGGCAGGCAGTGGGTCTGTCTGTCTCTTTGGGAGGTTTAGTTTCCAGAGTAGATGTTCTGGATTTAGCTGCAGTGCGGCTGAGAGCATCACTGATGACGGCACTAGGGTATCCACGGTTGGTGAAAAAATCAGACATTTTGGCTGCTTGTATAGTGAAATCCTCTTCGCTAGAGCACAGTCTGCGTAGGCGAAGGAATTCAGAATATGGAATGCTATTTTTAGTGGACTGGTGGTGGGAAGATGTGTAGTCCAGGTATGAGTGCGCATCAGTAGGTTTGTAGAAGACTGAGGTTTGAAGCAGTCCATCTTTGAGGGAGATAGTGATGTCCAGGAAATTAACTGACTGTGAAATGGTGTAGGTCAGCTGGATGGATGGATGGAAGGTCTGTGCAAAGTTGAGGAAATTCTGGAGGTCATGTTCTGGCATGGATGTGGCTCCCAATCCATCATCTATGTATCTTTTGTAGAGCTCTGGTGTTGGGCCTGTGTAAGAGGTTAGTAGGCGGTGTTCTAGGTGTCCCATGAAGAGGCAGGCATAGGATGGTCCCATTTTGGTTCCCATAGCAACACCACTGATTTGTGAGAATGTGTGGTTGTTGAATTCAAAAGTATTGAGGGTGAGGACTAATTCTGCAAGTCTGACTAGTGTAGCTGTGGGAGGGTGTTGTTGGTTGGGGGGCCGTTTGTTAAGAAAGAATGCGAGGGCCTTCAGTCCATCAGCATGAGGGATGGAAGTGTAGAGAGAGACGACATCAAGGGTAAAGAGTAGGCTGGGTTTGAAAGTGGGATCTGTGTTGTATGAATTAATCATGCTGAGTGTGTGTGTAGTGTCTTTGAGGTATGTGGCAATTCCTTCGCCTACGCAGACTGTGCTCTAGCGAAGAGGATTTCACTATACAAGCAGCCAAAATGTCTGACTTTTTCACCAACCGTGGATACCCTAGTGCCGTCATCAGTGATGCTCTCAGCCGCACTGCAGCTAAATCCAGAACATCTACTCTGGAAACTAAACCTCCCAAAGAGACAGACAGACCCACTGCCTGCCTTCTCTTCCATCCTCACAATCTGCCCATCTGCAGGATCCTGAAGTCTAACTGGCACATAGTAGAAAACCATAAACCTGCCTTTGAGACCACACCAATGATCACTTTCAAACGTGACAAAAACCTCAACGACCTACTGGTGCGCTCTAAGCTGAACAAAATCTCAACACCTAAGCCACCAGGTACTTTCCCCTGCTCAAAACCCAACTGCAAAATCTGCTCTCTCACCAAACCAGACACCATCCTACATGGCCCCACAGGCTCTTTCACTATTAAACGCACTTTCTCCTGCCAGAGCCACAACATTGTGTATGCCATCCACTGTCAGCTGTGCGGTAAGATCTATGTAGGTGAGACATCTCGCACACTTGAGACGCGCATCTCTGAACACCTGGCCGACATCCGCCACCATCGGCCCAAACCAGTCGCTCTACACTTCAACCATGCCCAACACAACATCAACCATGTCAAAGTCTTGGCACTTTGGCAATCTAAGAGTGACAGCTTGGAACGCCTTATGCAGGAATCTCATCTCATTGCCAAACTGGGCACCGTCCACCCTCATGGCATCAACGTCCAAAAGTAGTATGTACCATTCCATCTCTGCAGCTCCAGCCTGAAATATCCCCCACCTACACACACCCATACCACCCTACCTCCCTCTGTTTACCTCAGACATAGGTTGCAGCTATCATCATCTTCCCTTTTCCTACACTCTCTGAGTCTCTCCATTTGCTACATCAATCGACTTACTCCCCCCTCCCCCTGCCCTAGTAATGATGTGTGTAGGGGTGTTGGTGGATATGGCGGTTGCTGGGGGTGGAGGTGGGGGTAACCAATGAATAAGGCTGATATTACAAATGGAACACACACACACACACACACACACACACACACACACACACACACACACACACACACACACACACACACTCACACTCACACATACACACACACATAATAAATAGAATGCTGGCTCCTTTATCGTTGGTCGTGAAAGGGGGGGGGGGGGGAGAGAGAGAGAGAGAGAGATTGTGTATAGGTGTGAATATGTTGCCCCTCCCCCTCCCCCAGTTAGTACGTAAACCCATCCCCTTCTTCCCTCCACCCTCATAGCATCTACACCTTAAAGTAACATGTACCAACCCACCACTTCTATCTCAGCCCATAATATCCTCCCACCACACACACACATACTACCTTATCTCCCACTATTCACCTCACACAACTTATAGCTATCTTATTTATGCATTTATTATCATTATTATTATTTTTTTTTTTTTTTTTTTTTAAATTATTATTATTATTATTTACTGATTTTTTAATTTATTATTATTTTTAATGTTTCATTTATTTATTTATTTGATTATTATAAAAATTGTATTTTCTAAATATATTTCTGTATCATGCTTTCATTACCTTAACCTTCACTATCGTTGTTAGCAGTATCATTCAGTAATACTATTGCTAGTATTGATACTACCACTGGCATTGACATCACCATCGCCTTCGCCTCTGGGACTGTTGCCACGGCAACCCTGCTGTTTAAGAATCCTCTAACCCACTCTCCTTTCTCCCATACCCATACTTATTGACACAGATTGGTAGTAATCTTGTCCCTTTTTTTTTTCTTTTTTTTTTTCCTCAGTATTTTGACCATTATTAGTATTCCTATCAGTAATATTATTATCTTCATTACGACTTTGACTCGCTCACTATTTCCCTTCCAACAGCCTCGTTCTCATTCAACACCTTCTTCCTTGCGCTGAACCCTACCAAGTGATCTGAAGCGATCAAAGCTAAGTGAATTTTCATTGTTTTATTCGTTAATGTCTCACCTGATGAAGACCTAAGAGGTCGAAACTAGTTGTGTTTCGTCTTGTGACTCGTTTGTCCACGTTCTCTGGGCGGTTCGCTAACATTTATTTAAGATTTGTCACCATTGAGAGATGAGTTTGGTATGGGCTCAACTGGCTTAACTGGGAAAACTAGAACCACATATAATGGACTGCTGCTCAAATTTCCTGGCAAACACTGCAGGTGTCTCTTTTTCTCGGGCCTGGTTGACACCAGGAAACGTTATGCAAGAAAGCGTAGAGTAAAACCTTGTCATGCCGTCTCGTAGACCGTCATATGGAACAGCATGGCATCATCTTCATCATCTTCATCTTCATCGATCAGCATCAAACAAAACAAAACAAAAAAGAAAAAACACTCTCCAAATTTATGGTCCTGCATGCTCTGGTCTCATGGCGACCTCAAATTCGATTTTATCTCCACGTCACTTCTCTCGGCGAGTTCGTGTTGAAATCGCCCATGTCGGCAAGTTCATGGGTTTTGTCGTTGGGCGGACTCGTCGACGCCCTACAGAAGGTGACGCTCACTCATACTGACACAGCGATTAAGCAGTTGTTGTCGTCAGTAGGGGCTCAGTGTATGGAGTCCTGTGTATGTTGGATGAGAATAATCACCGATGAAGTGACTCAGCAGCAGTGCAGTGTCTCTTCAGGTGGGTTGCCTCATGACGACTTGATATTGACTGCTCCTTGCCGGGGCTGTGGCAGGACATGCCGGCTGTGGCTATGGACGGAGAGCTGGAAGGAGCAGCGTGGAGAGAACAATGTCACTGAGGTAGTGCAGAAGATGGGATAGCGGCAGGAAGGCCCTGGACTGAGGCGGTGTTCTTCATAACTAGAGTACTCGCCTGTCTGTTCACTTTCATAAAAAAAAATTAACAAACCTGTCAGCTTCGTATTGGCTAATAAACAGCACTCGTCGATGTTAGTCATTGTATCGTTTTTATCTTTTACACTGAAAACCATTTCAATCGCCATCGCGCACCAAATGAGCTATTAAAACAAGGGTGCATGAGTTCTTGCGGAGAAGTAACGATCGCTTAAAATGAATCTTTGCCATAACCATTAACTTTCCTTGTAAGCTAGCTCGCTCTCTCTCTCTCTCTCTCTCTTCTCTCTCTCTCTCTCTCTCTCTCTCTCTCTCTCTCTCTCTCTCTCTAATGGCAAGGAATAACTTTGTATTTCTTGCTTTGGTTCCTTCTTGACATATTGTCCACCTGGGTTCAATTGCGGCAGCAGCAGACAGTTTGACGTCAAAATGTCCCTGCACTATAGAAAAAAAAGCACTAATATGGAGAGCAGCAATCTATATGAAGCAGACTACGATTCACACATCTCTATCGGTACGTCTGTCGGTTAAATCAAGATCAAATGGTGATAATAAAGCAAGCACGAATAAAGAGCACGATTGTCGTGTACGAGTATTACAACAGACACATTAAGAGTAAAACAGAACTATGAATAAGATTAATGGTACATTACTACAACAACACAGATATGCTTACGTCTCTGTGGAAAAATCATAACCGTGAATTATTCACAAAAAAGGAGAAAAAAAAGAAGAAAAGAATGAAAAGGCAGGGTCTTTGAACAGCGTTTTAAATCATGGTTTTCATTGAACGATGTTTGTAATGAACACTCTCAAATCCATCATGATAGGGTTTTGTGTTAAAGATT
>CM065738.1:17754460-17756960 GCA_033310375.1 Conus canariensis
GTTAATTCAATGAAAGTGTTTTTTTTTCTTTCTTTCTTCCTCTCCCCCTCCCCCTCCCTTGTCTTTTCTTCTTTGAACAGTATACGCGTGTGTCTTCAGCGGAGAGCCAGACGTAGTTAACGTTTGGTTAGAATTCATTATCATTCATTTTACATGAAACGCCGCACATGTTATGTACAGTTCAATAAACACTCTCATAATTCCTTCACACTTCTCTTCCTTTTCCTCCTCATCCTCCTCTTCCTCCTCTTCCTCCTCCTCCTTCTTCTACTCCATCATCTCATCATCATCATCACATCATATCATCATTATGATCATCAGATGAAAAGTACACACAAACAAAAAGGGCATGGGAGAGCGAGGACCTCCGCCAACGTCGAAAGTGTGCTGGACGTTCGGTCGGATCCAGATCAGCACCACGGATCAGCACCACAGGAATAGCGTCGGTTGTGGTCAGCCTCCCACCCACCCTTCGACCCGGCTCCGTTCACTTCGGTTGAGTGGCTCATGTCAGGCTACTGTCCTTGGTGCGTTGGAGGCCATCCCTGCAAGATTTACAACATGGTCCACCTCCGTATAGGATGGGAGCGATCTACACATGGCTTAAGACACTCAGCCATGTGATGGTTTTTGTTTTGTTTTTTCAGTGAAGAGACGGCTGCTGCTGCTGCGACTGCTGCTACTGCTGTTGCTGTTGCTTTATCAAAAGTGCTGCTGTCGCTTCTACTATTACTACTGCTGCTGCTGCTGCTGCTAATATTGCCACTGCTCCTAGCACTGCTATTGCTGTTCTGTTTCTGTTAACACCGCTGCTGCTGTTGTCGTTTTTGCTTCTGCCCTCCTTCTTCGCAAAATACTACAAATATTGCTGCTGCTGCTGCTGCTGCTGCTGCTGCTGCTGCTGCTGCTACTACTACTTACTAACTTACTTACTGTCTCCTCTGTGGGGATACCGGGGGCTCTTTTGTACAAATAGTTCCCACCTCCTTCTAGACATTCTGTGCTGGTAACGTCCCCTTTTCCTTTCGCTCTCAGTAACTCTGTCTCCTCCTTTGCTGTACTGTCGTCTACTGTCCTTTCTGTCTACCATATCTTTTATCTATTTTTTCCTACAACCTCCTCCCACAAATTTCTGCACTCAACGAAGTCGGAGTGAACTGACTATACTCTCGAGTATAGTGTGAGTATCCCAACAGGGTAAAACGAGTTCGCACGCTACCAGATACTGGAACACTGAAGAAGAAGAAGACTTACTTACTTACTTACAATTCTTTGCATTTGTTTGCGTTTTTGACACTGTTCACATATCCAGAAGGATCTACTCTACTTCCTAGAGTGTCGTTTTTATCTATATCAAAGTCCTCTGTTTTTTCTGCTGCCCCGCAGTAGAATGGAGGTGACAGTCCTGTAGTATATATTGTGGAAATACTTCTCACTCGGCAGATAACGACAGCTTCCAGTGGGGAAGCCTGATGAACACTTCACTGATCGAAACAGTCACCGCTTGCTGGTCCTTCTACGTCTCCGGTGGAGCAACAAGGAAAGTAGCGAAAGCATTCACTGGAGAGGGGTGTGTTCCAACATCCCATTCCCCGTAACTCTGGGTCTGTCTTTAAAAGTTGTAAAGCTATGTACTTTAAGTGGGACAGATTAGATCTTTGCTGCAGTCCCGTCTGGAAATCAGAGGCATTTGGCCAAGGCTTTGTCATCATTTCTATTTTTGCATGCCCGTGCCTCAACCTCTGAGGCCTTCAAGTCTGTAAAGCGGTGTTCAGTGTTTTTGCTCGGGATATTTTAAGCCCATTTTTGATCCGAGTGTAGTCTTATCCCTTGTTATTGGCACCCATAGTGAATGTGTGTATGTATGCGTGCGTGCGTACGTGTGTGTGTGTGTGTGTGTGTGTGTGTGTGTGTGTGTGTGTGTGTGTGTGCGCACGTGTTTTGTATGTGTGTAAGAGTGTGTGTGGGGGGGAGGGGGGGCGGGGGGGGGCGGAAGGCGCGCGCGCGCGCGCGCGCGCGCGCGCGTGTGTGTGTGTGTGTGTGTGTGTGTGACGACTTTTCCGTCCTTTGAATTTAATTCTAGACTAATTGTAGTCTATCAGCATACTTAAAAGTTCTTTTTTCGCCTTCACCGAATGCCCGTATTTCCTTTCGTGACACTCTTTAGGTGTGCAGAAAAAGATTTGCTCGATTTTTCGACACTTTTTCCTCTTTTCCTCGCTTCTACGGAAGCGGCTCTCACTCAGCGGTTAACCACAGGTTCCAGTGGCCAGCCTGATGAACTCTTCGGAGAGCGAAACAGCTGCAGCTGGCTGGTCCCGTTGACTTCCCCTTTGGCGGAACAATGAAATGCATTCAACGCTCTCACTGGAGAAGGGTTTCTTCTCTCTATCCCCCCCCCCCCCCCCCCCCCCCCCCCCTCCCTTGCCCCGCTTAGACGTGAGTCTGTCTTTCTTTGCATTGGTGTGTTTTAATGTGGACATATGTTGATGTTTGCTCC
>CM065738.1:17771960-17791960 GCA_033310375.1 Conus canariensis
GGAGTGCAAAGAACCTTCATTTGTTGATCTTGTTTGCTGAAGAGACTTGGTGTACAAAGAACCTTCATTTGTTGATCTTGTCTGCTGAAGAGACTAGGTGTGCAAAGAACCTTCATTTGTTGATCTTGTCTGCTGAAGAGACTAGGTGTGCAAAGAACCTTCATTTGTTGATCTTGTCTGCTGAAGAGACTAGGTGTGCAAAGAACCTTCATTCGTTGATCTTGTCTGCTGAAGAGACTAGGTGTGCAAGAACCTTCATTCGTTGATCTTGTCTGCTGAAGAGACTAGGTGTGCAAAGAACCTTCATTCGTTGATCTTGTCTGCTGAAGAGACTAGGTGTGCAAAGAACCTTCATTCGTTGATCTTGTCTGCTGAAGAGACTAGGTGTGCAAAGAACCTTCATTGTTGATCTTATTTGCTGAAAGACTAGGTGTGCAAAGAACCTCTCATCTGTCGCACGAACGGGTGAATGAACATCTTTAGTTCTTTTGATGCCACAATTATTCTTTTGGCAAAAACCTACATTTCATGCAAAAACGGTTTGAATACTTTAACAGATACTACAATATTGATGCTTTTTTTTTTGGACAAGTACGTATTTCATCAACAACTTGAATATTTACAGTACACTTTTTCTCTGAGTTTGGCGTCCAGTACAATTTCGCTTTCATTGTACTATAATTTAGATCTGAATTCTCGATCCCAGTATGGCGTGCAGTTTGGGCCCTGTTCTTTGTTCCTTAATTTCCTCTTTGGTCTCGTGATCCAGTTGTCGTCTTTCTCCTCTCGTCTGTCTTGGTTCCTGTTCTTCTCTCTCTCCTCTCTCCTCTCTCTCTCTCTCTCTCGCTTTGCTTTTGCTCTCTCGCTCTCTCACCTCTCGCTTGCCGACCACTCCTAACACACACACACACACACACACACACACACACACACATACACACACATGTATCAAAGCATAAAAGGGGGGGGGGGGTTAGCAGGTTCTGGGAAGTGTTCGGTTTTTCACCAGGAGAAGTAATCATTGAAGCCTTTCTTCTATCAAAATCAAAGTGTGACTAGTTGACAAAATCTCCAAAGATGAAAATCAATTTGCAGTTGATTGATATACATTTTCATTCTCGATTCGTGAGTAAACATTTCGGTCGGTTCGCTTGTACTTGTTTACGTTCACGATGTTTTGGAATTAAATAAGTAAATCTTTGGACATAGTGATTGCTAGAATCGACCTCACAGCCTGTTCCAAACAGTGTAAAGTTCAGAAAGCCTAACACTGTCAGTCTAATATTAAGTAGCAGTATTCTGCAGGTGAAGTTCTCTCCCTTGAGAAAAACATCCTTTAAGCTTCAATTAAGAGTCAGTCTTTAGTTCGCCACAACTCTGTCTCTAAGAACAACACAGCGGATTGGAGACTTCAGTTGAAACAGACAATACGGTCTGTCCTTTGTCCGCGATCAATGCAGGTGAACCTAGGGTTCGTTGAATAGACCTGTACCGGAAGTAAAGAGAGAAAGCGGAGGGAGAATCGGTGAAAGATAAAACCTCTCTTTCTCAGTTGCTAACAGGGTTACCTTTTCTTACTTTACGGGTCGAGCGAATTCTCCGGAGGGTCAAATATTTGATCCGAAGCGCAGGCCTGAATAATGATTGTGGCATTGACTGTCTGTGAACCGCTTTCCACCATGTTTTGATATTTTCTCTTTTTAACTGATCTGTGAAGCTGATTGACCGTGCAGGATTGCTCTGGGTGAGCCTACCAGCTGTATCTATCCCACGGAAACGGTGGGACCATTCCTGCTGAATGCAAGCTCCAAAACAACTTACCTCCCTTGCAGACTTCCGCCTATCGTCTATTAAGAAGGACACCAATCGTTTCACCTAATGTCGTTCCGACAAGCATTCTGTGACCTTGACGGCTCTAATCTTCCACTGCCGGATTCGTCTCATCTGTTGCTGTTTCGCTTGCATAATGGGATTTGCTTCGGCGGAGTCTGACACATGTGAATGTTTTCTCTCTCTCTCTCTCTCTCTCTCTCTCTCTCTCTCTCTCTCTCTCTCTCTTTCCAAACCCTTATTCATCTCGAGCCACTTTACTTATGGCAAATTAAACTGAAAAAATACTGAAGAGAATCTGCATATATTTATACAAGGCCTGCAAGAGGCGCACAACTATGGTCAGTTAAATGAACCCAGGTGTCGTATTCATTGTGTGTACTTAGTATGCTTATCTGTCAGTTTCTTACTGTCAAATTATATTATGCTACCTTGCTGTATGAATTGTTATACTGTACTCCCATCTCTCTCTCTCTCTCTCTCTCTCTCTCTCTCTCTCTCTGGGCGAAATTTTACCACGACTGAAAGCGCTCTGTTGAGCGGTCAGTTCAAAGGTTGTTTCCACTGGTATCACAGTGCAAGGCTCATGCTGTGGATGCCTTTTCTGCTAATCCAAAAGTGGTAAGATATCATCGTTCCAAAATTACACTACGGGTGGAGTTTTCAACATTCATTTTCACACATTGAATCCCCCAAATGGAGCTTTTTAAAGTCAAAACGTGGTCGTGATGCTTCGTTCTTTAACAGCTGCGAGTTAACATTTTAAAAAAAAATCTTGAATGCATACATCTTCGACTGAACTGGCTGTTGAACATTCAGCCCATCCATCCACACACACACACACACACACACACACACACACACACACACACACACACAAGGCGCGCGAGCGTTCCTGCGTGAAAGGAAGAGAAATTGCAGGCGAAACAAAACAAATCAGAACAAAAAAAAATCCTTTGGCAAACTGATCTTTGGTGAAATGAAAGTAGGCGAAACGAAAGTACACAAAACAAATGCATGCGAAAACCAAAGTGCCCCCATCGAGAACGGCCCTAATGGGTTCGTCCATTGGTTTCTTTCTATCTTCCCTCTAGGCTTTTGTTTTAAACCGCTTTAGCACGTTTCGCGTAATCCTGCTAGCGCATAGGCGTAGAAAGAGACCAACGGACTTCAGTGAGAACGTAACCTGTTTGGACACGGTAATTGTGTGAAGAGCGCAATGATTGCGCCCAGTAACATGCTTAGTGAGTAACGCCTCGCCCATGTTGCAACAGTCGTTACAGAACACAAACTAAACTAGTAGTTCACTCTGGAGAGCATCGACCTCCGTGAAGGTCGAACCAATTTGGTATGGGCCTTTTGAGACAGTTCATGTGTGATAACAAAGTTATGTCATGCCAGGGGAAGTAATTGTTCGGACTGAAGGAGTTTTTTGCCCCCTTTTTATTCTTCTTCACAGAACATTAAAATAAGTACTGTCAACATTTTTTATGACTGGAAAGGTTTTTAATATTCCACATAAATATACAACCGTGTAGATAGTTTTCGATTCAAGCATTTAATTTGTAGTGTTTATGTTTAATGCAAAGTGTGTAAGGATTTTTCAATAACATCAACCCTGGATCAACCCTTCTCTTTCGCCAGGGGAATTAATGGTTGGTGCAGCCTGAAGTGGTTACTTCCCTTGTACTGAATTTTACTGAACAATTGTGCATTTACTTTTTCATTCGGATCATTGCCATGGGTCCGCCCCTAGATTTAAGAACTTCGTCTTTTAACAAAGTTTCCGGATAATCAGTATAGTGGTGGTAGTGGTGGGGAGGCGTGCGTGCGTGCGTGCGTGTGTGCTTTGTTCGAAATTATTGTTGTTACAAAACTGTACCCACAGATAAACACACTCGCCGACCAACCGAAAATTTCAATCTGATTAACAACCGCAACAACCTGAGGGCGGGGGAACTTACTGCTGAGACTCCGCATGCTGTTGAGACTCCGCAGCAAAGCAGAACTTACTCTGGTGGATAGACACGTAATCAGGACGACCTTAAGACAGTGACCGTTTAAAGTCGACTGCTTTCGCTCTGATGTTGACAAGACAAGATTAGGTGTGGCTACGCATGGCAGTCTCTGAAACAGAGGCGTGAATGAGTGAGGGCACAGAAGACGAACAGACGTAGCATGTTGTTCGTAAACCAGGCGACCCAAGGGGCCAGATTATAGTCTAACAGACAAGAAAGAAAAGGGCCCGGAAGAGAGAATAACAGGTACGTAGAGTGTGTGAGAAAGAGGTAGAGATATAGAGAGACAAAGCTAGAGAGAGAGAGAGAGATGAGAATGACAGAGCGAGACGGTGAGGGAGACGGAGATAGCGACAATTCGATTCAATTGTCTGATCATGTTGCGTTTACCCTGGCCGACCGGAAAGAGCCACAGCAGGCTGTCACCTCGTTGAAGTCAACATAGATTAAAAAAGAAACAAAAAACAAACAATCACCAGTCGCCGTGGCGAAGTGGTTAGCGTCGCGGACTCCCGGCTGGGAGGTCGTGGGTTCGAATCCCATCAGAGTCATGTGGGGTTTTCTGCCCCGACCGGCTCCTACCCAGAGTTGAGTTTGCTGCGGACTCAGTTGGGAAGACTGGGACCACACAGTCGAGTTTCATCCACTTAATGGATGCTTTTCTGAGAGTGTTGCTCAAATTTCCTGACCAGCACTGCAGGTGCCTGTATCTCTCGGGTCTGGTTGACGCCGGGATATATTATGATGGGAAGCGTAGAGTACAACCCTGTCATGTAGTCTCAGACCGAAATGGAAATCCGTAGCATCATCTTAATCATCCTCATTCTCATCAATCAGCATTAAAATAAATGTCTCAAATTCTGTGGCTCTTCGTGCCCTGCTCTCATGGTGACCTCAGTTTCGATGTCCTCTCCACGTCTGTGGCCTTGGTTTGGTTCTGTCGGGGTCACCAGTATCGGCGAGTCCATGGGGGCTGTCGTTGGACGGACGTGGTGGCGCCCTCCGGAGGGAGAGCTCGCTCACGCCGGCTCCGCGACTAAGCAATTATTGTCGTCAGTAGGGGCTTAGTAGGTGGTGTCCTGCGTATGTTGGATCAGAACAGGCGCCACTGAACACCACCGAAGTGACTCGGCAGCAGTGCAGTGTCTCCTCCAGTGGGTTGCCTCTTGACGACTTGACATTGACTGCTCCCTGTGGATTGTCGGTGCCGGGCTGCGGCGGGGCTGACCGGGCCGTGGCTGTGGACGGGGTGTCGGAATGAGCGGCGTGTATGCACTGCCTCTCAACCACACACACACACACACACACACACACACATTATTAATACAACCCCCCCCCCCCCCCAAACATACCGGAATTTCATTAAAATCTTTCTGCTGATGATCAGGCGTAAAATGTGTTTTACTTTCACAAAGTCAAGAATCACATAAGGTCAGATATGTCTGTGCAAGGTTTTCGTGGAGTTTGCTGTAAACCGTTTATATCTGACTTGTAAGAAAGTCCAATAAATGCCCTCATCATTGGTAAAACTGCTATTAGTACAGCCCCTATTACCATACACATGCAAACAAAAAGCGGGGGACACACACACACAAGAGAGAGAGAGAGAGAGAGAGAGAGAGAGAGAGAGAGAGAGAGAGAGAGAGAGAGAGAGAGAGAGAGAGAGAGAGAGAAGGGACGCAATTTGCACGTGTGCATGGAACTGAGTAAGCGCGCAGAGATCGCGTTCGCGTCTCTTTCCATGACTGATGCATCACTTTACGTTTGGAGGCATGTCATCTGGTACACACCTGAGGCCGTAGTCATGAGGATGCCGAATGTTATGGCGAAGGCATGGTCTTCAATAACGTCTGGCTTGTGTGTGTGTGTGTGTGTGTGTGTGTGTGTGTGTGTGTGTGTGTGTGTGTGTGTGTGTGTGTGTGTGAGGGGGGGGGGGGGGTTATGGCGGACACGTTTATCATAAGCCAGGCTCTTTAGCCGCCCATGCGTGTTTTTAAAAGCTCGCCAGCGCTTGATTCCTGCCGCGATTTTGTGGCAGAGATTACAATGGTTTTGTGTACAATGGGATGGACGTGCGAGTGTAGTACAGGTGAATCATTACTAGCGTCGTCGTCCTCCTCCTCCTCTTTCTCCTCCTCCTCCCTCTCCTCCTCCTCAACCTGCTCCTCCCTGTTGTTGTTGTTGTTGTTGTTGTTGTTCTTCTTCTTCTTCTTCTTCTACGCTGTCGTTGTCGTTGTCGTCATCATCGTCGTCATCATCATCATCATCTTTTTCTTCTTCTTCTTCTTCTTCTTCTTCTTCTTCTCTTCTCCTCCTCCTCCTCTCTCCTCCTCCTCCTGATCGGTGCTGAATCCTCAGAATATAACTTCTCTGTATAGTCAGTCAGATTTTCTGGAATAATCATTACAGTGTCAGTATCAACCTTTTGACACCAACATCAAACTATTTCTGGACCCCTTTCTGTGTTTTTTTTTTTTTTTTCTGACCCATTTTCTGTGCCATCTCAGTGGCTCTGCACCCACGCCGCTCATTCCGACTCCTCGTCCCAGCCACAGCCCCGGCACAGGCAACCCACAAGGAACAGTCAATGTCAAGCCGTCATGAGGCAACCCACCAGAGGAGACACTGCACTGCTGCCGAGTCACTTCGGTGTGTTCAGCGGTGCCTGTTCTGATCCAACATACGCAGGACACCACCCACTAAACCCCCTACTGACGACACTAATTGCGTTGTCGTGGAGCCGGCGAGCGTGAACTCTTCCACCGGTGGGCCCCACCGCGTCCGTCCAACGACAGCCCCTATGAATGTGCAAATACCGGTGACCCCGACAGAATCAAACCAAGGCCATAGACATGGAGACGCGATGTAGCCTGTCTCATCCTAGAAAAGAGCTCATTTTGACACCCCCTTAAAAAAAACAAAAGGAAAGAAAAGGAAAAAAAAAGAAGAAAAAAAACATGGAAGGCTGAATTTGCATTTGGAACAGATTCGAGTGAACTCACCAGCACAGAAACAGGAAAAAATGAAGAGCACAGCTTTCTTCGATACGCATTCAGTAATGTGATTCATTTTGAATCAGCACATTTAATAGAGCTGGTCAGGTATTAACGGAGATACGTGCTCACTGGGTTTGAAGTTTTATCACTCAAATGTGAGGCTGTGCTCTACAAATTCCACTTTGTTGTCAGTTCCAAAGCCCCACTGGAGCTATTTGCAGCCAGAAAAGTGGTGCAAGTTCGGCAAAAGCCCAAAGGAAACCAACTGAGAACTGATAATCACAAACACTCAACTAAGAAAGCCCACAATATGATTTCTAATCAAAATCTTAAAACATGAAAGCATGCTAATTTTAGAGACAATAAGCTAAGAATTGCGATCAATAAAAATCCGAATAAACTGAAATGTGCGCATGCGCGCTTACAGCTCGCACATACATACACAGCACACAAACATCCACAACACACACACACACACACACACACACACACACACACACACACACACCACCCCTACCCCCCATCCCCCCCCCCCACACACACACACACACACACACGACATCTCCCTTACCCCATTTAAGCCAGGATATCCATAAATCCAACAACTCCACATTGTAACACCATTAGTTAATTCCATCAACTAACCAAACGAGCCAGACCATGCAGGACAAAACACCTGTTGATTATTTTCCATCCTACTTTTATGCGTTTCTTTCCGGCAAACGATTTCGTTCGTGCGTACGTGCATGCGTGCGTGCGTGCGTGCGTGCGAGCGTGGGAGCGTGCATGTGTGTGTGTGTGTGTGTGTGTATGTGTGTGTGTGTGTGTGTGTGTTGTGTGTGTGTGTGTGTGTGAGAGAGAGAGAGAGAGAGAGAGAGAGAGAGAGAGAGATAGACAGAGCGATAGACGAGAGACAGACAACAGACAAACAGATACATAAACTCGTCATCAAACGCAGTTCTAGGTCCATTCTATGAGTGCTTTTCCGTGAAAAAGGCATAAACAGACAGGTGAAGTCTCATTGGCTCGTTTTTTTTTTATCATTATTCTATGTTTCTCCTTTTTTCCTCCAACAAGATCCCAAAGTCAATGAGTTCGACCTTAGGCTACATTTTATTAATTATTCCAGAGACTCGAACCACGACACCCATCACTTGTAGTAACTCAAGACCTCTCCCACTTTCTCTCGGTCACGTCACGATCTTGTTTGAAAGGTCCGGATACATTGGTGGCAAGTACAACCTTAAACATTTCGTGGGGAGTATTTCTGTATGCGTGTGTTGTTGCTGCACATCATCGCACGGTGAATCTTGTTTGCGCGACTTCGCTGAGTTTATCCAGCCATGTGACAGAAGGTTAAAGATGGATGATGGCTGGCAGGATAGATGGGGTGGATGGAGGGATTGGGGGGGGGGGCAGACAGCGGGAGGTGAAGAAGGAAAGGGAGAGGGAAGGATGGAGGGTGAGGAGGGAGCATTGGTGGTGGTGGTGGTGGTAGTGGTGTGAGGGTGGAGGAGGGAGTGGAGCGTGAGGCAAGGATATGAGAGAGAGAGAGAGAGAGAGAGAGAGAGAGAGGACAGACAGACGAGAGAGACAGGACAGACAGACAGACAGACAGACAGCTGAGCAGAAGACAGACAGCAGACAGACAGGCAGACAGACGGAGACAGCTGAGAGAGCGAGAGAGAAGAGAGAGAGAGAGAGAGAGGGAGAGAGAGAGAGAGAGAGAGAGACAAGACAAGACAAGACAAGACAAGACAAATGTTTTAATTGAACTAGGCCACATGCCCGTGTCAATGGGAACAGAGGGAGGGGGTAGAAACAAAATCAAACTGATCGCAAATGAAATAAGTAAGGAAAGAAATCAATGCATCGTCAAATACAGTATATGCATAAACACACAAAACTAAACAATAAATCTCGCGAACATAATCAACGATCGTTGACCATGTTCGCTTTCTCTCTCTCTCTCTCTCTCTCTCTCTCTCTCTCTCTCTCCTCACCCATACACACACACACACACACACACAACACACACACACACACACACACACACACCTCAATCACACGCGATCGATGTGATATTATTAAGGCAACTTTGACGGTGCATGCAGGAACAACGGTTCTAAGTCACATCAGTCTGTCCACATCGACCTTCAAGAGCTTTCGTTATGAATGTAGCCACAGCATTACAGATTTTTCCGTTAGCGAGCAGTAACGACATCTTAAAAGCCGATGGTCGTCTATAAAACTTGAAAGGTATGTAACGCTCGCGAATAACTTTGTACTTAGGACATACTATCAGAAAATGGTATTCGGATTCCAACTCACACGGACAAAACGGACAGCACAGTGCTTCACGGGGGACGCTCGAATACCGCAGTTTGTGTGTGTTCAAACAGGATACACCAAGTCTGAACCGTATCAAGTTTTTACGACTGCTCACGTTGTTTACAGTGAATAGATAATTTGGCATTTCCCAAAACTGCTTAAAAGAAAAATAAAAGAGAAATCGGTCCTTAGATTCTATGTGGCTATACCATTCTTGTAAATGACAATCGATTAGCCGACTTTTGAATTTTGAAAGGAAAACTTTTACGTTGGGAACTCCTTGATTTTCCCATACATATCCAAAACCGTAACGATTTAATGTGAGGCAGACTGACGTAACCCAATTGTTTTTACCCCGGCAATGTAAATCATATAACATTTTATACGCTTTTTTGGGAAGACGATTGTCAGGCATATTAACGACATGTATCCAATACTTCACGCATTTAGTATAAATGTTTATATAAAGTGGAAACCTACCAGTTTCTCCATAAACCAAGGCATTAGGCGCTTTTATAGAAACATTCAGGAATCTCTTGAGTGCAAACAAATGTATTTTTTCTATAGCCGAGAGGTTTGCAGTTAAGCCCCATACTTCAGCGCCATAGGCAAGGATTGGCTGGATCTGACAATCAAAAAGTTTGAAGAATAATTTTGGGGCCACACTCTGATATTTCCACAGAAGTTTCAATATAATAATGACCTGATGTTTTGCCCTGGATGCTAAATCCTCAAGGCAATGAGAAAAAGTAAGGCAGTGGAGAATATAGCACCTAAATATTTATATTGATTAACAATCTCTAGTTGCATACTATCGTAAAACCATTTTTCTTTTGAAGCAATATAACCGCCATTTCTAAACACAATAACTTTTGATTTTTCCAGATTCACTATTAAATCAAGTTTCTTAGCTGTATTTACTCAAAACGTTCAGCTGTGTCTGAAGACCTATGACAGTGGACGCCACGAGCGCCACATCGTCAGCAAACAGCAGAATCAATAGCTCTTTGAAGTCAGGAGATAAAGGAATACCATGCTTACCATACTCTGTAATTTCTTCAGCAAGTTCATTAATAAATAAAGAAAATAAAACCGGGCTACATATTTCTCCTTGCTTTAGACCTTTAGGACACATAAAAATATTAGTTAAGTCTCCCCGTACTTTAACCCTAGCCGTGACAACGGTGTACATACTTTTAATTGCATTGTAATCTTTCCTTTTATACCCTTTTTCTTTAAGACTAACCAAAGTCGATTTCTATCAATCAGGTCGAAAGCCTTTTTAAAATCAATAAAAGCCACATATAGTTTTTGGTGGTTAGAAAGTTGCTTTTGCACGAGAGACAGGAGTGTAAATATATGGTCAGTGGTACTATAGCCTTTCCTAAAACCAGCCTGTGCATCGTTTATTACACTATTATCCTCGATCCATTTGGTTAAGCGTTTATTCAGAATGTAGCTGTATAATTTAGAACTGATATTCAACAGGGAAATACCTCTATAATATCAGGGGAATTGATATCACCTTTCTTGTGCAACGGTTGAATAAGAGCTTCACACCATGCAGAGGGAAAGATTCCAGAATCAAAGAGTTTGTTGAAATATTTCTTAAGAAAAAGGAAACGGTGGGCATAGCATACTTATAGAACTCTCCAATAAGTCCGTCTGGACCAGGAGCTTTGTTTCTTTTTAAAGCCTTTATCGAGTCTAAAATTTCTCCCTCTGTTATATCTTGATCAAGAAAACTGGTATCACAGTCAACATCAAGCAAACAGTCATCTTCTGCATGAAAGCCTGGAGCAGTGGAGTCAGGTAGGGTCAACTCTTCATTAAATAATCGTTCAAAATGCTGAAACCAGTCTGTGTTGGATATTGAGTTTGACACAACGGAACTACTTCTTATTGACTTCAGAGTCCTCCAAAATTGTTTAGAGTCTCTAGCGTTTTCATTAAGAGTGCGCAGAACACATTGTCGATATAACTGCTGCTTATAGCGGAGTAAATCTTTGTATTGATTTCTCAAATAACAATAATTTAATCTCAGGTCAACGGCGTCAGGGCTATTAGCAAGTTTTACCCGGCTGAACATTTTCAGTGCCTGTCTTACCTGACGGCGTTTAACAGAGCATTCAGTATCAAACCACGGGCTGCGCTTGTCGTTACCAATGATGATATCTCTATTAATGCACTGACCAGCCACAGAAAGACCCTCGTTAAATTTTGCTAGAGCATGTTCGAAATCAATATCGATAAATTTAATAGCTTCATCAAAAATTGAAGTTACAACATCAGATCCAAGTGCACAAACAAAATCATTTTCTTTAGCTGGATCCCACACATATTTTTGAAATTGTGTAATTTTAGGTGCTACCGGTTTCTGACTACGGTTTGGAAAACCTACCTTAAGTTCGACGGGCATGTGTTTGGATTTTATCCGCTGAGTTACTTTCAACTCGTGGCATGATGAAATTAAGCTTCTTGAAGAGATAAAGTAGTCGATTACACTTGAACCATTGTGGGCTATATATGTATAATTGCCGTTTTCATCACCAGGTAGAAGACCGTTCAAAATTACTAATTCAAAGTGCTGACAAATGTTAATTAAATAGTGACCAAAATCGTTTGTTGAACGATCTTTTGACGCACGGAGGAAGTCATCACCGGGAGTATCATCTCTATTGTTAAAGTCTCCATCATATGTAGAACATTCCTTTGCATTTAGGCCACCTGTTCTTGCATTTAAGTCACCAAAGATGATCAACGGACAATCACCAACTTCTTCAAAAGAATCCATTATGCACTGTTCTAGAAGTGAAACTCCATTATCTATTTCAGTATTTGTATAATAGATACTGTTTGCTGGAGGCAAATAAATCCCAACCAGAAGAACATCTAGGTCTGGAGTTTTAAGCTGAAGTACTATAGTATGATCATATTCTACTCGAATTTGTTTAACCATTTTTGCATAAGTCTTCCTTACAAGAAATGCAATCCCACCTGACAAGCGTGCTGTAGCAGCATCAGATAGAGAGAGAGAGAGAGAGAGAGAGAGAGAGAGAGAGAGAGAGAGAGAGAGAGAGAGAGAGAGAATGACAATGACAATGAATACAGTTTAATGGAGAGAGAGAAGAGAGAGAGAGAGAGAGAGAGAGAGAGAGAGAGAGAGAGAGAGAGAGAGAGAGAAAGAGAGAGAGAGAGAGATTTCTGCCAAAAAAGCAAAGACGTGAAATTCGATGTTTTGGTGGTGACTCGGCATGCATGGAATTTCAAAACTTCTCCCATCCCCTCTACCCCCAACCCCACCCCTAAACTAACGGGGCAGCTAGGCCTAAGTTTCCTTGTGTGTTCTTCGGGCCACTTAACAGCATTATTGTAGTTCCGTGCCAGGACGCAGGATGAGACGATCGCTTTCTTGGAGCCTGGCAACTTTTAATAAGCAGAGAGATACACCATGGATACGTCTACTATCTGCTGATGCGAAATTGTTAGGCTCTGAGTCCCCGTCATTGCTGTAACATCATTCCTATCCCAGTTAAATGGGTACCACCACAACGTATGTTTGAAGTTGCGTGCATGCCATTGGTACATGTCACCATAGAAGCAGACGTGATTTGACTTGTGTGTGGTTTATTCACTGCTGTCGTCTATTTTGATTTCCCCTAAGGAAACTTAGGAAATGCGGGAGGGGAGGGAGGGAGGGGAAGGTGGATGTGAAGAGGATGGAGAGGGGGGGGGGACAGAGGGCGGGGATGGAGGGTTGGGGAGGGGGGCGGATCTGACCCAGGTTACTTCCGCTCTGAAAGATGCGTCTGTGTCTTGCTTATTCGCTCATAAATATCCACAGTGCGTCCCGATGACAATGACTCGGAAAGAACTCGTGAGAAAGGGAATCACGGGGAGTGGTGTGTGTGTGTGTGTGTGTGTGTGTGTGTGTGTGTGTGTGTGTGTGTGTGTGTGTGTGTGTGTGTGTGCGAGAGAGAGAGAGAGAGAGAGAGAGAGGGGGGGGGGGGGGACACAGACGAATTTAAAACAGGCAGATCAACACTCTCTCTCTCTCTCTCTCTCTCTCTCTCTCTCTCTCTCTCTCTCTCTCTCTCTCTCTCCTCTCTCTTGTATGGGCCTGCGGCCTAACAAATAAATCATCTCAGACTCAGACTCAGACTCTCTCTCTCTCTCTCTCTCTCTCTCTCTCTCTCTCTCTCTCTCTCTCTCTCTCTCTCTCTCTTTGGGGCAGAAAAGGAGAAGGGGTGGGAGATTTCATTTACTCTTCGTTCGAAAAATCAATAGCGTCTTGTTGCTCCTCCCCCCCCCCCCTTACCACCACCCCACCCCCACCACCAATTTGCAGGAAGTCTAGCTATATACGTATCATATAACCATCTTGTAATACTATGTCTCTAATGAGCTCTTTCCCCCTCCGCCCCCCCCCCCTCCCTCCCCTCCTACCCCCACAACGGGTTTAGTAGAAGTACTTTCAGTGGACAGCGATTCGAAAGTCATTTAGCGTCACGTAAGTCCCTCACTAGGGGGTCTATTACGGACAAAGACTAGACCCCACGGAAAGCTCCCACACGAGCAAGGGGAACTAATCGCTTACCATTCCCATATCGATCCGGATGTGATTGGCGGACTAGGTGAGCCAAAACTGTGTTAGTCACGGGTATTGGTCTCGCTTGAGGGATGAGACTCGGTGAGAGACATGCTCTCTGTAGCAGAGTCTTTATGTTTCAGCTCTCTCTCTCTCTCTCTCTCTCTCTCTCTCTCTCTCTCTCTCTCTCTCTCTCTCTCTCTCTCTCTCTCTCTCTCAGTCAAACTCTTGTTTCCAATCGCTTTCAGTGCAGATAGGTTATGCATGATTTTGTTACACCTCTCTCTCTCGGACGAAGGCGGAAAGGCTATACAACTGGGATTGTAATGACGTGTGGAGTGGGAATCTGTGTTGTGTGTTGTGTGGTGTGTGTGTGTGTGTGTGTTGTGTTGTGTGGTGCTGTCTGTCTGTCTCTTCTGTCTGTCTGTCTGTCTGTCTGTCTTCTCTCTCTCTCTCTCTCTCTTTTCCTCTCTCTCTCTCTCTCGTAATCCATCCTAAACCGCGATGGCAACGTTAAAAAGTATCAACAAGCAATAAAGCAAACAACCGAACAAGCAAACAAACAAAACACCAACAACAAACGAGAAAATGCTGTTATCAAAATATCACTGAACTACTCACAATCGATTACGCCAGACACTCCACGCTCCTGGTGAAAAAAAGAAAAAAAGAAAAAATCAAATACGTATATATTTCTCAAATGTAAACAGTTGAAACATTTTTTATTTTTGCCTGCCTTCTCTGAATCTTCATTGGATGAAATTTTAAACAATTTGAAATGAATGTGTGACATTGGATTAGCATTAACTCAGAGTCCGATTTTCACTTACCTACAATGAAGTGTAATGTATAGTATCTTTACGTTTGATGCTACTTGGACGGTGTGGATTTGTTGCTAAGTTTTTTTTTTCATTTGTAATTGTTGCTTTTTTTTTTGGAGGGGGGGGGGGGGAGGGGGGGGGGGGGCGGTGTCTAAGATCACATAGCGTAAATTGACATTAAATGGAAGAATAATTTTCGTGCGCTTAGAGTTGATTTCATCAAGATTTTGCGCCTTATAAATACCTTAATTATTATGAATTATTATTATTATCATTATTATTATCATCATCATTATTATTATCATTATTATTATTATTATTATAAACCTGGGCTTAGGGACACTGCTAAGGCTGGTTAACTGACACATCCACTGACACTTTTCCTCTGTTAAGTTGTGGACCTGCTCGATTGCTGACATGACTTGGAAGCAGGTCTATGTTCGCCCCAGTTCTGTATGCCGCCCCCCCCCCCCCCCCCCCACACACACACACACACACACACACACACACACACCCCACCTTCTCTCTCCTCCCCTCACCCCTTCCCTCTCTAGTCTGGACCTATATGTCGCCCAGGTATATATGTCCTCCAGGTCTGTATGCTTCCACCCCCTCCTCCTCCTCCTCCTCCTCCCTTCCCCCGCTCTATGTGTTATCCCCTAGTTCTATCTTCACCCTTGGTCTATATGCCATAGCCCTAGGTCTATACCTACCCACTCCCCCAAATGAATCTGCATCAAAGCTTATAAATACAAGTGTGTGTGATTATAAAACTGAGCAGTTCATTCCGGGAGTGCATGTGCACGCATACGCTTAGGGGAAGAGAGAGAGAGAGAGAGAGAGAGAGAGAGAGAGAGAGAGAGAGAGAGAGAGACGAGAGAGAGAGAAAGAGAGAGAGAGTGAGAGAGAGAGAGCCAAACAGACAGACAGAGAGGGACAGAGAGAGAGAGAGACAGAAAGAAGAGAGAGAAAGAGAGAGAGACAGACAGAGAGAAGGACAGACAGACAGACGGACAAACAGACATAGACAGAGACAGACCGACAGACAGACAGAAGGACAGACAGACAGACAAACAGACATAGACAGAGACAGAGACAGACACAGAGAGAGAGAAAGAGGGAGAGACAGACAGACAGACGGACAGAAACAGAGACATACATACATACACACACGCTTGCACGTGCACACACACACACACACACACACACACACACACACACACACACACACACACACACACACACATCTAAATCCACATACATAGCTATAGTTCTATATCTTTCTATCCATCTGTCTGTCTATCTGTCTTTTATTATGGTATGTATGTATGTTATGTATGTATGTATCTATTTATCTATTTATCTATTCATCTATCTATCTATGCATGCGCGCGCATGGGTGTGTATGCGTGTGTGTGTGTGTGTGTGTGTGTGTGTGTGTGTGTGTGTGTGTGTGTGTGTGTGTGTGTGTGTGTGTGTGTCTACCTGTCCGTCTGCTCGTCCCTCTGTCTGTCTGTCTGTCTGTCTGTCTGTCTCTCTCTCTCTCTCTCTCTCTCTCTCTCTCGATTGCTTGCTTGCTTGCTTGATTGATTGATTGTAAGTAAGTAAGTAAGTAAGTAAGAAGCATGGGTTGTTCGGGTGAGGGAGTAGGAGGGATGGAGGGTGCAGAGTGGTGTCGAAGATCAAAAGAAAAAAAAATAGAAGGGAAATGTCGGGAGAGGGGTCGAGGTGAGAGAAGTGGATTCAGTCGACCACTTCAGCGCTAGCTAGAGAGACACGAAGATCATGGGCATGGAAGATAAGGTGATGGTGGTGGTGACGACGAACGAGTTATATTAAGTAGCAAGACTTTCCAGTGATGCTGCTGCTGCTGCTGAGGGCAACTGTCAAGGTTTCTGGGGGATTCTTCGGCCTAGACGGATCTGTATCTGAGGAATGCGTTTATAAAGCTCTGTAAACACAACCTCTGCGAACGCCGCACTATCTTCCACTCTCGCGCCACTGTTTTTGGTTCGTCGGATAAGAAGTGTCATCTTCCTCTCAGGTCCTGGTTCTCTCTCTCTCTCTCTTCTCCTCTCTCTCTCTCTCTCTCTCTCTCTCTCTCTCTCTCTCTCTCTTATACATGTACCCACGATTTATGTGAACTAGATGTAGCTTTTGGTATGTCCGAAATGTATCCCCATGCCTCTTTGTTTTGAATAGCTGTCGGTGGCAAACGTTTTCCTTGAAAATGATATCATTCACAGCTAAGATTGTTGAGATTATGTTGTCTTTAACCTTCAGCGAATGAATATGTTGTACCCGCTCTCAAACTGTATATGTGCAGAGCGCTTCATTTGCGCCTGATAGTCTTTAACCTGATGCGAATAAGTTTTTAATCTTATGCGGAGTCTTCAATCTTACGCGTATAAGACATACTAAGTATGTGCCTCTGTCTGTGTCTATGTCCATTTGCTTCGTAATCAAATCCACAGTTTTCATCTAATCATCTCCATAGCTGGCATTATTGAAGATTCGCAATCTCGGCAGATTAAGAGCAAATTCCTTTATTGCGTCATAGCGTATCATTTGTACTGAAGCTACACAGCGAAGCGAAACGATGTGGGGATGTGAAGCGGGTTTAACGAAAGAGGGTTATGAGGGAAACCAGGGTGCATAGATGGACGAGGAAACCGGGGAGGGGGTGGGGGGGGGGCAGTGTGGATAGGCAGAGTTAAAGACGGGGACAGCTAATTTTACATATGAACTGCGTTCCATTCAGCAACCATTTTGCGCCGAATTTGAGAAGATAAGTGGTTGTTCGTTCTTCGTTTCCATTGTCCTAAATGTTGCTTCTTTTTGCCTGAAGAAGACCCAAGAGGTCGAAATGCATTGTGTTTTGTCCTGTAATCTTGTTGTCTATATCGTCTGGCGGAACGAATACCGTTTCTTTCTAAAATTCGCGTTCCAAATGTCTGTCTGTGTGTTTGCCCTCTTGTTCGTTATACAAATCAACAGTTTCCATCTGATCTCCCCCCGGACATGATGACTCATTAGGAAAGTGAACAGGTCGGCAATGAATCACCTTTGTGTTATACAATCGTTGAAGCTGCAATGTAATGCTACATCACTGCGAAGCAAAGCGATGTCGGGATTGGGATGGTGTCTAAGAGTAGTAAATGTGATCAGAGAGAGCGGACAGAGATGTGGAATAGACATACCATTTGCTGTGGGGATGGACTTGAGGTCTGGGGTGGAGACGAGTAAAATAGATGGTATAATGAAAGAAAGAGAGACGAGAGGGAAGAAAAAAAAAGAGGAGAAGAGTTGGAGGTGGCGAGACAATTGCCGGGGGATGGGGGAGTTCAGGTGAAACTGCTGGTCTCTGAATGCAAAAGGACTTAACATGGCTTTTTGAAGATTTTGATCATATTCGTACGATGTGATCGTTTCCCCTTTCCATACGGGGCCGAGCACTTGCATGGATACATTCCTCTCTCATCATGGAAGCGTGGATGCGTGGTATTGTGGTTTAAGTTGCGCCAGTGGCCCGTTACCTCCGTCTTCAGCTGGAGTTTTCTTTCGGGGTGCCTCACCCTTAGCTCATGGCCCATACGTCCTGCCCTGTGAGCACAGGGGGGATTGTTTCTCCGAGGATCCCACCCCGGGGCTAGAGGTGATACCGCGCCTCAGCATGGGCATCAGCTGCAAAGTCTAACCTCGACCATCTCAATAAGATACAGAACGAAGCTCAGCGTGTCATAACTGGCGCCATGAGATCCACCCCAATCCAGAAGATGGAGGAGACCACTGGGCTACAGTCATTGGAGGACAGAAGGGACACAAAGATCCTCATCCAGGCAGCAAAATTCAAACGCCTTGAAAACCATCCAATGAACAACAGAATGAGCAGACCCACCAAGAGCCGGTTGAAAAGAGGCAGCTTCATCCACCAGTCAAGACGCCTTGAAAGACAAAGCCCAGTCTTGATGGAACACGAAGCAAAGCCTATCCCGGCAAATGTCACCCACCCATCTTGGAAGAGGCAGGTGTTCCCAACAGTCGTCACCAGCATTCCCGGAGTGGAGAAGAGAGGAATACAGTCAGACACCCAAAGGAAGGCCCTGGCCATGGAGTATATCTGCAACCAGTACCCCCAGGAAGACTGGAACCATGTCTTCACAGATGGTTCCGCCACAGAAGCAACGAGGGATGGTGGAGCTGGAATCTTCCTCCGATACAAAGACGGAGACGAAGAAATTGCGATTCCAACAGGAAAATACTCCACCAACTTCCGAGCTGAGCGAGAAGCCCTCTGTGAGGCAGCCACAACAGTCTTGCAGAACTCCACAAGAACAACAGGGCAGGTGGTGGTGTTCTCTGACACTCTCTCCGTGCTCCAAGCCCTCAAGAACTCCCGCTGCAAAGAACAGAACCATCTCACTTCAGCCCTTGTTGCCCTGAATGCCAGAGTGGAGAAAGTGGTGATACAATGGGTACCAGCACACTGTGGCATCAGAGGCAACGAAAAAGCGGACATTCTGGCAAAAGACGGTGCACAGAAGGAGCAGGCCAACAACCTGGTGTCATACGATCAAATTAGGACAATCATCAAGGTAAGCAAGGTATAAAATGGCGCCTCCTGCATCCCAAATACAACCCAGAAGACACATACCATTTGCTGGGACGACGGGAACAGGTCAAGATCTTCCGCCGGAGGACTGGACACAATCGCCTGCTCCACCACATGCACACAAAATTTGGCATTGGACAGAGTGGAGAGTGCCCTTGTAGTGAGGGACCAATGACAACTGACCACATCCTTCAAGTCTGTACGACGTATGCAGCATCCAGGAGAAAGTACTGGCCAACACCGACAGCAGTGGAAGCCAAGCTGTATGGCACCCTGGAGGAACTGCGACGGACGCAGCCTTCATCGAGGACACCGGGCTGCTCATCTAACGGGATGGCGAACGAGGAAGAAGAAGAATTTCTCTCTCTCTCTCTCTCTCTCTCTCTCTCTCTCTCTCTCTCTCTCTCTCTCTCTCTCTCGTCCACTTATTTGGTTCTATCATCTTGCATACCTTTCATCTGGATAAATTGAGGATGTAGAAACATTGATGAATTTCTTGATATTGTTTTCGAAATAAGACTGATGGATTAAATGTATTTTGCACACAAAAAAACAACAAATTTCCATGAATGACATTTTCAACATTTGTTTCGAGTCTGGACTGACAATAATTAATTTAATGTGGATCAACATTTTAAAAAGGTAGCACTATTGTATGAGATTTCTTATTTGATTTATGCTATCTTTGATCGTGATAACTTGCTTTGTCTATTTTGCAGGCAGAGGGGAAGAAATTAAATTCATCATATTTTGAAAGGAAATCTTTAAAGAGGCACGGAACAGGGAATCGTAAATAAGGAACAA
>CM065738.1:17799460-17806960 GCA_033310375.1 Conus canariensis
AGAGAGACAGAGAGAGAGAGAGAGAGAGAGAGAGAGAAGAGACAGACAGACAGACAGACAGACAGACGGACAGATAGGCAGACAGACCGACAGCCAGACCTACAGACCTACAGACACACAGACAGACAGATACACAGACAGACAGACAGAATAATACGCACTGGCTCACACCTGATTGTCTCCATCCCCCTCCCCTTCTGTCTGTCTGTCTGTCTGTCTGTCTGTCTGTCTGTCTGTCTGTCTGTCTGTCTGTCTGTCGTCTCTCTCTCTCTCTCTCTCTCTCTCTCTCTCTCTCTCTCTCCAAACAATCAATCTTCTTCAAAATCAACTGTAATTAAAGACATCTCTGTCGAACAGCTGAACACCCACTTTTGCACTATTGCCAATAAAGTTGTCACGACAGATTCATCCAGATCAAACGACCTTCAAAAACTGAAACAATATTGCCAAGATAAAAACATCAAGTCTGAACTTGATATTCCACCAATAACAGGTTTTGAAGTTTATCACTACCTAACGCACCTAAAACAGTCAGGTACCTGCGGGGTGGATGGCCTAGACGGCAAAATCCTCAAACTATCAGCTCCAGCAATTACAGATACGTTAACATACGTCTTCAATTTATGCATCGACAAAAATCATTTTCCAGATAGTTTCAAAAAAGCGAAAGTCATACCTATCTACAAAGCAGGTGACAGCTCAGACCCTGCAAACTACAGACCAATCTCAATCATTTCCACTATTTCCAAACCTTTGGAAAAACACATAAACAAGCACACAATACACCACCTTAATACATACCACTTGCTTCATCCAAGACAGTCCGGGTTCCGACACAACCATTCATGCCACTCAGCCCTAATCAACCTGGTTGATGACTGGCTAAACAGCATTAACAACAACAGATATTGTGGTGTCCTATTTATTGATTTCAAAAAAGCATTTGATGTGATAGACCATAACCTTCTACTTAGAAAACTAAAATTGCATGGCTTATCCACAAAAACTCTTACGCTTTTTCACTCATATCTCACAAATAGGCAACAACGTGTAAAAATTAATACAACTTTCTCTTCATTTCAAACACTTTCCTATGGCGTCCCACAAGGCTGTATCCTGGGTCCCTTACTGTTCACAATTTACATCAATGATTTACCTCTCCATATCACATCCACCTGTGAACTCTTTGCTGATGATACAACAATACATACAAATCATTCTGATGTTACTATTCTTGCACACACTTTACAAGAAAGTGCGAATGACCTCGTCAAATGGACTGAACTAAATCACATGTCGCTTCACCCTCAAAAAACTAAATCCATGCTTATCACAACCAGGCAAAAAAGACAAAATCTCACTATTAAGTTTCCTCCTGTACATCTTAAAAATGAACCCGTTGAACAGGTTACATACCTCAAAGTGCTAGGAATAACAATTGATAACAATATGAGTTGGCAAGCTCACATAACCTCACTATGCAAAAATGTTTCACAGAAAGTTTATCAACTCTCCAAGATCAAACGCTTCCTCGACCTGCATTCACGCAAGCTCTTTTTTCAGTCTCATATTCAATCATACATAGACTACGGATCTACTCTATGGGACTGTGCTAGCGCTAACACCCTCAAACCATTGTTAAGCCTACACATTGTCTCGCTGAGCACTCAAATTAGTCCTCCTAAAAAGCAGTAGTCTTCTGGACTCGGACTATAAAAAGATTCAAGTTCTCCCATTAAGTCTGAGATTAGAATACAACAAAGGGATCATAATGCACAAGACTCTGTCTGGGAAGGCACCCTCAACATTAGTTCACAGATTCTCAATAAATTCCTCAAGGACTCTACCCAAACTTCATGTCCCTGTTCCTAGAATTGACTTATTCAAATCCAGTTTAACATATTCAGGTTCCTGTCAATGGAACTCGCTCCCTGAATCAACCAAACAACGCCAATGCATATCAACCTTCAAACACTATTATTTCAACCATCTTATGTGCCAGTACTTGCATACTCCGCCATAAATCCACCACCAATCACCACCACCCTCTTTGCCTTATGTATGTACCTGACTATTTAGAAAGTGTTTTTGTACTTGAAATGCACATGTATGTTGTTTTGTTTAGTAAGTATATCTTATATGAGTACGTGTGTGTGTGTGTGTGTGTGTGTGTGTGTGTGTGTGTGTGTGTGTGTGTGTGTGTGTGGTGTGTGTGTGTGTGTTGTTCCTACTACCTCCTGCCCTCTTGTCATTCTGTCGATATGCTTATATTATGTGACTCTCTCTCTCTCTCTCTCTCTCTCTCTCTCTCTCTCCTCTCTCTCTCTCTCCTCTCTCTCTCTCCTCCTCTCTCTCTCACGGTTCTGCTGGAATAACTTGATTTATTATCCATACGACATCCCCTCTTACCCGTGGCGACTGGGCTATCATTATGCATTTCCCACCTCCATTTGTGCTTTATTTCCTACCCCCCCCCCCCCCCCCCCCCCCCGGGTGCTTCCAAATCGATTGTCTTGTATCTCTTTGGAATTTTTTGATTGTCAGATTGTTCTAAACATGCTCTCTTATCGCACCCACTCTCGCCTCTCTCTCTCTCTCTCTCCTCTCTCTCTCTCTCTCTCTCTCTCTCTCTCTCTCTCTCTCTCTCTCTCTCTGCAGACTTACCCCGCACTCCCTTCGCTCCTGCGTCTCTCTCTCTCTCTCTCTCTCTCTCTCTCTCTCTCTCTCTCTCTCTCTCTTTATTTATTTATTTTTTTTTTAATTTTAATCCCGTATTGTATTGTAGTTCTAGTCACTTTTTGCATGCTTCCTTTGTTACCTTTTATTGTATATTGTTGACCCTACTCAGGGCGAGGACTGGATGTAAAAAAGCACATCAGTGCTTATCTATTATCCTCGTAAATAAAGAATTTTGTCTTGTCTTGTCTTGTCTTGTCTTGTCTTGTCTTGTCTCCTCCCACTTTTAGCTGACCATTGGGATTAGACATCCATGCCCCTGACACCGCTCAGCTTCTTGGAGTCGTTTCCCTCATACCCCTACATTGGCCTCACTCCCTGGACCCCGCCAGGGGCCTTCGCCGGTCACGTGATTCCCAGAGTAAAACTGGACCTCTCCACCTCAACCCCTTATAAATACCCAGGTCTGGTCTTACTTCGTATTCATTCATTTCTTTCTTCATTCGTATATTCTTTCATTTTTTTGTTGTTGTTTTTGTGTTTGTTTGTTTCTTTCTTTTAAAAATATCTTTCTGACTGAGATTTTAATGGGCGTTCGGACGAAAGAAAATGAGAACGGTTTGATTCTCTGGGGATTTAATTGTGATTTTAGGGGTGTTTGTTCTTGGTCTTTTTTCTTTTCTTGTTTTTCTTTTTTTTTTTTTTTTTGCTGCGTAGTCCCCTGAGAACTCTCTTATGGTATGTAACTTCCACACCGACTACTTCAGTTACTCCCAGACGCGTTTACGTCGAAGCCTCAGCACCGGCAGTGATCAACAGTGAACTATCAATGTCAGGTCGTCATACGGCAACCCACCAGAGGAGACACTGCACTGTTAGCGAGTCACTTCCAGTGGTGTTCAGTGGCTGGTGCCGATCCTGATCCTGCTAAGCTCTTCACTGACGACAGTAGTTGTGTAGTCGCGAGAACGACATAAGACTCACGCCGGATAGACAGAGAGAGAGAGAGAGAGAGAGAGAGAGGAGAGAGAGAGAGAGAGAGAGAGAGAGAGAGAGAAGAGGAGCGCCACCAGGTCCATCCAATGTCAGTGCCCATGAACAGATTGACACTGACCAGTTCCACATCGTCTCACCACAGGCATGGAGGTAAAGGAATCAAATCTGAGGTCTGCTTGAGATCAGATGGCATGGAGGCCCCGCTGAATCTGAGACATCCGTCCTGAACGATGGTCCGCGAGGATGAGGATGATAACATGAAGATCCACTGGGGACTGAGATGACAGGCCAAGACTGCAGTCTCGTGTTTCTTCTCACGATACTTCCCGGCGTTAATTAATCAAACCCCGAGAGATACGGACATCTGGGGTGTTGATTGGGAGATCTGAGCAACTCCGACTGAGACGCATCCGAGGGAGGATTCAAACCTGACTACTTGGTTTCAGACTTTCTGTTTGAGTTCATAGGGCGCAGAAGAGGTGGTCTTGAATCACTGTGGACATCTGTTGGATTAGAACCTACGACCTGCTAATTCGCAGCCACTAAACCACAGGGCATTGGTCAGCCAGATGAAGAAAAAAAAGAAAAAAAAGAAAAAAGAAACAATTGCTTTACTCAGTTTCACGATTTTCCGATGCCTTTTCTTTTTTTTATTTTTTCTTCCCCCCCCTCTCCCCCCCCCCCCCCCCCCCCCCCCCCCCCCCCCGCACGCCCACATATTAGGTTACCCAAGCCAACCGATAAGATCAGCCCCGCGGCTGAGGTGTATTATACAGGCCAGTCACGTCTTCTTTTCCGTGAAATTTGGGCGGATGAGATAACGTAGTGAAGAACGACTAGCCTTCTTACATCAGCAAGCAAACATGTCAGCAGCAAACTGTGAAGGCAACTGACTGGGCAGAGCTGTGGTCAGAGTTCAGGGTTACCGTCGGGGATGAGGTTGGTCACCCATCAGGGTCAAGTAATAACTTAACATCCTGAAGAGATGTACATCTGTTTGCTTTTCTGACCTGAGTGCTTTTTTATCTAATGTGGAAAACTAGTTTTCTTTCTTGAGATCGAAGAAAAATATGTTAATGCTTGATGACAGGATGGAAATATAAGCTTAATTTGTGGATTCTTCGTGTCCGTGTGTGGTTTGGCGGAAGGATTTTGGGGGTAAAAACTTTCTGTCGATACTGCACAATGGCGCTTCTGCCCACACCCTTCAGAGTAAATTTCAAGGCTTAAGCCAAATAACTTTCAATATCTTTTTCTCTCATTTTTTCCTGTTTTCCATCTTATGGCTTCATCTCGAGAGGTCGACACGTCTGTTAATGAAAATCGAAAATCTAGTTTGAAATAACTAATAAGGAAGAGAACTTTTGCTTCCATGCTGACACAGTTATATGTCAATAAATCCAAACTAATGCCGCTTCCAGCACCAATCAGCTTAGCGCAAACGTAGCGGCGGAGAATACTGAAGAAATCAAGAAATCGTCAGTGGAAGGAGGAAGGTTCAAACCTACCTGGTGGCACGGTCAGAGCAGTCAATTCTCAGTTCAGCACCAAATTTTAACTTGTTATTGTTTTTGTCCCAAAACTTCACTTCTGTACTAAGCCTTCAGTTCTGCGCTCAAACTCCATTTCTGAACTAGTAGTTTACTTTTGCTCTTTAGCATTACTTTTGTACTGAAATTTCGATTCTTCTGTGAATCTTCAATTCTGTGGTAAGGTTGCAATGGTGTACAGACAAAAAAAAAGAAGAAAAAATCACCTATCTATTGAAATTTCAATTCTTTGTTAAAAACTTAACATCTATTCTCCCCTTTTGTGGATAAGGACATCGCTTCGGTACTATATCTTCAGTCTTGTACACAAAACTTACACTGTTATGCCTTATAGCTTCATGTCGTCCCAAAAGTAAATCTGACAGGAAAGCTTACAGGTCTTTGTCTCCAGAGAAGGTGAACGAATTCTTAAGACAAAAAAAGTGATAGTAAAACCATATAAAGATGCTCCTGTTTTCTGCATCATAATGCTGGGTTGATTTCGATGTGGTTTGGTATAGGTAGCTCCTCTCTTCAAACAGATGGTGTTGGGGGACAGCCACTCAGACAAATGTGACGGCGTGTCGTTCACGAATGAGGAGATTTAGACTAATGTCGTCACGACGACGGGTTTACGTTAGAGAGAGAGAGAGAGAGAGAGAGAGAGAGAGAGAGAGAGAGAGAGAGAGAGACAGACAGACAGACAGACAGACAGACAACAGACAGACAGACAGACAGACAGACAGACAATGAGACACACATAAACACATAGAGACAGAAAGAGAGAGACAGAACAGAAAGACAGCTGTCTCTCTCCCTCTCTCTGTGTGTCTCTCTCTCCCTGTATCCCTCTCTCTCTCTCTCTCTCTCTCTCTCTCTCTCTCTCTCTCTCTCTCTCTCTCTCTCATCCCCTTCTCTCTCTGTCCCTCTCTCATCCCCTTCTCTCTCTCTCCCTCTCTCTTTTTCCTTCCTCTATCTCTGCCCCCCCCTCTCTATCTTTGTCTATCTCCCCCCCTCTCTCTCTCTCTCTCTCTCTTTGTTTCTATCTCTCACTCACTCTTTCTCTGTCTCTCTCCCTCTCCATCCCCCCTCTCTCCCTCTTTCTCTGTCTCTGTCTCCCTCTCTCTCTGTCTGTCTCCCCCTCTCTTTCTGTCTCTGTCTCTGTCTGTCTGTCTCTCTCTCTCTTTCTCTGTCTGTCTGTCTGTCTGTCTGTCTGTCTCTCTCTCTCTGTCTGTCTCTCTCTCTCTCTCTCTCTCTCTCTCTCTCTCTCTCTCTCTCTCTCTCTCTCTCTCTGTCTTTCCTAATTCTTTTCTTTCTTTCTTTCCTTTCTCCGAGAGTTTCAACATATTATCTGCTGGGAACAGGTGTATAAACATCCAGCTCCCATTGTCCGCACACATTCGTGTCAGCAACTGCAGCTTATGTGCGAATAAACTCGCCGTCACATTGTTCACAACACCCACACACAAGCTAACGTGATTCCCCTCCCTTACTCACCCCTACCCCCTCTCCCCCCTCTCTCTCTCTGTCTCTGTATCTCTCTCTCTCTCTCTCTGTCTTTCTCTCTGTGTGTCTCTCTCTGTGTCTCTGTCTCTGTCTCTGTCTCTCCCTCCCTCCCTCCCTCTCTCTCTCTCTCCAAAACAATGAAATAAGTAAGTTAAAACATGCCGTAATGTTAGTCACGAGAGTGAATGGAAGTTAAAACGAAAAAAATCTTTAAAAAAAAAACCAGTTGTTTCGTCCCCCCCCCCCCCCCCCCCCCCCCCCCCCCCCGTCCAATCTTTTGTGTCACCTTCGTGGCATTGCACTCACGCCGCTCATCCCCCACCCCCACCCCACGTCCACAGCCATAGCCCGGCCCATCCCGCCGCCGCTGCAGCACCAACAATCCACAGGGAGCAGTCAATGTCAAGTCGTCAAGAGGCAACCCACCGGAGGAGAGACTGCACTGCTGCCGAGTCCCTTGGATGGTGTTCAGTGGTGTCTGTTCTGATCCAGTATACGCAGGACACCACCTACTAAGCATGAGGAAGGGTTTGTTTGTTTTCTGTTTGTTTGTTTGTTTGTTTGTTTCATGTTGTTTACAGCGCAACGGGGGTCGACGAAGGCAATTTGTGAAGTATGGAGGAGTGGGTTGGGGGAGTCAATGGGTAGGACAGTGGTGGGAGGGGGTGGGGGTGGGTGGGATTGTGCACGATTCGGGCTGGAGAGTAAATGGTGTCGGGGGGGGGGGGGGGGGGGAGGGGGTTTGGAGGCAGGGGTAACAGGTGGAGGGGAGGGGGGGGGGGCATTAAGAATT
>CM065738.1:17814460-17819460 GCA_033310375.1 Conus canariensis
GCCGGTGTCGCGTGAAATCTGGGAACGTGATATCTGGGAAGGCTTCCCAGATATCACAGAATTTTTGGGAACGCGTTCCCAGAATGTACTGTGATATCTGGGAAGGCCCATGATGTCTGGGAACGTGGTCTTTCAGAGCTCAGAAGGGCAGAAAGAAGACGAAAAAAGAATGGATTTTCGAGATAAGGTAGGATACAATTTATTTAGGTGCAATTGAGATCTTTGGCCTTCTTGTCACTTTTTTTTCTCATTAATTTCTTGGCATGATTTTCACAAAGTTCCCAGATTTCACGATTGGAAGTTCAGGAAATCTGGGAACGCGTTCCCAGATATCACGGTAAATCTGGGAACGCGTTCCCAGATATCACGGTTCCCAGATTTTCTACGACACCGGGACTGTAGCGGAACAAGCCAGGCTGTGGCTGTGAACGGGGGACCGGAATGAGCCACTGAGGTGGCACAATAAATGAGACAGAGGGGGAAAAAAATCTGATCAATCTGCCTTGAGCAATTTTTGTATCTTGCGAAAGGGATCCTGAGACGAGATTCATTCACACAAGAACTGGCGATGCGGCTGGTGTATCACTGCTATGAGGGATATGACAGGCGAAGGGAGTAAAAGAAAAACGGGGTGCAAGACAAAAATTCAAATCAACAATGTGACCATCCCTTCAAGCTCTTCTTGCTGCTGAAGAGTTAGCGTTTTTTGATCGCTTCATGTACATTTTGGAAAAGGTTACTGCGCTTCGCGCACAAATGAGAGGACATTACAATTGCCCGCCGTTTTGTTTTCGCATTTGAGAAACTCCGAAATCCTGCAAACTCTGACCTTTTCTTTGCTCTGCTGGCCGGCCGCTAGGCTGTGCTATGAGACGTTTGCGCTTGCCGAGCAAACGAAAATTCTCGCACCACGTCTCTAGGAAACGCCTCTGAGGATCCGCCTCCAGATCCGGATTCGTTAGATACTGATTTTATCTTTGGCCCGCCTTGTCTCTTTTAACAAAGTCTGGCTAAAATAGCTTGAGCATTTTTGCAGAATGATGTTGACCTACAAACAAGCAAACGGATACCAGTGAGCTTCGAATCTCCTTGGCGGAGATAGCAAGAAGATACTCAGGAGGGTCAAGGTCGACAAGATCCTGTATCCATTGTATGGTCCGGATCTTCATCTCAGTTCATTGGAATCGCCCCTGCACCATATTCGCAGCCTTCAGCAAGTTTCGGTAAAATCGCTCAAGACATTTTTGCGTGATCTTGCCGAGAGACAAACAGAGCAGCAAAACCAACGGACACACAATAAATGAAGAATAGAAGAAGAAAAAAAGAAGAAGAAAAAAGAGGGGGGAAACGAAAAATAAACAAAAAACAAACAAACAAACAAAGGCATCAGAAAAACGAAACAAAACAATGAGATTATCCTCGAAAAAAGAAGGTATGAAGGTAAGAGGAAAAAGAAGAAAAAAAAATGGAAGGATGCAGTCAGGATTTAGTTCGGGGCGGTTTGCAGAAACGATAAATGGAACGAAACAATGAATGACTGGCTGTACTAGTCAGGGGAAAAAAATCCGTAGTTAATTATTATTAAAGGAGAAGAAAAACACGCTTTACAGACTTTCAGAACAGACAAGACCGATGAATTGATCACACAGGTAGAGAAATGTACCAGACAAATAACTTACAGAATGATACATGAACTGTAAGCTTCTCAAAAACTCACGAGAATATAATACCCCTCCACCCCCCTCCCCTCCCTTCTTTGTTTCTCCTGGTTATTTTTTTTTAAAAAAAGCGTAAAAGAAGGGCCCCTGTACCATACAACCAGCAGGACACGACTGGACGTTCATTGGAACGGTCAACTTAGAAGTGCTGTAGGGAAAGCACTGACCTCTGACCTCTCTCGAGGTCAGCAGATCCTGGTTCTGCCCTTTGCTTTGCGTCCACACAATAATGCAGTGGGTTAGTTGTTCTTCTGTCATATTTGATCTTTTCACCTAGTTTCGTGTAAAATCGTTCTGTTGGTTGGTTGGTTGGTGTGTGTGTGTGTGTGTGTGTGTGTGTGGGGTGTGTGTGTGTGTGTGTGTGTGTGTGTGTGTGTGTGCGTGCGTGTGTGTGTGTGTGTGTGTGTATGAACTTGTGCGTGCGTACGTGCGTGCGTGTGCGTGTGTGTGTGTGTGTGTGTGTGTGTGTGTGTGCGCGCGCGCGGTAATCTTGATGAACAGATCCAGCTCTCTGATCCGGATCCGAGGAGTGTGTTCTTGGACCGTACGCTTTTTTCTTTTTCTAACATGTTTCGTTAAATTTCCTCTTGGTCAGTCTTTTTTCTCCATGATCTTCCTAACACACGGAGACACAAACAGACCAACAGATGGGGATGAAAAGATAGCTCGTCTGTCGAAGGACATCAACAACAGCAAACAGCAGCGAAGAAAATGGTTTGAAGTGTCACGCCTATCGCTAACAAAAGATAGCTCGTCTGTCGAAGGACATCAACAACAACAAACAGCAGCGAAGAAAATGGTTTGAAGTGTCACGCCTATCGCTAACAAAAGATAGCTCGTCTGTCGAAGGACATCAACAACAACAAACAGCAGCGAAGAAAATGGTTTGAAGTGTCACGCCTATCGCTAACAAAAGATAGCTCGTCTGTCGAAGGACATCAACAACAACAAACAGCAGCGAAGAAAATGGTTTGAAGTGTCACGCCTATCGCTAACAAAAGATAGCTCGTCTGTCGAAGGACATCAACAACAACAAACAGCAGCGAAGAAAATGGTTTGAAGTGTCACGCCTATCGCTAACAAAAGATAGCTCGTCTGTCGAAGGTAGAAAGAAACTCGTGGAGAGCGTGGCAGCAGAGAGTCCTCAGAAGAGAAGCCCCCTTCAAGCAAGTGTTTCGGCCCTTATCTCCTGACACTCTAGGGGGGTTGGGCCACACCCGGTTCATGACTCCGGATGTCCCTCTGCTGCCCCTTTTTTTTTTCCCATCTTGGGACGAGCCATGGCTGGGATTCGAACCCATGACCCTCTGGACATGCTCTTTTTCCACTTAATGACTCGCGCTTTAACCACTGAGCCACAGGGACACCTGATATTTGTAGGGAAATTAAGCCTTATGAAGTTCACTTTTGTTCCTCCTTGACCAGATCCAGCTTGAACACCTCTCTGCCGCTTCTGCCATTGCTTTCAGGGCTCTGGTTTTTTCCTTCCCTGCAACTGAGAGCTGTTTCATGAGGCTGTATGCAGACGTTCCTACAAACCCCCTAGCTCCAATTTCTGCAGTGAGGACTTTGACCTGATAGCCTTCTCTCCTCAGGCTGTTTGCCAGATCAGCATACTTTTCAGTCTTGTAGATTTGAGCTGCCTCCATTCTGTTCTCATATGGCACCGTGAGCTCGATCATGATCAGCTGCTTGGTTGACTTAGAGTGGACTACTATGTCTGGTCTCATGCCACTCTTGCTGATGATCTCTGGGTGACTCTTCCATTCTGGGAGGTCTGCAGTGCACTCCCAGTCATCTGCCCCGTCCAGCAGACTCTGCCTGCATGTTTCGAGTGGCACTGTTGTTCTTGGCCATGATTTGCTGCCTCCTGCCGTGAAGAATGTTGCGGGTGCTTTTGGAGTCCTGATTTTCCCTTTTGTGGTGTTGGTACTAGCCCAGACTACTTGTACAATTTCTTTGAGCACTTGGTTGTGCCTCCATGTGTACCTTCCTTGAGCCAGAGCTACTTTACATGAGCTTAGGACATGCTCCACTGTTTGTTTTTCATGGCAGAGGGGGCATGCAGGATCGTCTGTTTTCCCCCACTTCACCAGGTTTGCATTTGAGGGCAGAAGGTCATATGCAGATCTGAGAATGAAGCTGATCCTGAGAGGGGCCATGTGCCAAATGTCATTCCAAGTGAGACTTCTTTGGAGTGCATTCTCCCACGTTGTCCATTGCCCTTGCTGGCTCTGCTGGACTGCTTTTTGGAGTCTTTTTTGGTCTTCTTCTTTTCTCATCTCCTGAATCATCATGTCTCTTTTGGCTTTTCCTTTGGCCTTTGACCACCATTCAGTTTTGGTCACCCCCAGTCCCTGTCTGTTGGTCTGTGTGTGTCCTGTTATTTCTCTGGTCTTGAGACTTTCTTTTGCAGAATCCATCGCCTCTTGAACTTTCCATTTTCTGCCTGTCTTCAGCTGGGGCTTAATTGCTTCTACCACCTTGTCTCCTGAGTCCTCCAGCATGCTTTGAAGTCTGATCTTCCCTGCTTTGTATTCCTCCAGGATGGATTTCAGGGGTAGTTTCAGCTTTGCTTGGCGACAGTACAGCACTATGTCAGTCAGACAGGGTGGGACACCAAGCCATTTCCTTGTGAACTTGTTGATTTTGGCTTCCATTGCCTCCACTATGCTGGTGCAGATGTCGTATATCATCAGAGGCCATAGCAGCTTTGGTATCAGCATGAACTGCAGACACCAGACCTTGTATTTGCCAGGGAGCCCACACTGGTCAATGGTCTCCAAGCCTTCCTCCGCCATCTGCTTGGTTTCTTTTGCTCTTTGTGTGTCTTTCAGCGTATCATCATACCATCTTCCAAGGCTCTTGACTGGTTCTTCTGTGACTGTTGGAATGGCCTGGTTGGCAACACTGAAGACCACAGATCCGGCCACTTTTCCTTTCCTCAGTGAGAGACTCCGTGATTTCTTTGGCTTGAACTTCATTCTGGATGAGGCAACTATGTCGTCCAGCCTCTCCAGCACATGACGTGTCTCGTCTTCTCTGGATGAAATCACTGTAGTGTCATCCATGAAGGCCTTGAGAGGAGGCATCTTGTATCCATCGCCAAGGTCTGTTTGTCTCGCGTTGTTTGTTGCTGCTTTCAAGATGAGTTCCATTGCCAGCACGAACAGTATTGGGGAAATTGCACAGCCCATTGCAATACCCACTTCCAAGTTGATCCAGTCTGTTGTGTACTCCTTGGTAGAGAACCGCATTGAGAAGCCATTGAAGTACTTCTTG
>CM065738.1:17824460-17826960 GCA_033310375.1 Conus canariensis
TCGACTCTCAATGATGTCTTCTACTCTTGCGGATGTTGAAGCCGTGAAGATGCACGGGTCGACAGGAAAGAGATTCGGACAGTAGAACACACGTGCTGATGCCGGCACTCCTGACTGTTGAGAAAAGGTTAATTATCATGAACCACAGCAATGACTCATCATACGAAGAGCTCCACGCCACTGAAGTATGTCTTCCTGCCGACGACGACTCACCACTGTGGAATGACTGACCAAGGTCGCATCACGCTGATGCGCTTCCATGGGGACTGTGAGACTGCCGCATTACTGATAACATTGAGCTGGCTTTGACAGCTCGGCGTTGATAACCCGCTGGGAGCGGGCTATGTACACACCGTCATTGTCGACGCTGCAGAGACGCGCAGTACCGTGTACCCAGCAGCCGATGTTCTCTCTGAAGCTGACCGCTGTGATAAGACCATGATAACCATGTCACGGCCCGGTTGCTGGAAAGCCCAGCCAGATGCGCGTGCTCTCAGATGACGCGTGAAGATCGTCAGGGTCAGCCAGGCGAGGCGTGGAATGCACACAGTCTCAGTCCATTGTCGTGCAGTTGGGACGAGATGGTTACGTTGAGCTGGGTCAGCTGTGACCGGCAGACGAGGGAGGCAGGAAGTGACGTCACAGTCCAAGGACCGGCATGCTTTTCTCAGCCTCTAGTCTTCTAGCCGAAGTCACTGCCCTAACTGCATGTTCAAAAGCAAAACCTTCCGTCAGTGTTCTACTGGAAGACCGTGCACTGAATACAGAATAAATTAAATATGAACGTGTGAACTCGCCTGCTTGAGAAGAAGTCAATATATATTACGGACTTCTACTGCAAACTGTGCTTCAAAATTCACAGATTTGGACACGTGTAAAGCGTAATGACAACAAACCTGTGGACATAATCTACAACATTGTGATGAAAGAAAACCTGACAGTCATTGCAACGATTACGAAACACCTTGGAACCAACCGCTCAAAGTTAAAGTCGCTGTTGGGCAGGAGGAGGGGGAGGAGTTGGGTAAAATCACACCACAAGTATTCTTATATATTGAAATTCCAGTATCGCAGAAGACGCCCGTGTTTATTGTTTTGTTGTTTGGTTGTTTTTTTTTCTGGGTGGTAATTACTTCATGAGGTAGGTATGTAGGTAATCTTCACTCCTGAGTCCCAAGTCCCGAACAGTCCAACGGATCGCTTTGTCTGAGCGGTAAGCAACAGGTGGACCGGGCATGTGTACACACAGTCACCTTCCCACAGCGCCACGCCGCGCATCAACTTTAAGTGATGGCCCCGGGGCCGAGGTGCTAGACTTGTACCCCCATCCAAGCATCATACGTCTGCCCCTCACCCCTCGCCCGTCCCGTCGGCGTCTGTCTGACCCCGGCCGCCGGACGGCGATCGATGCGGCGAAAAGTGCCAAGGGAGGGAACTGCGGAGTAGACGGTATTGCAGAGAGAGCGGGGTAGAGATGGGGGGGGGGGGGGGGGGTAGGAGTGGGGAGAGGGGAGGAAGAGAGGTGTTTGGGAAGGGGGTGGGGGTACGTTTGTTATGTCCTATATTGGCTTGAAGAAGTTCAGCTGTGCTCCTTTCCACTGTTTCCGTGGGTCAAGATGATTTGGGGAAGCGTAACGGCATCGAGAGATCCTCGTCACTCCGAGTCTGTACGTTGTGTAAGCCAGGACAAATCTTAGGTTGTCTTTTTAACTTTTTTCTTTTCTTTTTTTTTTCTGGTGTCGGAGTTCCGTAAGACAGTTTCTCTGCACGGCTTGTGATGCTTGCGTTACATCATTGTAATCATCATCAACTGGGTCCACCTTCCCAGCCAAACGGACCCCGTCTTGTGGGACCCACGCCTGGTCCTCGTCTTCTAGATTCCGCCTGCTTTCCCCGGAGATGGTGGGAAGTTCTCTTTGGTGTCGATCGTGTGATCTGAAATATGAATTGTCTGGAATCAGACAGAAGAAACGGGACGTGGAAAGAAATACATTTGCGGATCTGGAAGAAAGAAGGAAAGAAAGAAAGAGAGAGAGAAGAAAAAACTCAAATTAAGCAGCTGTGATAATGGATGTAATGCACAGCGATAACGGTGCTGACAGTAGATTAAATATGCATTGCTTAAAAGCCTTGCCGACCGCAAAATGGACATGAGATAATCAATAGTAGCACCAGCAGTGGTAGTGAATTTAGTAGTAGTAGTAGTAGTAGTAGTAGTAGTAGTAGTAGTACTAGCAGCAGCAGCAGCAGCGGCAGAAGCAGCAGAAGCAGAAGCAACAGGAAAAGTTGTACTAGCAGCAGCGGTGACGGTAGTAGTGCCAGCAACAAAGGCAATAGATCTAATGGTAGTCGCTGTAGTTACAATAATGCTAGCTGCTGCAGCAGCAGCAGCAGAAGAAGAAGTAGTAGTAGTAGTAGTAGTAGCAGTAGTAGTAGTAATGGAGTGGTAGTGGGTGTTGGTCGTGGTAGTGGTAGAAGTTGTTGTTGTTGCTGTTGCTGT
>CM065738.1:17834460-17846960 GCA_033310375.1 Conus canariensis
TAAGAAAAAAAAACAACAGAAAATTAAAAATGTTAAAAAGTGATCTTAAAACACACACAAAAAAGATTCAAGACCCCAAACGTATTCTGAATAAGTCCACCACAGAAAAAAAAAAAAAAAAAACGCAAAAAAAACAACACAATACATCGGGAGAAAAAAAACAAAACAAAAATGAGCACGTGTGTATATCAAATGACAGGCCATGAAAAAAGAAAAAGAAAAGAAAAAAACCAAGCCAATAATCAGGAACGATAACTGTGGAAGGAAAGACAAGAGACACCGTGTTGGGCCACACAGTGTTATCACTGACCAGACAGACCACGATGACGAACACATCTATCCATCCGTCCTGCCTTCCGTCCGCTCGTCCATCGGCCGGCCTGCCCCTTCTCACTGCGGAAGCCACGTGGAGACTTGGGTCTTATGGAAGGAAGTGGGGGAGAGGTGCGGGGGAGGGGGGGGGGAGTGGGGGGATTCTGGAACTGTCCGATCCTCCTGAACAGGAGAGTGAGCTGGAGGACGAGGAGGAGGAGGAGGGGGGGGACTTTTGGGGTGGGAGGGAGGATGTGGGCGGGGAGGGAGGGAGGAGGGAGGAGGAGGCGAGGGGTGGGGGAAAGAATACAAGAATATTTCAAGAAGAGAGTGTGGGGGAGGGGAAGGGTAGAGCACAAGGGTGTATTTGAAGGGATGAGGGTGGACTGGAGGGAGAAGGATAGGGAGTGGGGATGGGGGGGGGGAGGAGGAGGACGAGGGTGAGGGAGGGAGGGAGGTGGATGCACCACTGTGGCGTCGAAGGCTCGGCTCGTCAAGGAGAGGAAGAGACGGGTCTGGCGGAGACACAGGGCCGCATTGTGTGACACCGATTTACTAAAGGCGCCACCAGATCAGTCCGCGGCCGTCCGCTGAGTGAAGAAGTCAACGAGTTATCAACCGCAGCTGCCTGCTGTGTGCGTGCTGTGCCGTGCTGTGCTGTGTTGTGTACATGCCGGGTCTGCTTTGTCCCAAATGGGACCGGAGGCCTGAACATAAAGAGAGTATCTTCTGATAGGGTCGCCGAACTTCAAGGACGGGGGGCGGCAACAGCTTTGATCGCTCTTCATCTTAATCTGTTCGCTAAGGATTTGTTCTGCGCTTGAACAGGCGTCGGTCGTCGGGCATAGCCTACTACCATGGACAAAGCCTACTCTCTCTCTCTCTCTCTCTCTCTCTCTCTCTGTCACCACGCACCTGTTCCACAGTCAGTAGGGGAAACAACAATCAGCCGCCAAGCCATACTCGCTCACACTCCCGGATTAATTAAAATATAAGTAAGCCTACAACATAACAGTGTTAAAAGTCGTGCCATTGTTCTCTTCTCCTTTCTTAGTAAATCAAGTCTCCCTCTCACCGAGTCTCTCCTCCCTTCCTTCCCGCACTGTTTAATTGCAGCCCGTCTTCCACCACGCGCTCGGGAAACAGAGATGTAACAACAATAACGCCAAGCCATGATGATGTTCTCCTTTTCAAACATGATAAATGAATGTGTGGAATTTTAAAGATGCGAGGTATTCAAGGTTGACTATTTTGGTGCGTACTCTGTTAACCCCTTCCCCCTCCCCTCTCCCACCCTTCATTTACATTATGTGCTCACCGACTTGTCCTTTCATCTCTGTCTGTATACAGTGTGTTTTGTCAAAGTCACAGCCTGTCTTTTAGATTGATGTTTATTGAGCTCAATAGTGACGTATTACTGATTCTGGTAAAGTCATAAAATCTTCTGCATGACATATGCTTTTTTGAAATACTGAGACTCTATCGTTTAACAAATCGCAGTTGGATAACTCTTCATTCAACCAGTCACAGTTGGGTAGCTTGCCTATCAACATGGATAAGATTTTCTTTCCCGTCACCAAAGCTGATCGACTGCTGTGGCCACTGATCTATATGATCGACCTTGATCAAACTCATTGAAGGCAATACATTTGAAAGAGTCTTGATCAAACTCATGGCAGGCAATACATTTGAAAGAGTCTTGATCAAACTCAGTGCAGGCAGTACATTTGAAAGAGAAACAGATGCTATGTTATGTGTGGTCATGTGGTAGCCAGAGGACTTTGCGCGGTCTAATGATCTGTTTCGCTGCGTTGACAGGGGCATCATCATTTTAATGGCACACCAGTTTTTCCATAAATCTTTTGGGCCAAGGTGATGACTGGTCTAAGCACCTGAAAGAATATCCCATAATAGTCTAAGGTTGAGGGCCCAGACTAACAGTGACGTAATTTTTTTTCTAATCTATATTTTGTCTTTTTCCCATGCCCAGACCATTTCTATTTTCAGCTCCTCATGAAAAAATGTCCCACACGTTCCCAATGTCTGCGGCCTTCTTAAGACAAGACGCATTTGCTGTTTGCCAAGCAAATACCATGATGTGCGATATAAGGGGGAGGAAATCCTGATGATTGAGAGAGCAATGGCTATCAGCATGATCTCTTTGGCTCGAACCTCTCCCAGACAGGAGGTACACGGTAAGACGATGTATATCAAACTGGCTTTCCCGCTACTAGGTTGGGTCAAGATGAACGGCTTTCTGGCGTGCCAAACTGAATCTTGTAATGTGTAGCTCTTTTGTTCTTAGGAAGTAGGCATGATCCGGAGGATAGAACAGAGTTGGACACTAACATATATTTCTCACTCCGGAAGGCGTCAGGACTGAGAATCTTAACCCTGATCCATTAACTGGAGTCCATGGTGGGTAGGTAAGCGAGGGATGAAAGATCAAATCCATGGCTTCAAGCAATTAACTCTCCCCTAAACCCTCTCCCTGTCGCCTCCATTTCCCACTTCCCCTTCCCTCTCCGCTTTCCCTCCCGCTTTGTTCCCAGTGATGGTAATTCTGATGAAGATGTCTCTACTACTTTTGCCTTCTGTCTGCAGTTCCTTATCAGCCATTTAAACCGTTCCCTCTGAAAGTCCTCTCCCGCGTGCTACCCCCTACCCCTCTCACCCCCACTCCCCTCTATCATTCCCCTCCTTCTCTGCTGCCAGTGAAGGTAAGCCTGACGAAGACGTCTTTACATCTACCTTCTGTGTGCTACTCCTTCTCAGCCATTTCAAAACATATTCCTTCTGAAAGTCCTGTCTGAATTGCTCGGCTGCATGCTCTGGATTTTACGATATAAAAATTGTCCGACTCCAAGCATAATGACTTTATCATGTTTTCAGTCTCACTTTTAGATCTGGAAGCAAATGATGGCTGTAATATCATCATCCATCCAGAGCTTATGAAATTCTTCTAATTCTTTTCCACCTGAAAGCTGAAGGAAATAACATTGCTCTTACTTGAGTTCTTTGACACATTGGCATTCAAAGTAATAAAAGAGATGTCTGCCTGGCTGAGAGTGCCACAAAGAGAGAAGATGCCTCAATTCTTAATGCTTTACACTTATTAAAATTAATGTGAGAATTCTCCGGCAAGAAGACTGGTTTTAAAAAAACAAAACGAATAAAGAAAAACAAAAATCAACAACTCTTTCCCTAATTTTAAAAAGAATTTAAAGGGAATCAGCCAGTTAACAGGGACAAGCAGCTTGCAAGACAAAACGCGACGCGTTTTGACCTCATAGCTTTTCTTCAAACAACATTCAGGATAATGAAAACGAAGAACGAGCAATCACTTATCTTCTCAGATTCGGCGCCTAAGAGATCGAAACCCGTCGTGTTTTGTGTTGTGATCTATTTGTCCCTGTTAACTGCCGGATTTACTTTCAATTCCTTTTAAAAATTTCCACCTGCTGTCACCTCACTTTGAAACAAACACTTTCCCCAAGTCAGTTTCCATCCCACTTCCCATCCTACTCCCTCACGCCTATCAAACAGTTCCTCCTACCTGTTCCTGGAAACTGCAGGGACGAGACAGCATTATGCAGACTGCAGACAGGTCCATAATCTACATGCGCTCAAACATTCCCATAGCGCGTGCTGTGAATGCTAGTACTTGCACAACGTGAGATAGAGTCTCTCTCTCTCTCTCTCTCTCTCTCTCTCTCTCTCTCTCTGTTTTGTGTGAGTGGGTAGAGAGAGAGAGAGAGGGAGAGAGAGAGAGAGAGAGGAGAGAGAGAGAGAGAGAGAGAGAGGGAGGCCCATCCCGCTAGCACACAGTGGCCCACTCTTCAAAGGACAGCATGGAATTCTAAGTGTGTGCAAGTCATACTTTTTTAACGCATGCATTCCTAGAAGAAAGAGAAACACCCGAAGGTGCTGGGGAGGACCCAGAGAAGCACTGTCCTCATCTGCCTTTAGAGCAGTCCTGTACCACCCTTGGAGGCCTGCGCTGTGTTGATGATGGGTACAGGCACGGCAGGACACTCCATTAAGATATCAAGGGACATAACTGCTCCTGAACAGAGGTAAATCAGACTACAGGATGCAACGCATAACATCCTTAAAGTAGCATCCCCATGGGTGTACCAGCCCGTGTTTCATGACTGCAGAGCCCACCGGCGAAAAACACCACCCTCCAGCTGCCGAGCACACCCCACAGACCCAACCACCCCTGCCCACGGACAGATGAAGACAGTGCCACTCCAGACACAGCCAAGCTTTCGCCATACGGTCTTATGTGCCCTCAAGAGAGAATCCAAAGTTGTAGTCTTTCCACTGTCAACAGGACTTTCCCTGTGGTCAGTGGGTCTTTCCTCACCGTCACTGGACCTTTCTCCAGGGTCAGCCTAGTTAAGGCAAAGAAGAAAAAGAAACACCCGAAGGTGCTGGGGAGGACCCAGAGAAGCACTGTCCTCATCTGCCTTTAGAGCAGTCCTGTACCACCCTTAGAGGCCTGCGCTGTGTTGACGATGGGTACAGGCACGCGCAGGACACTCCATTAAGATATCAAGGGACATAACTGCTCCTGAACAGAGGTAAATCAGACTACAGGATGCAACTCATAACAGCCTTAAAGTAGCATCCCCATGGGTGTACCAGCCCGTGTTTCATGACTGCAGAGCCCACCGGCGAAAAACACCACCCTCCAGCTGCCGACCCAACCACCCCTGCCCACGGACAGATGAAGACAGTGCCACTCCAGACACGGCCAAGCTTTCGCCATACGGTCTTATGTGCCCTCAAGAGAGAATCCAAAGTTGTAGTTGGTTGAAAGTTTTGGAATCGGAGGATGGAGGTGGACTGTGCACATATGTCGATTCCAAAGAGAAAATTTGTAAGCTGACTTTCTTTAGTGGGAATTGAACTACGGACCTTAGGAACCAGAGAACAATGCCTCATCTGCCTGGCCACTCAGGCTCCACAGGGAAGACCTTGTTATTGATCAGACAGACTGGAATACAACAGTGTAAATGTCTTTGCTACATTTTTTCTTTTTACCTCGATTCGTGGTGGGGAGCTTGACTGTAATGCGAACATATCTCCGCCTCGTTGTGGCTATTTTTGTGCTTGCAAGTCATTCAACGAGTGTATGTTGAAAACTCAAGTGATCAAGCACGTTGCATTGCATTCTGATCACAACAGATATCTTATCAGCTGCTGTTTGCAATAGTTCATGCATGGGAAATTTAGAATGTAGAGGTTTTTGAGATGCTGTGATTTTTTTTTCATATCCATTGCTTTTACTTTTTTTATTTAACGTTATGCTCAGTGGTTGGAAGATAAATCTGAAATCCCTTCTTAATAATAAATAATAATAATGAATACTTATATAGCGCCTATTCTCAACTAGAGACCAAGCTCTAAGGGCTTTACCATCCACACTCGTTTACACAACGGGCTGCCTACCTGGGTAGTACCGACTGAAGAGCTGCCAGCTGGCGCTTCATTCAGTCGTTTCCCGTGTCATCCAGTCAATATCGTTCAATATCGTTCACTCAATTTCCTTACTTCCTTCTTTCTTTCCATTTCTCACGCAGGGACTGCATGCTATGTGTAACGTGTCATCCATACCAACGGCCAAACTGGCCTACTCTTTCGAAAGTTGGTGATGGGATTTTACGTGTGTGCAAGATGTATGCGTGCGTTCACACATGGAACCTCGGTTTATAGTCTCATTCGAAGGACTGTATGGGAAATGGAGTCAGAACCAATGTTAACTCCGAGGGAAAAATCCCCCTGTACCGAAACGGCCCGGCGGAGATTCGAACCCGCATCCCTAGGATCACCAAGATTACGAGTCCGGCGCTCTACCAACTGAGCTATTCCGGCTCCCGTGAAGGCGACAGGGAGAGGGTTTAGGGGAGAGTTTGTGAAAAAAATGTTCAATCATCAAAGCAGAGCAAAGCAAGATGCCATGTGATAGACGGAACAAGCACAGACTTTCACTACTATCTGCCTGTCTGCTCGTGTACAGTCAATCAAATGCCAAATAGACCCTGCATCAGGACCACAATTTACCGTTTCATGATAGATGCTGTTACATGAAATGAGATACGTTAGCTGCTTGAAAATGAAGTGTGTTACAGTTACAAAAATAAAAGGAACTCCATTCGCTCACACACACACACACACACACACACACACACACACACACACACACACACCACACACACACACACACACACACACACGAGCGCGACACACTGCGTGTGTAATTTTTTTGTACTCTTACACGCGCTTATATGAACAAAATATTCCTGAAAGGACATGTGCTATTTCTTGCAAAGGTATGAACGAAGTGTAGGCATCAATCAATTTTCTTTCATAATGATTACCTCGTGACTTGCGTTGTACTCTACTGGTGGATGACAATTTGTACAGCAAAAATCAATCAAGTGAAATGTGCTGGTTAAATCATTCATATTGCTGTGCTATTGAATCTGAAAATCAACTCTGTTTTATTCCTCATCTCCACCCCCCAACTTCACATGGATTGGCATGATTGAAATGTTTCAACATATCACATCAACGATCCTGCAGATATCTCATGTGATATTTGGAACACGTCTTCAAAATATATGTGTGTGTGTGTGTGTGTGTGTGTGTGTGTGTGCGTGCGTGCGTGCGTGCGTGCGTGCGTGCGTGCGTGCGTGCGTGCGTGCGTGCGTGTGTGTGTGTGTGTGTGTGTGTGTGTGTGTGTGTGTGTGTGTGTGCCCGCCCATAATCAAACCCAACACACCCATTGCTCTCTGTCTACATGCGCCTTGTCCACGTCCAGTCAAAGTGGATTTCTGTTGAATTTCCACTATCCCCTGTCTTACCAATCTCTCCTTCTGCGTCCAGTACTACTAACTGGATTTCTGTTGCATTTCCGCTATCCCCTGCTTTACCAGCCTCTCGTCCTGCCTCCAGTACTAACACCTCCACTCTCCAGCCCATAAACACAACTATTAGCGCCTTGGTTGTGTCTGTCATTTGCAGTTAACATATGACCTTTTTCCTTAATCATATTAATGCATTTTGGAGAGAAAAAAAATGAACAGAAGAATTCTGTTCCATTTGATGATCAGACCACTGGTCAGGGATCAGCAAGTCTACTAGTCAAAAAGTTACCCACTGGGTCTCATCTTGCTTCATTCGTCTCTTTGCTTGAGAGCGCGCCACGAAGCTCTGTGTAGAAATCAAACCATGAACGTGAAGCGTTCTGTGTGGTTTGTCCAAGTCGTCATCGAGGTTTAAAGATCACCCTCCAATCTTTACTTTCTTTTTTTTTTTCTTTTTCAGTCGAAACAACAGACAGACAGACTGATGTCACAGCGCGTAGTATCTGAAACATCCTTCTTCTATCGTGTCTTTTTTTTTTTTTTTTAAGCTGAAGGCTCAGTGGGATAGAGCGGGTGGAGTGGGTGGGGTGGAGGGTGGGAAAGGTAGGGAATGGTCTTATCAGTAGTCGTCTCGTCAGAGAGCCGCCCACACCACACAGCGTAAAGAACGGGGGTGGAGAGGGGTGGGGGGGGGGGGAGGCGTGGGGGGGGGAGGGAGAGAAGGAGAGAGGGTGGGTGGTGGAGTGGGGGGAGGGGGAGGGGGGAGGTGACTGCAGTCGGGCGAACTGTGGGGGATGCTTGCTGTAACAGTGGCAGGGCTAGATGGCGCTATGACTGACAGTGCGTGCACCACACAACGCGACACTAGCCGTCGGCTCGCTGGAGGCGACAGTCCAAGGCGACGCAGAGCCAGCCGTTAGCCTACCGAACCTCCCATTCAATGCCGCCGCAGATGACATCGCCAGCTTCACACTGGCGGGTCCGCTTCTAAGTCTGTCCGTCCGTCCGCTCGTTCGTCCGTGTGTGTGTGTGTGTGTGTGTGTGTGTGTGTGTGTGTGTTGTGTGGTGTCGCGCGCGCGCGCGTGTCCCTTCTCTCTCTCTCTCTCTCTCTCTCTCTCTCTCTCTCTCTCTCTCTCTCCTCTCTCTCTCTCTCCGTGTCATTTGAAGGAGACGGGAAGTCGTGGATTAGATGGCATTGATGACACAAATTCTGAAAATTTCGGCCCCAGACAGGAGAGAGAGGATATAATGTTACTTATAAACCCAGCCGACTGCAAAGGGCCACATCAGGGCTGTCACTGCTTTGAAGTCAACTCTCAAGTAATGTTAAAAAAAAAAAAAAAAAAAAAAAAAACACCACGACCCCACAACTCATTAAAACACCTGTTGAAAACACACTGAAAATTTCGTTAATTTTTTTAATCAGATGAAAAATATTGATGTCTTTCAGACATATCTGCAACACTAACATATATCTACAACTTGTGCGTTGAAATCACTTGCCAACACAGTTAAAAGTTGCGAAAGGCATTCCTATCTACAGATCTGGTGACAGTTCCGAGCCAACCTATCTATCTATACATGTCCAAACCCTCAGAAAAGCACATGAATAAACACATTTACAAACATCTTGAGTCATATAATCTACTGCGTGATGGTCAATTTGGCTGTAGGAAAAATAAATCATGTAAGGTAGGTAATGTTGCTTATAGCACAGCCGACCGCAAAGGGCCATATCAGGGCTTGTTCTAAGAAAAAGTTACTAGATCACTAGCACATAATACCAATGGAAACAATTTTTAAGGAGCACTGTTTGTTAATTTTGCGAAGGCCTTTAATGTCATTATCACAAATCGTTATGCAAAAAATTACCACCTAGACAGTCGATAACAAGTTTTCTGTCTTAATTCTTAAACATCAAATATTTTACCAGTCAGGTAAGGAGTACCCCAGGGCTCAGATTTAGGTTCTGTCTTATTTTCCATCTATGTAAAAGATCTCCCCCTTTATAAGGAAGAATCTTGTGAACTTTTCTGTGATGGTACCATGATATATACAGGCATCTCTGACCTGAATTCTCTACATGCATCGGTACAAAAGTCTGTTGACATCTTAAGTAAATGATCCAGTGTAAATCATATGTCACTAAACCCCAGCACGACTAAAGTCATGCTCACATTGAGCCGTCAAAGAAGGCAGAATATAAAACATTTCCTTCTGTTTTTATGAACAATGTAAAAATGGAAGAAGTGGATAATCAGCGTGTTCCAGGCGTAAAGATACACGACAATCAATCAGAGGCTCCTTACATCAAAACCTTAAGCAAAACAGTATCCAGACAAATTCGTCAGTTCTGCAGGATTAAGCACTTTTTGAAACTCCATGCCAGAAAGTTATTCTGAATATGTAGGTACTCTCTTCAATCAGTTACCGCTCAACACTATTTGACTCGGCCAGTGCAAATTTAATGAAACTTTTAATTAGAATCTATAAACGTGCTTTTAAAACAGTTCTCCTGAAACCCTCGAGCCCTACAGAATCAGATTATGTTCGAGGTGGAGCTCTACCATCAAAAGATATGTCTGTTGCCAATGATGGAATGTTCATGCAGTAAATTCTATCTAGATTAGCCCCGCAAAGTTCCATCCAAATTTAACATGAACTCTAGAAATTCTGCATGACTCCAGATTCCCATACCTGGAAGTGATCTGTTTTACACAAGGCTTTGTATTCTGGTCCTCTCCTCTGGAACTGACTTTCGCCTGACCTTAAATGCTACCGAAGCTCAGAATCTTACAGATGAAAATTGTTTGTATATTTTGCAAAGTCTCACTAATTATGTAGATACGCAGAAAATTCATGTTATCATGCCTGTCCGCATGTGTATTATTACCATACCATCACCATCATACAGTATACTTACTTTCCCAAAGTGATTATTGATACCGCTTCAAAATGATTCGCTATTTTAAACAACTGAACACACTATGCCAATGGATGCAAATGTCAATATGTGAAAGATTTATAATGTACTCATGCAATGTACATGTCTAAGCTAGCGCGCTGCCCAAATAAACGTATGTACTTTTTTCTTTTCTTTTTCTATCTTTTGTTCCCCCCCCCCCCCCACCTTTTTTTTCTGTGGAGAGAGAGAGAGAGAGACAGAGACTGAGACAGACAGACAGACAGACAGACAGACAGAAGGGGCGTGGGGAGGGAATGGATTGGTGATTTTTTTTTCTCGTCTTCTCCTTTCTCACTTCTGTTCTTAGCTTTCTACATTTATTTCTTTATTGCTTTTTGTTTCTTCTTCTTAATTTCTTTTCTTCCTTTCCATAATATAAACGCGTGTTCAAACCTCTCTCTCTCTCTCTCTCTCTCTCTCTCCTCTCTCTCTCTCTCTCTCTCTCTCTCTCTCTCTCTCTCTCTCTCTGTCGGCACAACAACAACATCATCTCCGCACTGACTAGAAAACCATTTTAACAAGAATGTTGGATATGACTATATCCTGGTGCACTTGAACTTGACTGCCTCAGAATCAGAGTTCATTCCACCTTAGGCTATGCGGATGACACAAGTTTGGTGTCAGATGCTTCGAAATCTTCTTCCCGTGTTGGAATCTTGCATGCCAAGTGTGTGTGTGTGTGTGTGTGTGTGTGTGTGTGTGTGTGTGTGTGTGTGTCGTGCGTGCGTGGTGCGTGCGTGCGTGCGTGCGTGCGTGCGCGTGCGTGCGTGCGTGCATGCGTGCGTGCGTGTGTGTGTATGTGTATCAGAGAGAGAGAGAGAGAGAGAGAGAGAGAGAGAGAGAGAGAGAGAGAGATTTAATGTTTCTTTTTTCTTTGGTGCCATCACGGAGCATCACTGTTCTTGTTATGATTAGTTCAATGTTGTGTAACAATGTTTTGTGTTGATATCCTTAATCCCTGAACTCGGACAAGGGCCAGATGGAAAAAAAAACCAACATCGTCTTACTTACTGTTACCTTCGGGAATATTCTCTCTCTCTCTCTCTCTCTCTCTCTCTCTCTCTCTCTCTCTCTCTCTCTCTCTCTCTCTCTCTCTCTCTCTCTCTCATACCCCAGATGACCGCAAGAGTCTATATCAGTGCTGATTTCTGGTCAACGTTAAATCTCTGCACAGATTTACCCAAATCGACAACACATTAAAGCAGATTCTCTACAACACGTAGAAATTGCTCAAGCATCTTCACTTGGGAGATATTTTTTAGATGTTTTAGACGTTTATATCTCCGGAACTTAAAGATTACGTCATGTGTAACATCACAGAACAAGGTTTTCATGGAGACTGCAGTAAAGCATTTCTGTCTGGCACTGTGAAGATTCCAGTACTACAAGAACATGTTTTATAATGAATTTACATCACATGGAATGCATCGTGGAGCTTCTGCACTTTTTAAAAGATACGAGTACAGAGTGTGAAAAGATCTGCACACATCTGTTTCTTCTTTACTGAAACTGGTAGCAGATGGTAAAACTCTTCGGACGGATTTGAATTTGGTATCCGTGTGTGCATTCCAATACACTTGCCAGAGCTCTCTGACATAATGACCACTGAGCTTTGGGTTTCAGATCAGCGTGAGGGATAGAAAGTCTGAACCATTCTGCATTTCAGGCATTCTTGGCAAGCCTCTCTCTCTCTCTCTCTCCTCTCTCTCTCTCTCTCTCCTCTCTCTCTTCCTCTCTCTCTCTCTCTCTCTCTCTCACGGTATGAATATATAACTATTAATGTATGAATATGATTTTTTTTCTTTCTATATGATTTTTTTTTCTTTCTTTTTATATATTGCCTGTCGGGTGAAAAAAAAATTTCATTACTCGATCAAATTGTAGTGATTTAAATGAAAAGAATCTCTCTCTCTCTCTCTCTCTTCTCTCTCTCTCTCTCTCTCTCTCTCTCTCTCTCTCTCTCTCTCTCTCTCCTCTCTCTGAGAAAGCATGCGTTGTTATGTATATTGCAAAAATTACGTAAGTTAAAATGCAATTATCTTGCTGTATATTTAAAACTATTTGACGCGCAGATACAACCCATTGTTCAGTATGGTGCTGAATTGTGGGGGCTAAGTAATGCTGCACACTTTTGTGAAAAAAAATCTCTTTGCTCTGAAAAAGTTTTTAGGAGTTCAGTTACAAACACCGAATGACCTTGTGTATGGTGAGACAAATAGATACCCTGTTTACATAAACTCATAAACTCTGCCGTTAGGTGCATGCACTACTGGTTAAAGTTGACAAGAATGGATGAGTCAAGATTACCGCGAAAAGCATATAGAACATTATTTGAGTTAGACTCTCGT
>CM065738.1:17849460-17854460 GCA_033310375.1 Conus canariensis
ATGCACGCATGTGCATGTCTGTGCGCGTGGGAGCAAGAGCATGTGTGTGTATGCGTGTGTGCGTGCGTGCGTGTGTGTGTGTGTGTGTGTGTGTGTGTGTGTGTGTGTGTGTGTGTGTGTGTGTGTGTGTGTGTGTGTGTGTGCTGTGTGTGTGTGTGTGTGACTGCGTGCGCTGTTGATTGTTTATGGGAAATGAAAAAGCAGAATTGCTGGGTCGCCAAACCAATGGAATAAACAAATTACAAAACAAACACAATTGGACCTACTGGAGTTCTTGAGGCAGAAGACACAACATAAAAAAGAGAGAGAGAGAAAGCGTAGGACAAATAATCGGTTAGTTGTCTTCGATCTCAGCGCAGAATGTGGTCTGTGGTGAAAAACTTAAAATTGTGGAATGGAACCAGAAAGAAGTAAGAGAAGATTGAAGAGAGCCGAGAAAATAGGAGTTGAAAGATGATGATGATGATGATGATGATGATGATGATGATGATGATGATGATGATGATGATAATGATGATGATGATTGTTTATGATGATAATAATGATTATGATTGTTGTTGTGGTTAGTAGTAGTTGTAGTAGTAGTCGTCGTAATAGTAGTAACAGTAGTCGTAGTTGTAGAAGTAGTAGCATGAATAGCAATAGTAGTGGTATCATTATCATCATTGTTATCATTATTGTTATTATTACTATTATCATTATTATCATCATCATTACTATTATAATTGTTGTAATCATTATTGCTGTTGTTGTTGTCGTTATTATTATTATTATTGTTATTGTAATTATTATTTTATTATTGTTATTACTATTATCATTATTGATATTATTGTTGTTGTTATCATTATTATTATTATTATCATTAGTATCATCTTCATCATCATTATCATTGTCATCATTACAGTCATCATCATCATCACCATCATCATTCGCATCATTTTCTTAAAATTCTGTCGTTATTGTAATCGTTGTCGTGGTTGTCATCATCATATTTTCATGTGTTTCATCTCGGCACCTCTCCAGCCTCTTTTACTGTTCTGTCTGGTTCCATTCTGGCATTTCAGTCGTTCATGCAAGACCACATGTTGGTTCTGATGCGATCGATAAGATAAATCACTCCGTGCTCGACCTTCCTTTTTCACTGCTTTTAATGTCCTTTGTCCCGCCTGAAGAAGACCAGCACGTCAAAATGCGTTGTGTCTGTGTAGTAACTCGTTTGCTCCATTCTGGCAAGAGGAATGCAACTCGCAGACGGATAACAAATTATACAAAATCCGTCCAAACCTGAAAGAGTTTTTACCATGTTCCCGAGTCGGCCGTAAAGAAGAGACAGTCTTGTGCCGTTTGCATACAGGCCACTCCTTTTACACCCATTCTTATCTTTTAAAAGGCGAAGAAGCTCCGTGGTGCATTCCATGTCATGGACCACTCACAGTGAAACATGTTCTTTTAGAGTGAAACATAAACACTTTACAGCAGACTCCATAAAAACCTTGTTCAGAGATGTCCCACCTGATGTGATCTTTGAATTTCTGAAAGACATGAACACTTTTCATCTGATCTGAGATTTCATACGGAAGAAAGAGTTTTAATGAAGGCTCAGGTGCGTGTTCAGAAGGTGTATTTTAAAGAGTTGTGCGATCTTTTTTTTAATGACTTGTGAGTTGACATGAATGCAGGTGACAGCCCTGATATGGTCCTTTGCGGTCGGCTGGGCTATAAGCAACTTATTAACCATTCGTCCGGCGGCACAGCGATTTTATCTTTGCTCGGTACGCTTTAATAAACGCCTGCGATCACTCCACTTTTGAAACCGAATATGAACCAGTCCACACGCTGTGACGTCACCCGAATTGAAACTGAAAACAGGACTCGCTATCTAAGACACGTAGGAACACAGGAGACAAGAAGGGTCTTAAAACCAGATACAGTCATCATCCGCCTGCAGCGGTCTTGGTATATAAGGGCTGATAATGGCCACACACCCACAATGAGGATTGTGCACACAGTCACTTTAACCTATGTGAATGTTCTGAGGCATAGCATGAATTTGAGCCGAAAATGATTTTAAACTGCTAAAAGATTAAGCGTTGTACACACACACACACACGCACGCACGCACGCACGCACGCACGCACGCACGCACGCACGCACGCACGCACACACACACACACACACACACACACACACACACACGTCCGAGTCATGTCACGTGTTTTTAGGGACCTCAACAGATAAAATCATTTACAATCTAGAAATACATGAACTACCCCCCCCCCCCCCCACCCTTACCTGGCGTCACATTTTAGACCTTCGACTCACCCCCTGACCCTCATCTTTGTGCCAGGTGGTTTCCTCAAAACAGTCCTATTCCCTTCACTTCAGTCTATTTGCTTGGGGCCGCCTGGCATGTACCTTGATGAGCATATGAAAGAAAAAAAGGTAAATCAACTTTTACACAAACAATGAAAAGACTCAAAACAATATAATTGCGTCTACCGATGAATACTCGATCCTTAAGCCAAGCCTTCGGGCATTAATGTTTGAGGTGCAGCCTCATCCGCCGAGACATATTATCCATCACCTGTGAAGGGCACACTATGAAGTGGACGTTCAGATGCTTATGGGGGAAGTCCCGCGTCCAGTTGTTTGTTTATTTGTTTTTGATAGCCAGATTTCAGACACACGACTCAACCGATTTTATCCAGTCTTGGTGGAAGGATGGGGAGGGCTCGCAGAGAGGAAGGCATTTAACTCAGGTAAGGATCTGCATTTAGGGGATGGAAACAAGATCCATTTGCAAAAAATTTCGCTCAGTCAACCCGACCACTGTACAGTTACGGTGTGGATATGGTTTACTCATCATCATCATCGCCTATTACCCCTCCTGGGGTACAGGCCGCCAACCAAGGAGCTCCAGGGATCCCTGTCCTGGGCTCTTTGCTCCAGATGGTATGGTTTACCAGGTACGGAAAAAAATGTTTTTCATGTGATATGAAGGCTTTCCTAGGATGTAAAGGATGACAGGTTGTCTTATTCTATCATTAAACGATGACAGGTTGTCTTATTCTATCATTAAACGATCACAGGTTTGTCATATTCTATTATACAACATCATATGGGAAGTAACTTTTTCTGTCCTACTGATTCCTACTTCACGTGGCGGAAAAATATAGTTTTGTTTTTATTCAGTAACCTTTATCATGGAAGTTATTGAAGTTGGAAGTAAACAAACAAATAAATAAATGAATAAAACCATACATACCATGCCTCTCATACAAGAGAGCTTAAAAAACCCCATTACATTGCATAGGTTTTGGTGAGATTACAGTAAAGAAACGAATCCAGCTGCAGGAGGTCTGAGATCTGGTTTGACCATGTTGTGTATTGTCCTGTAGCACAGTGAATAAAGCCAGATGTGCCTGTTACTTTTGTGGCACCAAACATGCCATCAAAAGCAGCACAAGCCGTGTGCAAATATGAATTTAAAAAGCAAAAATGAAAATGTAAATCGATCATAAATTGGCGCTTTGTTTTATTTGTTTCTTTGTTTGTTTTCTACCTTGGTGTCTCATATAAAAATTCACCTTGCAAAAATTCATTTTAACCCTTTCTCAGCTAGCTGGTTTTAAAAAGCAGTAATTGTCCGGCGTGAACTGCTGTCATTCTCTTTGTACCTTAGTAATTGTGCGGTTTCTAGCACACATTTCTGATTTCTATAGTTGAGAGAAATCAACTGTTTAGTGTGCAGCCGAATCCGCCGAAACATCTTAAAATGTTTATTTTGTTCTTTAAAAAAATGCTATAACGTGTAATTGCCGAGAAACACACACGCACGCACGCACGCACGCACGCACGCACGCACGCACGCACACACAGAGCCAAAACGGTGTAAATACACAGACTAACTTCACATAACACGTGAGACAAAGTGTAAAAACTTGCTTAAACAAAGACAAGTAAATGGCACCCAAAGGGGGACAAGGAGGCGATAGCAAATGTGACGTTCCCCCTCCCTATTGAAATATGATTATCGTATACACAGATGCCGGGGTGTTATAGACAGAACCATCGATATCTTCACAAACAAATTGCCCTCTCGCATAGGCACACGCACATTGTCACTCACATCGGGCCCGCACAAAGGTGACGGTACATTATTTTGCATGACTCCGAGTCCCCACCCGTCACTACACTAAATATTTATCTGTTTTATACAAAAATGAAACCGTCATACAGACATGGCATTCCCTTCCTTCAGTTACTCTTGATTAACCGGAAAAGACAACATTCCAGCTGTTCCGCCTGGCTGACCAGTCAGTTCTCTCATCACCCAGTGCCACTACGATTGCTGAAGCTGCCACACTGTTGCGTTTGCCCAATAGGCCAGATCCCAGTTAGGGGGACACTGGCAGCGTAGCTCTAGTTGTACTCTCGGACCGAGTCTCCCGGACTCCACTGCACTTCGCCCTCCCCACAAAAAGGGCTCCTGTCGGCCTCTCCCACAGGTCCTTTGTTGCTGCAGACACCCTGCCCCTTGTCTGGCAGCTCCCTGTCTTGGCCACAACAGGCTGACACGTCTTGCTGTCTACTGTCCTCACACAGGCGACAGCGTTTCTCCGCTTCACGTCAAGTCTTTTTGGCCTTGTTACCTCTCTGTATCTTCCTGAGTCCTCAGCAAGACGGAATGAGTTCATTTTCCCCAAGTGAGTCATGCTTTTCCTGGTTTTCTGAGAGTCTTTCAACCTATGGAATCACTGGTCACCTGCACACAAACACCCACCACAACGACTAACGCCAACAACTGTGAGATTCAGCCAATGAATTTCTGAGTTGATTTGGTTCCACCAATGGCATCACTAAGTACATCCTTGCACATGCACAGCAACAAGTCGGGTACCGTGAGGTTAACATATATCATCTCATTCTGACTCATGTTCAATTCCCCTTTACTACCCATTGTACCAACAGCCCAGACTTCTCCACAGGCCAGAACTGAT
>CM065738.1:17861960-17884460 GCA_033310375.1 Conus canariensis
TGGGGAAGAATTGAAACTAAGAACTGAGTGTGATTTTCCTAAAAGGGCAAACAACATATCGTCGCTAATGACAACAGCAACATATACTTCTAATTTAATTGAAAGTTCAGGAATAATCATCAAAGACATGTCAATAAGATCATCATTCGCGCCTATACCACCATGGGAAACATTAAAACCGTCATATGATATCAGCTATTCTAAATTGAGAAAAGAAGAAGATATAAAAGTTATGAATTCAATTGCAAAAACACGTATCTATGAAAAAATATCAAAATCATCTTCAGGTTTTTACAGACGGCTCCGTACTTGACAATGATAATGTTGGTGCGGCCTTTGTCATACCGGCACTGAAAATTGAAAAATGTTTCTACATCGGCAAAAAACTGTCAATTTTTACAGCCGAATTGACAGCCATCATGCTTGCTTTAGAATTCTTGGTGAACTTTCCAATGACAGTATTTAGAACTGTGATATTGGTGGATTCTAAATCGGTTTTATGTTCACTGAACTCCTTCAGTACCGATACACGGCCTGACCTTATGTACGAAATTTATTATTTATTACATTGCTTGTCGGCTAAAGGCACAGTCATTGAGTTCTGTTGGGTGCCTTCACACTGTAACATAAATGGAAACGAAATGGCCGACAGAGCTGCTAAAAGAGGCGCAAAAGGTTTAGAGAAGACTGTAGACATGACACTTCCTTTGTCACTCCATGAAAATTACAGGCTACTAGAAACAACAGCATGGAAAAAATTTAGCAGACGTTCTGATGAAAAGACTCTAACACAAAATACAGCTGCAGTTCCGTTGGAAATTGTATCGAGAAAGTTGTCAAATGCACCGTTATATTATTCTAGACTTGTAACTTCCCTTTTTTCCGCCTAAAAATTAATGCTTTAAAAACAAAATTCTCAAAAAATGTATATTGCCTGTGTGGTGCACAAATCACAGTTAATCACATTTTATTCCATTGTAAAAGTCTCCGAGGTTTTCTACCTGATTCAGTCACAGCAAAGAATGTTTCGGAAGAAAACATAGATGATTTATTATATGACACAAAGGTTTTACTACAAATTGCTGAATCCCTAATTCACACCCCCATCAGGTCATTCCTGTAGATTTTAATTTTTTTTTCTTCCAATGTAGATTAGTGGTGAGGGACACATCCACACACCCACGTTTCTGTATTTTGCATTTTGTTTGTTATATGTATCTTTAACATTTCCTCTTTACTGTTAGTCAGTCAGTCAGTGCGTGTGTGTGTGCGTGCGTGCGTGTAAGTGTATATGTGTGTGCGTGCGTGCATGCGCATGCGTGCGTGCGTGCGTGCGTGCGTGGTGTGTGTGTGTGTGTGTGTGTGTGTGTGTGTGTGTGTGTGTGTGTGTGTGTGTTTTCTGCGCGCGCTTGCTCGTGCACGTTCCCACGCTGGCTTGGTGAATGTGCGAGCGTGTCCATCTATGTATTTACGTCCGCGTCCATAGGTCCATACGTGCGCACGCCTACAAGCTTTTTCAGGGGGCTCTCTTACTGGTCGTAATGCAGAGAGCTTTGCGAAGCCAATTTCTCCGTGGGGGCATCTCAAATGTGGGATGATGGACAGTTGTCCCTTCGTCTCCTCCCTCCACTCCGTCCCACCTCCCTCCCCCCCCCCCCCCCCCCCCCCCCCTCCCCTACCACTGAGGCCTTGTAAAGGCATAAAGTTATTGACCGTCTTGGTTTCCAGACAGAAGAGCAGAACAATGCATGACTCACTTCCTGTCCGGCGCTGGGTTCTAAAATAATACCTCCACTAGATTTATGTCCTGGCCATCTCATACAGAGCTGCTGTCGCTATTCGTTTCTTTTACACACACACACACACACACACACACACACACACACACACACACACACACACACACACACACACATTTGCTTTGCTTTGTTTTGTTTTGAATGATTTTGTTTGTTTATCAGTGTGTGTGTGTGTGTGTGTGTGTGTGTGTGTGTGTGTGTGTGTGTGTGTGTGTGTGTGTATGTGTGTGTGTGTGTGTGTTTGTGTGCGTGCGTGCGTGCGTGCGTGCGTGCGTGCGTGCTGTGTGTGTGTGTGTGTGTGTGTGTGTGTGTGTGTGTGTGTGTGTGTGTGTTAGACATCAGACGCTGGACCGATAGTTCCTGAAAATGACCGAAACGTTTCCATCGAACTGGCACCTCGTCCATATTTTTCGCCCAGTCAGACTCGGCTGTCAATGTTAACGACCAGACGGCGTCCAAGTGTTAAGCACTTGCACATTCACGCACACGCACCCTACCTTACCAGGTCAGTCCCGACACTGGCCTGGAGGTCTTATGTCTTGATTCTTCCCAAGACCTTCAGTGACACCAACCACTAAATCCGAGTCTGCCACTCTCTCAGTGTCAATGTCTCCGGGTCCGGCCCTGTAGCATTGCTGTCAAAGCCGCCCTCTGTGCCGTTGTAACCGTTCTACGGCTGTTCTGCCCTGTCACAGTGCTCAGGCCAGCCTGTCTCCTAGGCACTGGAGGCTCTAGCACTGTCCTGACATCCTGAGGACGACATGGCCACTAAACTTTGTATAGGGCTGTGTTCATTCTGGACCCGGTGTCGCGTGAAATCTGGGAACGTGATATCTGGGAAGGCTTCCCAGATATCACAGATCTTTTTGGGAACGCGTTCCCAAAATGTACTGTGATATCTGGGAAGGCCCGTGATATCTGGGAACGTGGTCTTTCAGAGCTCAGAAGGGCAGAAAGAAGACGAAAAAAGAATGGATTTACGAGATAAGGTAGGAAACAATTTATTTAGGTGCAATTGAGATCTTTGGCCTTCTTGTCACTTTTTTTTTTCACACGCGTTCCCAGATTTACCGTGATATCTGGGAACGAAGTTCAGGCCATCTGGGAACACGGTAAATCCAGATATCACGGTAAATCTGGGAACGCGTTCCCAGATATCACGGTTCCCAGATATTATACGACACACCCGTCCGTGCAGCGCACGGTCGTGCGCCGCCCGTCCGGGAGAAAAAACCCTGTTCCGGTTCGTCTCTTTTGCAACGTACTGGCGACGGCCAAAGCCGTGTTATAGTGCACCCTGCCCGACCCGTGTGATGAGGGCCATGATTTTGCCGGTCGTGCAAACCGCCCTTTCCCCGGCCGTCCGGTTGAAGGGACCAAACTCCTGCTCTGCTTTTGTTTAACACTTTTTATTTTTCTTTCCAACATGGACGACAAAAAAACAAAAAAAAAACAAAAAAAAAACAAACCTGATCGCTGCCGTGAGGCTCAGATCGTTTATTTACACAAAAATTGACTTGATCTGCTGCTTGGGATAATATAGCACGAGAACTGGGAGAAATGGTAACTGCTGTCTCTTTTTTTTTTTTTCCTGCGAAATGAAAAAAGTTACAAACAAATCTTCAACGTTAGATCCAATGCTATTCATATTAACAAAAAGTGCCAGTCACAGATATATATTCTACAAAAACTAAGAAACATCCACATTGATTCAAAAGTCTCTGAAGGTTTTTCTCATTGTTTTATTGAATCCATTTTGACGTTTTCTTTCACGTTTTAAATATAAGAATGTTTTAAACAGATTGGTACATTTTCAACTTTTGATCCAGTACTATTCATATTAACAAAATGCGCCAGAAATCTGTTCGGGTCTACTATGCACGCTTACAAGGACCCGGACAACCGGATGGGACACAGCCTTGTAATGCACAGCCGGGACCGTGTCCACTACGCTCGTAGCCTAAGTTAGAGACCCGTCCTCTATGAGCCTAGGTGTCGTCCTGCCGGAGTTCGTCTGCTTGTTGACCTGACCGTCAGTGAACACTTCTCAAGCAAGGTGCACATTCCGCCGAGCTCGCCTATATGCACAGCATCCGTGCATCACTACATACCTTCAAACCAACACCTATGCAGCCTGTCACTCATAATATAAGCAGTATTGACTTTTGGAAGTTTGAAGACGACTTCCCCCATTCAAGGGAACTAACTCTGGTGGTCCATTCCAGACTTGTTCACCTACGGAAAAGGAATGGTTGCCAGGGCAGAGTTGCTTAGTTCTCCTTGCTGTGGGCAGGCGAAGCGACGAAACCCAAGACTTTCCTGGTCACACACAAGGGCAAGGTGAAAGGGTAGGCGGCTGTGGCAAAGACGCCACAAATTAACAGTCTGTTCCACTGACATTTCAAAAACTTCAAGTAACAAGGTATCACTTTGATGAAGAAAACGAAAGGATTTTGATCGATTTCTTTTGCTGCAGTTTACCAGTAAGAATTGGCTTGAATGATGATGGCGGCGGCGGTGGTAGCGTGTGTGTGTGTGTGTGTGTGTGTGTGTGCGCGCGCGCTTGTGGTGTGTGTGTGTGTGTGTGTGTGTGTGTGTGAGGGTGTGTGTGTGTGTGTGTGGTGCGTGTGTGTGTGTGTGTGTGTGTGTGTGTGCTTGATGCTGGTTAGGCGAAAAGACAGAAGAGGCAAGGGGAACGTATTTGAAAAAAACTTACTCTCTTTCACCGAATACAGAACACTCACCAAACATGTTAAGAGAGAGAGAGAGAGAGAGAGAGAGAGAGAGACAGACAGACAGACAGACAGACAGACAGACAGACAGACGGGCAGACAGACAGACGGACGGACTGACAGACTGGCAGACAGACAGAGAAGATGGGGCACGAGGGATCTACGTTTTGAATACATACTGTATAAAGAAATGCCTCCAAGATCTTTTTATCAACTTTTCACTTCTACTCCGGAGTGTTTGGGGCTTATGTTATTTCATTTATCTCTATTTCATTTCATTTTCAAAATCGGTTTGGGAATAGGGTTAGTTGAGGGGTGGCAGGGGAAGGGGTGAGGGGGAGGGGGCGGAACACTGGAATCTCACCCCCTACTCTCTGTAAACACCCACTACCCACCCACCCACCCACACACCCACACACACACACACACACACACACACACACACACACACCATCCGGATCCGCGCTTGGATTTGCCCTTGGAGCTGGACACCAAACATTCCACCCCACCCCAACCCCCCCCACCCCACCCCACCCCACCCCTTGCACCTCTTTCACGGATACATTTTTGTGAGGTCATTCACATGACTGGTGTGAGCGTCTTTCTGTGGAGGCCGTGCATTCGTATGCGCTGCACCTGGCGTTTGACACTCCAAGAGTCTTTTTATGGTGGGACGTCCTCAAGAATAAGCCCTCTGTTCATCTCGTCACCTGCACACAACCATAATCTGAAGTGCGTGCCAAGCACTCTGTAATAATCTGACCACAAAAGAAAAAAAAAAGAAATCTCTATGTCGTACCATGTGCCTTAATGTGAAAAAGAGCGGGCTCAATGATCGGCACTCAGAGAAAACGTACTGCGCCACCGATCCACAGACAGCGCAGGTCTTGCCTTGACTCGCTTCTTCACTCCCCTATCCCGTTTGGGACGATCGACTGAGATGAGACTAATACATAAGCTAGTTCTGTCAAGGATCAGTTGCAGTTTTTTTGTTTGTTTGTTTGTTTTTTGTCTTTTGTTCCTGCTCTCTCTCTCTCTCTCTCTCTCTCTCTCTCTCTCTCTCTCTCTCTCTCTCTCTCTCTCTTCTCTCCAAGTTTGCCTTTGGAATTGGAGCCGAGATACATACGTTTTATTTCACTTCTAGCGAATAGTTTTTTGAGCGCTTTGGTGTATAAAAGTAGCATGGGGAAAAAAAATTAGTATTCTATTCATTTTCAATAGCATGCGGTTTACTACCATCATCCATGCAATCTTTTCTTTCTCCTCAGTTAATGGTCCATTTAGTACTGGGCTAGACCTTTTCACGAGATAGGACAGACAACTTCAGAAATTTGTATTACTGATTACAGATAAACATTCAGAACACCTTGGCATTTACTATTTGAGGTTAAAGTCCCCTAACCCAATGGCCGTAGACGGAAGTGAACTGTTAGAGAGTCGCCATGTACAGTGCACGACATGGTGGGAGACCGGACCCATCTCTTTCCTTCCGCCGCCAAAACCTTTCCTGCACAGAATCAGGTACCCACTGGCTGGCGAAGGAATCCAAAAAAGGCTTTTGGAGCCGAAAAAGTCAACTCCACGAGTGGTTCTTCCTCTCTCTGCGTTCGATTGAAGCTGGGTGCGTCAGACTTGTAACCCGGCCGCCATGATGAAGCCCGCGGTCTTCTCCAGGTCAGAACGGGCTCCCCAAAGCTGCGCCTGTAACTCCGCTCCCCCAGGCCAGGTTTTGTGTCGTACAGCTGCGTGAGTAGGACAGTGCAGGAGGACATGTTCAGGGGTCTGGGGTCCAGTGCCGCATGGACACTGGTCAGTGTAGGTGATCTTCAAGCGGTTAAGGTGGCTCAGCAGTCTGCAGTGGCCGGTCCTCAGTCTGAAGAGGATTGTCTGCTGGTGCCTTTGGAGCTGGTGGATCGGGTCAGCACCACTCTCTGCACCCAGCCTTCTCTTCCACTGGGACTGAAACTGGTTGTGGATGATGGTCTTGGCCTCCCTGTAGGTCACGGGGTGGCTGAACTGCTCCAATTTGCTGCCTGCATTGGAGAGAGCATCAGCTTTTTCGTTGCCCATGATCCCACAGTGAGACGGAAACCACTGAAGCGTAATGACAGACTGTTTTGAGAGTTCATGGAGGGAAGCCTTTATGTCTTGCATATGTTGTTCACTTCTTGTGTTCTGAAGTCCCTGTAGCAGAGATCGGCAGTCTGTGAAGAAGACAACCTTCTGTGATGGGCTGGCCGGTCCCAGAAAGCCAGAAAGATCCTCACTGCGTGGAGCAGTGCTGTTGTCTCCGCTCTGTAGTTGGAGGAGATCTTTCCAGTAGGGAAGGCCTTGTGCGTCAATCCACGAGTGGTTCGAACTCATGGCCATCGGTTCAGCAGCTAAGCGCTCTAACCATCGACATCGAGCTCCTTTGACAGTATTTTGAACTTGTTTATTCCTTTTTCGTTCAGTGAAACCGTGAGCATGGGGAAAGAAAGTAGATGATGAACAATAACAACAGTCAACGTTGCAGACCTAGGGAAAAAAAAACCCAATGCTAACCATAACTGATCACAGCTATATATATATATATATATATATATATATATATATATATATAGTACAGTGAAATATATGAAACTGTATAACACGCATCATACTCCATAAATGTAACAGAACAATGAAACAATACAACATTCATCACAGCTGGTCACAATACTTTACAACATAATCCAAATATGAAATTCTACAAGTCACAATTCATTACGATACTATGTATATACTGTTCAAAGAGAAGCGTCGTCTTGTTTTTGTTTGAAAACTCTCAAAAACCATAGGAAAATAAGTTACGATACAGTTCATTTTCCACTCACTAACTGACCTTAAGGTTTTGACTTTCACAGTTCATTCGCACAAATATTAGTTGGACATTTTGAGTACCTTGTCACTGAACCACTGAGCATAGAAGAAAGTAAGTAGATGGATATTAACTCAGAAAACAGGTGTGCATTTGGATTAATGTAGCAGACCTATGATGTAGCCTACACGACGAACCACTGTTCATAACAAAACTCCAAGAACAATCGCAATGTTATCGTATGGTGCACATACACTTTCTTTACCGATTTGAAGTGGATGTTTCTACGCACGACTGCCAAAAACAGGTATGATTTTACAAAAAAAAAACTGTGGTTTATCTCTCTTTGTTTGCAAAGATGTTGACTTCATGGGTAAATATCAGCTATTAAGTGGTAAGAACTGTTGTCGGAGTGGTTTAAAGATACGGGCTTTGTTTGTTCTTTCATTTGCGGATATAGATTTCACAGAGACTGGTCTACCAATGACAGTGTCACCATTTACGGTAAACGGAAATGTCGATTATAGCGGCAGAAAAGAGTTCGTTACGGATCCCTGGCTCCTAAGGGCATTAAAAAAATCAAATTGAAGGCGAGGTGGATCAAACACAGAAAGAAGCTGAATAAAACTTTTGTTTCGCAAATATGTTCTTATCTCTGTGTTTATGCATTTAACTGTTTCTGGAGCAGTCTGTCATTTACAGTTTTCATCTGACATATTCCAAGCTTGGCGTGGTGACTCGGCAGCACACTAGACACATAAGAGCGAAACGCATTTGTGCTAGAACGTGCCATTTGAATGCCACCGAATGGTGAAGCGAAAAGTTGTCGGAATTCGAAGCGAGTTCAAACATGCCTCACACCACTGGCGTTCATATTGATTAAAATACCCCTACTTCTTGTCAGCCGAAATAGCTCAGAGTGCTACACTGGGGATCCATACATCCTTTATTCAGTCTCTTACGCCCATACCTTTTTTTTCGAAACGGGTCTAAGACAAAGCGGATGGGGGTAAATGGAGAATAAAAGAGGGAGGGGAGGGTAAGGCGAGGTGAAACAGGGAAAGGGTACAGGGGACGGGGGTGAAAAGGGAACCGGGCAAAGGGGTCGAAGGAAAGAGAACAGGGAGTAGAGGGACTGAAGGAAGGAGGACGGGAAAAAGGGACAGGAGATGGGACGGGAGGGAGGACAGGGAAACGACGGGGTGGGGAGTGGGGGAAAGGGCGAGAGTGAGACAGAGGAAGGGGTAGCAAGGGAAGGGGGGCTCAGCGATCCACCGATTTGGGTGAGCATTCCAGCGATAGACGCCAATCATAGGTTTATTTCACCCGTTCAGCTCGGTCACACGATCAGTCTCTGACTCTGTTCCAAGAACAGGAACCCAACTTTGTTGTTGCGCTCGCTCCTTTGCCCGCCTTACCACTTGGTGGAGGAGAGATCGCCGAGGAAGCAGTATGCAAATGAAGGGTCACGTACTCATTTTTTCGGTTCTTGCCGTGTTCTTTGTTTACTTAGTGCACGTAGAGGTGTTCTGACTCCGTTTCTCCAGCGAAGAGTATAGGGACTGAAGTAAAGGATTTAGGGGAAATTACTGCATTACTTGTGGGATCATGTTTGACACAGAATCTGTGAGCGAGGACGAATCGTTGATCTGGACTGCATCTGTCTTTAGAGACCAATGATAGTGTTTGTTTATTTCTCCAGTTGTTGTTGCCGTGTGAATGTGTCAGGCAGAGGATATGGGCGAGCTTGGAACATCCTATTTTTGAGGATGTCTCCTTATTTGTTCCGTGTGCTCCGTGCTGTCATATCAGCTAGCCTATTCGGTGTCGTAAACAGCATTCGTTTGGAGTTATGGGCGTGTATTTATTTCATCATGGGAGCAAGAGTTACCCTACTTAATCATTGATAACAAGAATTGAAAAAAAAAGATCGTGCGTAGAGAGGATGAAGGCTTGTTGAGCACAAGACCTTGGCCTTTGCTCTGATTGGAGGATCATTTTTACAGTGCGAGTGACTCGCCTTAAAAAAAAAAAAAAAAAAAACCTCACCCCCAAAAACAAACAAAACTGAGCACATTCAGTTCCTCTATACTTGGCGAGTGCGCAGTCTTGTGCTCGCAAGGTGGTCCTGCAGGACCTGTCAAAAAGCGAGGAGTAGAGCGATCACTGAGGCGAGAGACACTCGCCTCATGTGACATGGGCTTTAGACATCGCTGATTCCTGCAGTGAGAAGAAGAAGAAGAAGAAGAAGAAGAGAAGACGAACCTGCAGTTACAGACATGCGCAATCTCAGGTCATTCCCAAGATGGAAGTGAAGGTCGAACAAGAAAGGGCCACCCACCAACAAGAGAATGACACGTCATCGACAACCATTTCCGCCCGCGCCCCCGCAAGTCTTCCATCCTAATTTGCCGGGGAAAGAGAGCGGCGCGCATAAATAATTCCCTCCAGCTTTGCACGAGCGGGGGCCCCCGAAAAGGCGCGGGTGTACACATGTCATGAATGTTATCAGTTTATGCAGATGAGAGGGATGAGGAATAGACCTGTATCTGATTGTGTGTGTGTGTGGGGGGGGGGGGGGGGGGGGGGAGGGGGGGGCATTCTCGTTTCTCTTGCCCAAAGTGCCTAAGCCCCTTCGGGTTGCTTCATTTAGTTTTTTTTTGTTTTGTTTCGTTTTTTTGTGGCTGTACTATTATTATCTGAGAAGGAGTGAGGCGTGTGTGTGTGTGTGTGTGTGTGTGTGTGTGTGTGTGTGTGTGTGTGTAGGGAGGGGGGGGGGGTGGAACTGAAGGAGAAGGTCGACGTGTGTGTGGGTGCGCGCGCACTTTGTGTGCGTGCATATGTGCGCTATACGTATGTCTCTGTGGTGTGTGTGTGTGTGTGTGTGTGTGGTGTGTGTGTGTGTGTGTGTGTGTGTGTGTGTGTGTGTGTGAGTGCGTGCGTGTGTGTGCGTTCGTGCGTCCGTTCGTGCGTGCGCGCGTTAGCGTACGAACAATGTGTGTGTCTTCGGGGTGTGTGTATGTGTATGCGTGCCCACGCATATGTGTGTTTGTGTGTGTGTGTGTGTGTGTGTGTGTGTGTGTGTGTGTGTGTGTGTGTGTGTGTGCGCGCGCGCGCGCGCGCATGTATGTGTGTGTGAGTGCGTGTGTGCGTATGTGTGTGTGTGTGTGTGTGTGTGTGTGTGTGTGTGCGTATGTGTGTGTGTGTGTGTGTGTGTGTGTGTGTGTGTGTGTGTGTGTGTGTGTGTGTGTGTGTGTTGTAAGGAAGGGGGAGAATGCTCATTAAAACTGAATATGATTGTTTGGAGGAGATTTGCAATCGTTTTGAGCTCAGCTTGATTCGAGACTGCCGATTACAATCACGCATGATCTCAGAAAAAGGTTTTCGGTTAATTTTCAAGCAAAGATTTTCGATTAACATAATTTTTCTTTAACGAACCAGAAAACGATCTCTTTTGAAGTTGAAATAAATTTTCCGTGACTGTGTCATACCTTTTATCCTCAGTTTTTTTTTTCTTTCTTTAAGAGAAACTTGGATAGATATTCATGTATTTAAAATATTCGATCAAAACATTTCTTTTTTTCATCTTGCTGTAGAATTGATATTCATGCAGATGAACATCAGTGGCCCTCTTTCGGATACAGTTCACCGTACACAATGTGACATGGTGACGTCAAAGCGTTTTAATGTCATTTTTATCAAGTAATGTCCAAAGCATGATAGCTTACGAAGCATACTTCAACACAATTTTCGCAGGAAACCTTTATTATAGTTCATGAGCCGTCCTATACCCCCCAGCCCCCTCCCCCAAGTGGAGAATTTTCCGGACAGGTACCATTGGAAAGCTTAACATGTAAGCTACTGAAATCAGGTTGTTTGCCAGCGATCCGTTGCTGGGTGTAGGTGTGGTGAATTTTCAAAGTTAGGTACCCCCGCTTTTTAAATGGCCGCCACGAGATATAGACAACGCCTTGTCTCAGCTTCTATTAGCTCTAGACATGTGCCCATTACCTTCCATCCCATGTTATTGGGTGTGAGAAAGCTATTCCTGGTGCTTATTTTCTGTTTGAAGGTAATTCTAAAGGTCAAAGGTCATTTTCAAGGTCATTTGTGGCAAAACTGTTACAACGCTTAACCTAAGCCATCTAGACAGATGATAGAGGACGTTAGATCAATTATTTTGACCACAAGGAATTCATTGTAGAGTTTATTGGACACCCCACTACCACCCTACAATCAGAAGGTGAAAATAATCGTTGAATTGGGTGCCACTTTTGGTGAATGGTCAAAGTAAGTTACCAGCGAGAATGTTGCGCTCAGAACTGATGAGCAAATACCAGGTTGGGTAATGGCTGCCTAGATAACAAATTAGTCACTCTCCCTACAACAGCTGTCTTGATTTTTGTTTCTCTATATCAAAGTACTTTTTGGATTTTCAGTGATGTTTCCATTTTTCTAATTTGCTTTTTGGTTGAGTCTGTGTAGGTTCCCTGAGTAAAGCAAGCAATGGAGAAAAAGAAAACGGACGAGAAGCCTGTTCAGCTAACATCAGGCACGTCAAGGGGCACAAAAAAGACATTTAGTGGTCCTACATGCATTGTTCATTACCCCCAGAACAAATCGGACACTAAAGTAATACCCCTATCTGAAACAAGTTTTCAAAAGATCAAAGATTCAGTTGCACTTCGACAGTAGCAAGAGGAGGTGAACTTGAAGCTACCAAGCATTTGTTGTCAGGTGCCAGAACAGTACCTCCCTCACATTCATGGCTATCACAGATGGTGTTACCAGAATTTCACAAACACGACCAAACTACTGAAACGAAAGCGCACATCTGATGAAGACTCGACATCTACTTCTAAAAGGACTCGTACAGTTGCACCGTCATCAAGTAGGGTCCTTTTCCAAGCAAATGAGTGTTTGTTTTGTGGCAAGATGCGACTAGTACGGAAAAGAAAAGAAGAAAACCTTGTGAAGTGTGTGACAAAGACGGCAGAAGCATCAATCAAAACGAGTGCTGAACAAAAGAAGGATGAACGAATTCTGGCAAAGGTGCAGGATGCAGACCTGGTGGCCAGGGAAGCCCATATCATAATTCCTGTTGTAGGGCATACACACGTTCCGAGGAGGATCGAAGGCGACAGATTTCAAGTTTTTTTTTTAATTTGATTTGATTTGATTGATTTAATTTTTGAGTCTGTTCACAACGATGGTGATATTGGTATAATCTATATCAAAATTTGGAGAAATATGCTCCCATTGAGGAACTGTGGGCATAGTTGGAGGTTTTGAAATGGACGTAATATCGATGTCACATTTTCTAAATAAATCATCAGTATAATTTCGAATGGGCTGCAGGTAAGAAATATTCTGTGCCCTTTTAGGAAAATCCGATTTGGAATCAAGAAATATTTCATTTGTTACTGAATTTGATACAGAAAGACTTCTGGTTACATATTTGGCTGTTGCTAGTTTGCGTTGATCATCAAGTGACAAGAGATTAGCTTCTTTATATGTTTTAAAAGTATTAGAATGCACTGGAACACCAAGGGCTACTTTAATAGCTTTACTGTCTATACTTTGTAACCGCTTAAGTAATGTTTGAGAAGCTGAAAAATATACTTCCTGTCCGTAAGTCAATTTTGAACGAACCAGACTAATAGAAAGATGCACAAGAGTTTGGGTATCTTGACCCCACGATTGTGCACTGATTATTTTTAGTAAAGATAGCCTTTGTCTGGCATTGTTTATAAGATATTAAGACTTCACGTGGAGACACAAATGTGACAGAAGAATGGGCTGCTCATGCTGATGCATTCGCAAGTTTAGTGTGCTATGTTCAAGACAGCATTATAGAGAGGAGTAATGTTGAAAGGATGACGATGCTAAAAGAAGGGTACCAACAGTTTATGCTGGAAAACAGTCCACAGTTCTTTAACGAGGATTACAAAACATGCAAACTGAAGTCCAAGCTTGTAAAGGAATTTGGCGATAAGCTACAGTTTTGGCAGCCAAATCACAAGAGTGAACTTGTCTTTGCTTCACGTCTTTCAAGAGGCACAGCTGTTGAGTCAGCTTTTGAGGCAGCAGCATCAGATTCAAGACGACTGGAAGAGGTAGCACTAGTACTACGCAGACTGATCCAAACTGCACACACTGAGTCATCTACCATGCCAATGGCCTCCATCAGCAAGTTTCCTGCTCAGTGATACAATCTGTCCACCTCAGAGCCTGCAGGATTTTCTTGGGCTGGTTGTCACAGGGAAAAATTACCACAGGATGCATCTTCTTCAAAAGAACACATCGTGAAGTCTCTTGCAGAAGACATCTGTCAGGCTACTTGCAATGGCTGGGACAATGGCTGATGCCAAAGCATTTACTCCTTGGCATGACCCTGAGACATCTGACTGGCAGCGCAGAAATCATCACTCTGATCCATCGCTTTGGTCACTGTGCATCATACACTTGCCTTCTTCAGCTGGAAACGGCCATGTGTAAAACATTTGTGATCGAGATTCAGTGTTGCCACCAACAATCCATCCTGACAAGAATGTAGTTACCCACCTGTGCTGGGACAACTTTGACTTGAAGGAAGAAACGCCATCAGGATCAGGGACAACACACACTGCACATGGACTAGTAATCCAGGAAGTGTCAGAGAGTGGCGGCGAAACAGCTTCTCCTGAGCCATCCCTTCCAAGGACAAAGCAGCGATCAGCCTCCTGCAAACTACTAGACATAGAGCCATGCTTTGCCAAGAATAAAGCTGAACCCTGCCTGCTGGTTTCAATATCTGAAACTTCCAGCACAGAATCAGCAACAGCTCAGCAGTCAGACATGCTGTGGATTTGCCTAAGAGCACTCGAGAAGGAAGGACCACAGACTGCGCCACCTTGGGCAGGATGGGTGTCTCTGACGACCAGCGACAAGGACGACAACAATCAACAGTTGACAGTACAGTACATGGCTCCTGTCTTTGCACCCATAACTGACAATGCTACAGTGCTGCATATTCTCAGGTTGTCCAAGAAAGTATCGGAAGAAGTTGGCCAGCAGTACACTATTCTGACCTTTGATCTTGCAGCTGCAAAAAAGGCCTATGCAATCATCTGGCAGAACGAAAGAGAATTTGGCGATGTGATTGTAAGGCTAGGCGTATTTCACACCATCTGCGCTTACATGTGCGCTCTGGAAGAGTCTGCAAGGCAGTAGCTTTGAAGAGATCTTAGTCGAGTCTGGAGTTTGTGCCAGTGGGTCCATTCAAAAAGTGATGGACGGCAAACACTACAACAGGGCGTTGCGAGTGCACAAGGTGATGCTAGAAGCACTCGAGCGTCTTCTGCTTTGGAAGTTTGAGGCTGAACATGGCGACTGTTTGGATGAAGAAGTAAAAGCTCTACTGATGAAACTGGCCCCAAACCCCTGCAATTAAAATATCTTGATGGTACTCCAAAATGACAGCTGTAAGAAGATGTTCTCTCTCCTCTCAGACTTCAAAGAGAAAGTTCGAAATGGTGAAATAGGAAAAACTCCCCAGTTCTGGATGAAGTACACAGACAGAGTGTGGTTGATGCTTCAGTTACAGAGAGCAACAAAAGAGAACAACCTGGATCTCCATCTTGAAAGTCTTCAGAAGATGTTCACACTGTTCTTCAGCTATGATCATCAGAACTATTCCAGGTACACAACCTTGTATCTCCTCACCATTCTGAATTTGCCAACCACTCACCCTGGGGCTGAGGATCTGTTGCGAAACAATGGATTCAGTGTGAACAGGTCGGATGTCCCATCATCAAGAACGGCTGTTGACATCACCATCGAACAGACAATTAATCGTCATGCAAAGTCATTTGGTGGTATTATCGGATTCAGCAGGAACAGGGCAGCCTACTACAGATGGTGCATTACACGTCATGCAAGAGCCACCTATCACCAAGCAGCACTTCACTGGGCAGGCATGGACAACCAAGACAACAGTTCTCACAAGGCCTGAGGCCTTCCCAGATCACAGACAGTGAAGACGACACCTGCAACGCCATTGCTGCAATCCTCAACTTCATCAACCCATTTGAAGTTGAAGACAAGAATACTCTCTACTGCTTGTTGTCAGGTGCACCTGTGCCAAATACCATCGCATCTGATCTTCTGAATGCGGATGAAGCTGGAGAAAAGGCTTGCAGAGCCTTTACCGAGGAGCGACTGGTGAAGAAAACAAGAAGCTTCAATGCTCCAATCAAGAAGCTCAATCTCAAGACTTTCTCAAGCATTGCAAAGTCTTCAACAGTCACAGGGGTTTCAAAGAAGACAAAGCAGATCACAGCTGAGCGGAATGTCTTTGGCCAGCTTGTTCTCCTTGCAGTCGAGCACAACATCAGCTTGGAGCGGGTCTTGTGCTTTCCACTGGGCCCTGTTCCTTGGCTTCTGGCGACAGCTGATGGATATCCTGTGAAGACAGACAAATCAAAGCTGCTACACTTTCTCGAAGGAGATGTCCCATTTGCAGAAAAGCCAAGTCGCATCACCAACACTTATGTCATTGACGGAAATGCTTTGTTCCAAGCTCAGACAGCCCTTCCATCATCATTTGGAAAACTTGCAGAAAGTCTGTTTGACCAGCTTCCAAAGGAGCCCAGAGCTGACTTTGTAACAGATTCCTATCTCCCAGATTCTGTCAAGGCATCGGAAAGAGAGAGGCGAGGGCCGTCATCATCTGTGCATCTGATCAAAGGGAGCTCTACAAAGGTTCCAAGAGACTGGAAGAAGTTCTTGTCAAATGACCAAAACAAAGTGAACTTCACAAGCTTCCTTCTTGAAGAATGGAAGACAGACAAGTATGCCAGCAAACTTCAGGACAGAACAGTTCTGTTTGTCTGTGGAGACAAATGCACAAGCTTGACGAAATCTGACGGCCAGAAAACACTGTCTGAGCACATTGAAGAACTGTTCTCTACACAGGAAGAAGCAGACACCAAAATAGTTCTGCACTGTCTCCATATTGCGGACAACTCTTCTGAAGATTCAACGATCACTGTGAGATCTCCAGACACAGATGTCTTCATCCTTCTTCTCAAGTACGCTGAAAGCATCCCCCAGAAGATTCTCTTTGATACAGGAGTCTCAAATAAGCGGAGACCCATTGACATCAAGAACGTTGTGCTGACTGTGGGCAAAGAGATCTGTTCCGTGTTACCTGCTGTCTATGCATTCAGCGGATGCGACACGACGAGTGCGTTTGTCAGGAAAGAGAAAATTGCCCCAATTAAGACCCTCAAACAGCATCCTGAGTATATCAGAACATTTGCTCAGCTTGGTGTCATGGCCCAAATTCACCCAACCGTCATGAAAGAACTTGAAGAGTTCACCTGTGTCTTGTACAGAGGTCGGGGTTCATGCACCAAAGACATCAACAAGCTTCGATATGAGAAATTTCTAGAGCGACTCAACACGAGCGAAGAACTGCTGACCTGTTACGATGGTATGGACATGAGTCTGTTGCCACCATGCAGAGATTCTCTGCTCATGCACATTGACAGAGTGAACTACCAGACACTCATATGGAACCATTCTCACGAGCCAAAGCCACACATCCCATCACCAGAGGGTCATGGATGGCAAAAGACATCTGAAGGACTTGAAGTGACATGGACACGTGGCCTTCTCATGCCTGCAGAGCTTGTGGATGTCCTAGTGGAGAATCCGCCTGCCCCAGAATTGATGATGCACCAGATTCGTTCAGCTTGACTGACTTTGACACTGACTTTGTGTTCATTGACAATGAGTAGCGGCTAGAGTATATCCTCTGTTTTCTGCCAATAATGAACGACTGACAGCAAATTACTCTTGTTGGTCATTCACGGTTACAGCTGCTGTGTTTCAAGACCTTTTATCTTGTCAGAAAGGTACTGAAAGTTCACAAACCATTTTTAGCAATGTTTCATTTAGCACCTTTCTCTTTGATAAGAATGATTTGATGCTTGAGATGACTTTCTTCTCAGACATGCTATAGAGGAAAGCTGTTCTGATTTTGTTATGAAAGGCCGTATATGAGTGTGTCTGCCAAAGGACTTGTGTGTTTTGTTATACTTTTTATCCCTAATCTAAGGGTTAGAGATGATAATTATTTAGTTGAGACATTTTCATTTTCTTCAAAACAATCATACATTGTATTCTGTTTTGGAAAATTCCCGCGCGGAACAGAGAGAATTCGAAAGGAAATGAAGAAGTGAACACCTCAAAGACAGTTAAATGATGCAATATACAGGAACCTCAATGCTACAACCATGCTGAACTGTGTATATGAAGTCTAATACCATTTTAGAGAGATCTTTTCATAGGAATAACCAGCTAAGAAATAAAAAGTGCTTTGCTAGTAATTCAAAACTACATTGGTAGTTTGTGCCCTTTTTCATTTTTTTTTTCATTTAGGGGTCAGGGGTAGCGTATCTGTCATCATTATCTACTAAATTGCTCTAGAATCTTGAAAGTTGCTGTAAATGATCTTGGTACTTTGTTCTTGCATAAAATACAAAAAACCGGAACTTGTGATTTTTATGTTTCTTGTATGGAAGCTGAAACCTTCACATTTTGCGTAAAATGATAGCGCGCATTGGAAAACAACAGGCCACAGATACGAGATCGTCCAGTCTGGAAGAATATAAAGTGTTTTCAGAATATAGGGACACTCATGAAGCCTGCAGCACATACTTTTACTGCCACCATTGGCCAACACGATGAGAAAATGAACTTATTGATATGATGGTCTGAGCGTTGTTTTTGTTTGATATGGTAACTTTGGCCAAGCGCTACAGCCACACCCAGTAGAGTTCAGCTGGCAAACAAGCAGAAATCAAAATGGCATGTCCCCAGCTTCACAAAAATCACTGTCTGCAAAATTTCCCACTAGGGGGGGAGGGTTTCACCTCTTGGCTCAGGGACTATTAGCTTACGAAACATACTTCAACACAATTTTCGCAGGAAACCTTTTTTTTTCTTTCTTTTCTGTTGTAAATTCATACAGTCTAAAGACGAAAGCAGATGAAGCCAAATGTAGCTCTTTATTATTTCAGTTGACTTATTTTGATAAGCTAAATTTCACTCGATAAGAATGAAACACAAAACAATATCTGGGGAAAAAAAAAGGGGGGGGGGAGGGGGGGGGGGGGCAGCAGAGGGACATCCGGAGTCATGAACCGGGTGTGGCCCAACCCCCCTAGAGTGTCAGGAGATAAGGGCCGAAACACTTGCTTGAAGGGGGCTTCTCTTCTGAGGACTCTCTGCTGCCACGCTCTCCACGAGTTTCTTTCTACTGATGCATGGGTAAACCATTGACTTCCGGGAATAGGCCGGAGGACGTCCGGGAAAGACCGGAGGACACTGGGAAAGACCAGAACCAAGGGCTCTGTGGGCTGGCTCCCCACTTTGCCTTAAACATGTGGCTACTAAGTACAAAGAGAAAAGATGCTCCCAGGATTCACCGAAAGGGGGAGAGAATGATGAATCCATCGGTGCTCAAACAATCACGACTGCAAATCCCAAACGGACTATGAACATGGACCAAATGGAATATCCATGTGTCTGTGGAAAGCGTTTCGCTACCACCCGTGGTATGAAGATCCACAGAACAAAGATGGGATGTGTGAAGACTCATCTGAATGAGCAGCAGCGCACTGCATCAGCAGATAAGACGTCGGAAGACCAAGGCCAGGATTTAAACCACAGTGCCAAGGACATCTACGCTGTTGGTTCGGATGAGGAATTTGCGCAGGCCCTCGATGCCAGGCGCATGAAACTCAACCTGCCACGAGCAAACGAAACTGAAGATTGGGAGAAACTGGATGCAAAAATCGTCCAAAGACTCGATGATCTGATAGGGAAAAGCACCCTGGAACACAAACTAGCCACATATGGGGACATTGTGTATGCCACATGTAGATACGCCTATGGAGCAAAACTACCCAAAGAGAAAACACCTCCAAAGAAATCCAGACGCCAAGAAGAGATGGACAAGATCAGGGTCCAAAAGAAAAACCTTATGAAGCAAATGAAGACCGCACTGCCAGCTGAAAAACAAGGCTTGGAAAAACTCTGGAAAGACCTGAAAGCAAAACACAGCGCCCTCAGCAAAGCGGAATCTGCGAAGAAGAGGAAGAGCAAAAAGAAGAAGACACAAGAGCGCTTCTTCAGAGACCCCTTCCAGTTTGCCAGAACACTGTTTGAGCAGCCAAAATCTGAGACCCTAAGTGTGGACAAAGGAGTTCTTGAGCAGCATCTGAGGAAAACATACTCTGACTCACAGAGCAAAGCACCACTCGACATTCAAGGTCTGGTGTGGCCAACCAACCCTGAGGAACAGTTCAATGACAAACCTCCAACGTTGGCGGAAATCAAGAAGGTGGTCGACAAAGCCAGAGCCAAATCATCACCAGGGCCAAACGGAATACCTTACCAGCTATACAAGAAATGTCCCAGGGTGCTGTAGTGGCTCCACAGGCTGCTGCCATCAGCTTGGAGAAACCAGAAGATCAGCGGCCAGTGGATGACGGCAGATGGTGTGTACATCCCCAAAGAGCAAAACTCAAGTGACATCAGCCAGTTCAGGCCAATATCACTACTGAACGTCGAAGGGAAAATCTTCTTCTCTGTCATGGCAGCAAGGCTGACCAAGTACCTCATGGAAAACAAGTACTTGGATGTGTCAGTCCAGAAAGGTGGCATCCCAGGCGTAGCTGGCTGTGTAGAACACGCCACAATGATCTGGGACGCAATCCAAGGAGCAAAAACAGAAAAGAGAGACCTGGACGTAGTGTGGCTTGATCTGGCAAACGCATATGGATCTGTGCCCCAAGAGATGATACAGTTGGCTCTTGAGATGTACCATGTGCCAAAGAACATCCGCGATATGCTCAAGAAGTACTTCAATGGCTTCTCAATGCGGTTCTCTACCAAGGAGTACACAACAGATTGGATCAACTTGGAAGTGGGCATTGCAATGGGCTGTGCAATTTCCCCAATACTGTTCGTGTTGGCAATGGGAGTCATCTTGAAAGCAGCAAAAAGCAACGCAAGACAAACAGACCTTGGCGATGGATACAAGATGCCCCCTCTCAAGGCCTTCATGGATGACACTACAGTGATTTCATCCAGAGAAGACGAGACACGTCATGTGCTGGAAAGGCTGGACGACATAGTTGCCTCATCCAGAATGAAGTTCAAGCCAAAGAAATCACGAAGTCTCTCACTGAGGAAAGGAAAAGTGGCCGAATCTGTGGTCTTCAGTGTTGCCAACCAGGCCATTCCAACAGTCACAGAGGAGCCAGTCAAGAGCCTTGGAAGATGGTATGATGATACGCTGAAAGACACACAAAGAGCAAAAGAAACCAAACAGATGTCGGAAGAAGGCTTGGAAACCATTGACCAGTGTGGGCTCCTTGGCAAATACAAGGTCTGGTGTCTGCAGTTCATGCTGATACCAAAGCTCCTATGGCCTCTGATGATATACGACATCTGCACCAGCACAGTGGAGGCAATGGAAGCCAAAATCAACAAGTTCACAAGGAAATGGCTTGGTGTCCCACCCTGTCTGACTGACATAGCGCTGTACTGTCGCCAAGCAAAGCTGAAACTACCACTGAAATCCATCCTGGAAGAATGCAAAGCAGGAAAGATCAGACTTCAAAGCATGCTGGAGGACTCAGGAGACAAGGTGGTAGAAGCAATCAAGCCCCAGCTGAAGACAGGCAGAAAATGGAAAGTTCAAGAGGCGATGGATTCTGCAAAAGAAAGTCTCAAGATCAGAGAAATAACAGGACACACACAGACCAACAGACAAGGACTGGGGGTGGCCAAAACTGAATGGTGGTCAAAGGCCAAAGGCCAAAAGACACATAATGATTCAGGAGATGAGAAAAGAAGAAGACCAAAAAAGACTCCAAAAAGCAGTCCAGCAGAGCCAGCAAGGGCAATGGACAACGTGGGAGAATGCACTCCAAAGAAGTCTCACTTGGAATGACATTTGGCACATGGCCCCTCTCAGGATTAGCTTCATTCTCAGAGCTGCATATGACCTTCTGCCCTCAAATGCAAACCTGGTGAAGTGGGGAAAAACAGACGATCTTGCATGCCCCCTCTGCCATGAAAAACAGTGGAGCATGTCCTAAGCTCATGTAAAGTAGCCCTGGCTCAAGGAAGGTACACATGGAGGCACAACCAAGTGCTCAAAGAGATTGTACAAGTAGTCTGGGCTAGTACCAACACCACAAAAGGGAAAATCAGGACTCCAAAAGCACCCGCAACATTCGTCACGGCAGGAGGCGGCAAATCATGGCCAAGAACAACAGTGCCACTCGGAACATGCAGGGAGAGTCTGCTGGACGGGGCAGATGACTGGGAGTGCACTGCAGACCTCCCAGAATGGAAGAGTCACCCAGAGATCATCAGCAAGAGTGGCATGAGACCAGACATAGTAGTCCACTCTCAATCAACCAAGCAGCTGATCATGATCGAGCTCACGGTGCCATATGAGAACAGAATGGAGGCAGCTCAAATCTACAAGACTGAAAAGTATGCTGATCTGGCAAACAGCCTGAGGAGAGAAGGCTATCAGGTCAAAGCCCTCACTGCAGAAATTGGAGCTAGAGGGTTTGTAGGAACGTCTGCATACACCCTCATGAAACAGCTGTCAGTTGCAGGGAGGGAAAAAACCAGAGCCCTGAAAGCAATGGCAGAAGCGGCAGAGAGGTGTTCAAGCTGGATCTGGTCAAGGAGGAACAAAAGTGAACTTCATAAGGCTTAACTTCCCTACAAATATCAGGTGTCCCTGTGACTCAGTGGTTAGAGTGCGAGTCATTAAGTGGAAAATGAGCATGTCAGGAAGGTCACGGGTTCGAATCCCAGCCATGGCTCGTCCCAAGATGGGGAAAAAAAGTGGGCAGCAGAGGGACATCCGGAGTCATGAACCCGGTGTGGCCCAACCCCCCTAGAGTGTCAGGAGATAAGGGCCGAAACACTTGCTTGAAGGGGGCTTCTCTTCTGAGGACTCTCTGCTGCCACGCTCTCCACGAGTTTCTTTCTACTGGAAACAAAGTAGAGTTAAACAAAATAGTGACGCACATATACATGTGTATTCATTGAG
>CM065738.1:17894460-17896960 GCA_033310375.1 Conus canariensis
TCTTTCATCAACATGATCTTTCTCTTTGCTGTACATTTCCGGATGCAAATTATCACATATTTTTTGTTGTTAATCATATTTGTACATGTCTGACAATATTGTAGTAAATAATCCGTGAAACTTATTAGTAACGAGTTATCTTTTTTTCGGTTTGAATGGATTTGAGTGAGAGTTCAATGTATGCCGAAGAAAGGTTGTTTTCTTTTTGTTGGATATACACACATGCACAAACAAACAAAAATCACTAAGCACAATCCTCTGAGTTCTTACAAACTACAAGCACATAAAGGCAAACAAACACACCCGCTCACTCCACTCACACCCCCTCCCGTCCCTACCCATCCACACCCCCACTTTCTCTCTTCTTATGAATTAATAATACTTAAACAATATACATTATTATACAATTTATAATAATGAAGTAATGTTTTCTCCGTGTGGTACTATGCGATAGCTGTTGTATATAACGCATAACATAATTATGTTCACTGTAATGATCCTTCAAAATATAGATTTAAACAGACTTAAGCATTTCCCAGCTGAGTGTACACACCAGCACCGAAATCCCGTCCATCGGTGTCTTTATATTTCTTTAACAATCAAAAGAAAGTTAATTATATGTTCTTCAGCCCGCTACCAATATGACACCGCTACACCACAGCCGTGACCCGCCGACCAACCAACAAGCCAACCTACCAGCTAAGTTGCTGATCGGCCTACGGGTCCCAGCCGCGGTATCGCCATGCCAGACAAGCAGCGGGCCACAGGCTACAACCACACTCAATGATATTTGAATACCTTATGAAATTACCCATACATCCTGAACATATCCTGTAATGCACGTATTAAATCCAGGTATCTTATGATTTTGATTATCAATTTTCAAATAATACTTCATAATTGATCCAATTAGTGTTAAATTTTAGCAGATTCAATTGTACAGTTGCTATGTATTTTTCAAGATTATATCTTCTCTTTAGTATTTTTAGAAATACTGTTATTGAAGGCTTACATTTGTTTATTTTACAGCTAAAAATGTAGTGTTTGGCTATCAGAATTATAAGATCGAATGTAGTATCAGTTGTGGAATTGTCATCTGCTCCAAATATTATTGTGTTTTCAGTCAGAGACAGATTATTCGCTATTAAACACTTTCCTTTTATTAATTCTTGCAATGATTTCCAGAAATCATTGACGTGTATGCATCTCCAGAACATATGTTCAATGCTGTCTTTTTCCTCTTCACAGAAACTACAGTTATAACTTTCCACTATTCCCATTTCTTTCAGAGCTACATTAGTTGCAATTATTCGATGCACTATTCTCATTTGCATCCATTTTAGCTTAATATCCTTAATTTGATGAATTTTTCTAAAGCATTTCTTCCAAGGTATCTGTCTATTCAGCTTCTCCGTCCATTTTGCACAACAGTTTGGTTCCCGGTTATCTTTTACTATAATTCTGTAATAAGGTTTGGAACCTTTATCTACAGAATATATTATCTTTTGTGCTGTGTTGACTTCTGCTTCCGGACACGAGGTATTAGTTGCAATAAAGAGGTTGAAAACTGACAAAGCAGTAGGGCTTGATGGACTTATGAGTGATTCTGTTTAGTTTGGGAGACAGTGGCATACATTTTCTTGTGAGATTATTCAACGTTTTCTTTGATAAGGGAATGTATCCTGAAGACTGGATTGAATTCATAATACTTCCCTAGTACTAAAAAAGGGAAAGTCAATTATCCAAACCATTACATGGGAATTTTATTATGTAGTATAGCAAGTCAACTGCACGGTTCCGTAGCAAATAAAATATTATCAGAATAGATCGAAATAAATGATTTTGCTGGTGAATATCAAGTTGGCTTCAAAGGGAATTACAGTACTGTTGATTATTCATTTTCTTGTCTGCTTTAGAAAACAGTTTGCTAATAATCGGAAATGATATGTTACATTTGTTGATTTTGAAAAAGCTTTCGACTCCATTTCTATGGCCAATTCTAATTAAAAAATGGTATAAAGGGTGAGCTTTATACTGTATGAATACGTGAAAATAATGGTGCTAGGTTCAGAATTTTATATTCTATGTACACAGGGGGTTACACAGAAGGATGTTTGTAGTCCTGTTTTGTTTTCCTGATTATCAGTAAATTAGCTCTCGAGGTCATTGAAAAATATAAGCATGGTGTATAATTGAATTTGATAGAATTGTTTATTTTACTATTTGTAGACGACAATGTGTTGTTATCTGAAAGTATTGTTGGTTTACACACACAGCTAATTAGTTTGTACTCTACTGCACAGAGGCTGGAGCATAATGCAAATCTCGACAAAACAAATTGTATTACAGTTTGTAACGGTGACTATTTGGCAGCATGTGAAAAATGGTTTTACGGTGGTTCAAAAAGATCAGTTGTAAAGGCCTATAAGTACTTGATATATCTTCTTTTTTTTTACAAAACGCACCTTTATTTATGCGAGTCAAGGCCTTGTGAGCAGAG
>CM065738.1:17901960-17906960 GCA_033310375.1 Conus canariensis
GCATGCGTGGTCCATGTCTCACTGCCATACAGCTAGGTGCTGAGAACGCAGGCGTTATACACAGCCATCTTTGTCTTTGTGGTCAGCTTGGGTCCACATTCTTTGTGTGAGGACAGCAAGTGTTGTGGCTGCCTTCCCGATCCTCTTGTCGATCTCAGTGTCAAGGGAGAGGTTATCGGTGATGGCGGACCCAAGGTAAGTGAACTGATGGATGGCATCAAGCTCATAGTCATCAATGGTGATGGCTGGTACTGATGACCGGCGTGTCTTGACCCAGGACATTTGTCTTCTTTAGGCTGATAATCAAATCAAAGTCTCTGCAGGCCTGGGAAAAGCGGTCCATCAACGACTGCAATTCCTGCTGCGTGTGGTGTTGTTATGATGATGATTATTATCATCATCACCATTATCATTTTTAGTAGTAGTAGTAGTAGTAGTAGTAGCAGCAGCAGTAGTAGTAGTGGTAGTAGTAGTATATTTTCATCGTATTCCTTTCATTATTAATATTATCATTATTACTGATAATTATCATTATCATCATCATCATCATCATCACCTGACGATGATGATGATGATGATGATGATGATGATGATGATGATGATGATTTTATTGCTATCATTACTGCTGCTGTTGTTGTTGTTGTTGTTGTTGTTGCTGTTGTTGTTATCACTAGCGTCATTATTGGCATTATTGGCATTTCTCCTCCTCCTACATCTACTACTACCACCACCACTAGTAGTAGTAGTAGTAGCAGTAGCAGCAGCAGCAGCAGCAGCAGTAGTAGTAGTAGTACTGCTACTACTACTACTACTACTACTAGTGTCCTCGCTGTTGTTGTTGTCGTGGTTGTTGATGTTGTTGTTGTCGTCGTCGTCGTTCTTGTTGTCGTCGTCGTCATCATCATCATCATCATCATCATCATCATCATCATTATCAACGTCATCATCATCATCATCATCATCATCATCATCGTCATCATCGGTCCTGTGTTCCTTGTGTGAGTACTTGTTCCTGAAAACTACGAATCACCCTCGCGCGAATCCCTCCTTTACTTAGTGACAATGAAAGAAAATCATGCATCATTATCATTACAATTATTATTATTATTATCATTACAATTGTTGTTGTTATCATTATTATTATTATTTCATTATTATTACTACTATTTTTATTATTATTATTATCATTATTATTATCATTTTAAGGAGGAGGAGGACGACGACGACGACGACTACGGCGAGGAGGAGGATTTACATACACATTCGTGTGCATTCATCTCACTTTGAAAGAAGGCATCAAACAGTTTGCTCTTCATGCGTGACGACGGCAGGATCGGCCTCATTTTTGTACATCGGGGTATAAACCGTAACAAATCGTTTCCATTTATGATTTGTCGTCCCCATTGTTCTCACCCATCTTCATTTTTATGCTCGCATGAAATAGTCTAAATCCAGACATCCAATGCTTCCTTCAGCCATTCTTGTCCATGAACACCCCCCCCCCCCTCCCCCCACCCTCTTTTTTGAAAATTCCAAACCAACGTTAATCAGAGAAGCAACGCCTACAAAGAAATCGTCTGATGCATTCTGCTTATTAAGTGTCCACAATTACACAGACAGTATTACAAGATTGCTGTTCTTATTTTGGAACGTATCTTGTTTAGTCGTCACAGATAACAGAAATAGAAAATCCTAAAAATTCAAGGCTCAAGATGTGAAGTTCTTGATCAGCCAGTGAATTTACAAAGGAAATTCTCTTGGTTTTGCATGGCACAGAGGAGGACGAAGATCAATACAAAAAAAAATGCACGTACTGAACTGGAGGGTTCACTGGGGCACAAGTCAAGAATGTGTGGGTGAATACACATTGAATGGAAGAACACACACACACACACGCACGCGCGCGCGCACGCACGCACGCACGCGCACACCCACACACACGCACGCACACACACACACACACACGCACGCACGCACGCGCACACCCACACACACGCACGCACACACACACACACACACACACACACACACACACACACACACAGAGAGAGAGAGAGAGAGAGAGAGAGAGAGAGAGAGAGAGAGAGAGAGAGAGAACGAACGAACGAACAAACGAACGAACGAATTTTATTTTAAGAGGGTAGTGGATTAAGCATGAATACTTTTTTACATCCAGCCCTCTGGGCAAGAAAAAAAAATCGATATACAGTAAAAAGCAAATCAAACAATTACATGAAAAAAATGCAACAATTCCTTGCATGGGAACCTTTGACAAAAAGAAGAAAGAAGAAAAAGAAACCAATGAACACCACCACCACCACCACCACCACCAACAACAACAACAACAACCACGAGAAAAAATGATCAGGGCAAGAGGGGGGAGTGTGAATGGAGATACAGACAGACAGACAGACAGAGAGAGAGAAGAGAGAGAGAGAGAGAGAGAGAGAGAGAGAGAGAGAGAGAGAGAGAGAGAGAGAGAGACTGACCGACCGACCGACAGGCGAAAGAAAGGCAGAGACAAAGGAAGAGAAAGACAATGAAGCAGACATGGATAAACACCTACGAAAAACTTGGAAAAAACACATTAATGGCACAGGATGATCACTGCAATGTGCGTAGAATTCAGTCAACTTCGAACATCACATATTTGTTAAATTGAATCTGAATTGAGGATTATCAATACATTTTCGGGTATAGTGCAGTCAAATCTGAGACATTCATAAGATATTTTTGAAAATTAGACTTGAATTTTTTTAAAGTTTGATTGATTTTTAAGTTCTTGAGGAATATGGTTCCATAGCCAACCTCCGGAATACGCCAGACTAGACTTGTATAGATTAATCATGGCAAACGGGAGGTTTATTTTATGTGAATGTCGATAGTCGTTAAAAGTGAACATATTTGTTACAGAAAGTGGAGCATTTCCATGGAGTACCTTATGCATAAAGAGTCCCTTATTGTATAGAAGTTTGACTTTGAATGGGAGAATGCCTGACTGCTTATAGTCTGAATCTACCAGTGAGGATGGTTGATCTAATGTTACTTTGACAGCTCTTTTGTGAAGGCTAATTAGTGGTTTGAGTGAATTCTTGCTCGCTGAGTCCCAAAGTGTTTAGGCATAGTCGATAATAGGCTGAATATAAGAGTGAAAAAATAGTTTTCTTGCATGCAAATTTAAGAAGTTCTTAATCCTTTTTAGAAGATGTAGTTTTCTTGCAACGTTTCTAGATAAAGACTCTAAGTGTTTTGACCAAGTTAGATTATTATCCATTGTTATTCCTAAGACTTTGTGACTGGATACTTCTTCGATGGTTTCATTAGAAATGCAAACTACTGGTAGATTCTGGCTTAGAGTTTGACGTTTCTGTCTAGTAGTTATCATCACGAATTTAGTTTTTTGAGGATGAATAGCCATGTGATTAAATCGTGTCCATTTAACCAAAAGATTGATGTTTTCTTGGATGTCACTGCAAACCTGTTTGGCGTCAGAATTACTTGTGTCTAAGGTTGTGTCATCAGCGAACATTTCACTGTTTATTTTCAAGTACAATGGCAGATCATTGATGCAAAATGAGAACAATAGAGGACCTAATACTGACCCTTGTGGGACACCAAATTTGTTGGGAAGAAAATTAGATTTGTATGTGTTTACGGACACAGTTTGTTGTCGGTTGGACAGAAAAGATGAAATCAGTTTCAGTGTTTTGTATGATAGCTTATACAAGGTTAGTTTTCTGAGTAAAAGTTCATGATTTATAACGTCGAAGGCTTTTGCGAAATCTACAAAGAGAATTCCTGAAAATTGTTTGTAGTTCATGTAGCCATCTATCTATTAGTCTAGTTAGCACTGTGTGGCACGAATGGTTTTCTCTGAACCCTGATTGATTTGGGTGGATTAAATCGTATTTTACTGCATGGGAATGGAGACACTTATTGATGTGGAGTTCTAATGGCTTAGAAAGAACTGATAAAATCGAGATAGGTCTATAATTTGATGGGTCAGTAGTGTTTCCTGCTTTGTATATTGGTATGATTTTTGATGAGAGAGAGAGAGAGACAGACAGACAGACAGACAGACAGACAGACAGACAGACAGACAGACAGACACACAGACACACAGACAGACAGATAGACAGACAGACAGATAGACAGAGACAGAGAGACGCCGAATGAAAACCATTAAACTTTAGCACAACGTAATTGAAAAGGTCCGAGACACGTTCAGTATCTGGAGACGGGATCTACAAATTGTTGCTTTCTTTTTTCTTTTTTTTTCTTTTCTTTTTTTTGCTTTTTTTTTCTTGCCAAGGCGTAGAGGTTATTCTTTTGGCGGCTTGTATTGCGCTTGACACAGCGGTATCTTCAGCCAGAAGGAAGAAGCTGGAGCAGACGGTTGGATGGGAGTGTGCTAACGGATCTGATGGATCTGGTCTTCCGTCTTGTGCGTAAATTTTGTATAGCAGATAAAGGTAGTAAGTTATTTCCCAAGAAACAATCTAAGTGACCCTCACTACACAGCTTTATTCATGTTAAAATATAGTCACCACAAAACTGTTTAGCGGTGCTTTTTGCAGACAAATGTCATGTGACAATAGGACTTACAATAATCAAAGGAAAACTGAAATGAGTACACTTTCAATGATGAGCCGAAAGAACTGGGTCAGGATGCAGTTTTTATGCCAGACTTCTTCACCTAACGCAAAACCCCCAGCCTCTGGTGTCTTCTATTGGAAGTCACTGTCATATTGACATGCCAGCTGAGTGTCACCGAGATATGCACACCTAAAAAATTAAATAGTCAACCTGTTCGATGTCTTGACCCTTGATGGAAAATGTTTAGAGAGTTGTTAGTTTGTCTGTCTGTTTTTCTCGAAAATCTCTCGTCCTTTGAAAGCTACGAGTGAGTAGTGCATTTTCTTTTGTTGGGAGACTAGGTCTAATTCGAGGTAGCAATATCTCTCGTCCTTTCTTTGGTTTTTAAAGCACCGAGTTCACTG
>CM065738.1:17914460-17921960 GCA_033310375.1 Conus canariensis
AGAATCTGTTGACACTTAGCGAAGGTTTCAATCCTCTCAACTGCCCCTATCGTTGTCTTTCCTCCCCCCTCCCCCCCCCTCCCCCCAACCTTCCCCCCCCTCCCCTCATACCCAATACATCCGCAAATGAGGTGGATTTATCCCATAGGTAAATGGCTGGTCTAAAAAATGATGGCAAGATCGTGCCACCCCGTTAAGCAGTTGGCCATCGTCCATTGAAAAGCTGGAACAGACACTTGGAGAGAGTAGCAAAATGCAGAATCAGCGGAAGACCTGACCACCACCGGCAGTCGCATCTTCCTTGGCTCTGCCGTGTGGTGGAAGTGTGGTGGAAGCGAAAAGTACGCTGCTAGGGTACCTGCTGTTGGACTTGCAAGGGAGAACACTGATGGTTGCCACGCTTTCTGTCACTAGAAACAACTTGCAGCAGATGCATAGCCGTGTGTGTGTGTGTGTGTGTGTGTGTGTGTGTGTGTGTGTGTGTGTGTGTGTGTGTGTGTGTGTGTGTGTGTGTTGCATCCCCATTATTCATGTATTCACTCCACCACGAGACTTCAACGAAGGCATAGGTGAATGGTTTTTACCCTTGAAGGAAAGTGTGTGTGTGTGTGTGTGTGTGTATGTGTGTGTGTGTGTGTGTGTGTGTGTGTGTGTGTGTGTATGTGTGTGTGTGTGTGTGTGTGTGTGTGTGTGTGTGTGTCTGTGTGTGTGTGTGTACACGTGTATTGTGTGTGTGTGTGTGTGTGAGTGTGTGATGTGTGTGTGTGTGTGTGTGTGTGTGTGTGTGTGTTGTGTGTGTGTGTGTGTGTGTGTGTGTGTTTTGCATCCCCATTATTCATATATGCACTCCGTCACAAGACTTCGACGAGGGCGCAGATGAAGAATTTTTGATTCTTGAAGGAAATAGGCGGAAGATATACCATGAAAATACTTGTTTGGGGAGCCTTGGAAGAAAAAAAAGGGCGCCTGAATGCATCATGATCAATGAATGAGCAGCGACAGTGGGACGTTTGGGACAGGACAAATACAAAGACAGGAGTTTGCAGATTCCAAGTTTTGTCAAATCTGAAAAGTTATTGATAACGCACCGCGAAAAAAAAAAAAAGCCGTAGACAAACGAATCACAAGACAAAACATGACGCGTTTCGACCTCTTAGGTCTTCTTCAGGCAAGATACACAACACTCAGGACAAAGAAAATGAACGAGCAATCACTTATCTTCATCCAACTCGGCGCAAGATTGTCGGTTTTTTGTGTGTGTGTTTTTGTTTTGTTTTGTTTTTCGGTGCGTTATCAATAACTCTTCAAATTTGTTTAGATTTCCGCCTGCAGTCGCCCCACTTTGCAACTAGATCTAAGTATTGTCAGCCGCCACAAATTCACCCTGACCAATACATTCTTCTCGGACAGAATGTCCCTAAGAACGTCCTAGATCGCCTCCAGAGCTATGATGACGTCATGCAGGCAGTTGTTGGGATGACAAGGTGTTTATAGTCAGACAGCTGATGGTTATTTTAGGGATCTTGTAACTGAATTATGGCATAGTTTATAATCCTATCCCAATCCCATCCCCAACCCTTCCTTTCTCCCTCCACCACAGTTTTGATCCCGTCCCCAGATACGCGTGATAATAACGACACACCACTGTTACTACTTCAACTACCACCATCACTACCACCTCACAGTGAAACATGTTCTTTTAGAATGTTGGGACTTGCATGATGTGAGACACGAACATTTTACAGCAGATTCCATGAAAACCTCGTTCAGAGATGTTCCACCTGACGCGATCTTTGAATTCTTGAAAGAGATTAACATTTTTCATCGGATCTGAGATTTTATAGTGGAGAGATTTTTAACAAAATTTCGGATGGGTTTTTAGAAGATATATTTTAAAGAATTGTGTGAATGAATGACTTGTGAGTTGATTTTAGCGTGGTGACAGCCCTGATATGGCACTTTGCGGTCGGCTGGGCTAAACAACATTACCTTACCTTACCACCACCACCACCACCACCACACAACAACAACAGCAACAACAACAACTACTACTACTATGATTATTACTACCACTGCTGCTGCTACTACTTCTGATACTACTTCTACTACAATTATTGCTGCTACCATTACTGCTGCTGCTGCTGCTACTGATACTGCTGCTGCTGCTTCTTCTACTAGTAACACCACCACTACTTCTTCTCGTATTACTGCTGCTACTGCTGCTGCTGCTGCTGCTGCTACCACTACAACTACTGCTACTACTACTACTACTAACTACTACTACTACCACCAACACCACCACCATCACCGCCACCACCACTACCACGACTGCAGCAACAACAACGACAACTACTACTACTTCTGCTGCTGCTGCTGCTGCTGCTCTACCAATGCATCTGCTGCTTTTATTACTGCGGCTACTGTTGTATCAGTTCCACATCTGTCTCTGATGAATTTTAGCACGTCTTTACACTGTCCGTTTAGAAATTCGTGTTGACGTAGCTTGTGTGAAGTTTTCTCAATTTTACAATAGCAACAGCAGCAGCAACAACTACAACAACAGCAAGAAGAAGAAAGAAGAAGAGAAGAAGAAGAAACGAAGAAGAAGACGAAGAAGCAGAAATATTTAACAACAACAACAATCAAACCATGATGATGATGATGATGATGATGATGATGATGAGTGTTATTATCATTATTATTATTGTTGTTATCATTCCTATTATCATTATTATTTTTATCATTTTTCTTCTTCTTCTTCTTCTTACTATCATTATTATTATCATCATTATCATCATCATCATCATCATCATCATCATCATCATCGTTGTTGTTGTTGTTGTTGTTGTTCTTGTTGCTGTTGTTGTTGTTGTTGTTGTTGTTGTTGTTGTTGTAAAACAACACAAAAAAGCACATGTTGACATTTGTCCATGACGAACGTCGAGTGAGGGGGGGGGGGGGGTTATTTTTGTGTGCTTACACCACGACACTTTCCACCTCCACTCCCTTCCCCACCCCCCACCCCCCAGCTCCCTATCCAAATGGCAAAGGTCAGGGAAAGCTGCACGCGCTTTTCGCCCACGCTTCGTGACTGACCTTGCATCAACATCAGAGGCTGGCAGTGTGTGGCGACGTCGTCAGTTTCGGAAGGTAATTCATCATCGATGAGCTGACTGCTGGGACATCTGTCATCGCCTCGTGCTAAATTGCCATTCTCAGACACGATACGAGGAAGTCGAGATTGCCAAGCTGCCCTGTCCTCTCTCTCTCTCTCTCTCTCTCTCTCTCTCTCTCTCTCTCTCTCTCTCTCTCTCTCTCTCTCTCTCTCTCCTCTCTCTCTCCTCCACCTCTCCCCCCCGTCTCTCTCTCTCTCTCTCTCTCTCTCTCTCTCTCTCCTCTCTCTCTCTCTCTCTCGTGCCAATTTTACTGGCACTAACCACCCGACACGCCTGGAGGCGGAATTCTGAAAGACTGCTTGTCTATTGGATAAGGGGAAAAAAACGGATAAGGGCAAACACAACACAACACATACACACAAACACACACACACACACACACACACACACACACACACACACACACACACACACACACACACACACGCACGCACGCACGCACGCACGCACGCACGCACGCACGCACGCACGCACGCACGCACGCACACACACACACACACACACACACGCACACACGCACACACACGCACGCACACACGTGCAGAATTGATCAAAACGTGTTCTCTGACGCATACATTTATAGGGCTATGTAAGTAATAGAGACAAAAAAAAAAAAAAACAAGAAGAAGAAGAACAGCAAAAAAAAACGTAAACAACATGAGCTGTGCTGTTTCTCCTGATCCATAATCTACCAAATCTTCAATACCAAAACAGGGCGGAAATTGAACAAAGCGTAGCGTCAGTATGAATCAAAGTTAGTTTCAAATCGAAGTTAGTTTCAATACTAAAATTTAAATTTACTTGATGTCATAAAGTAAGCCTCTCTCTCTCTCTCTCTCTCTCTCTCTCTCTCTCTCTCTCTCTCTCTCTCTCGTCTCTCTCTGACTCTCTCTCTCTCCCTCTCTCTCTCTCTCTGACTGTCTGTCTGTCTGTCTGTCTGCCTCCTCTCTCTCTCTCTCTCTCTCTCTCTCCCCCCCCCCCCCCCCCCCCCCCCCCGTCGACAAACAAGCTATCACATAGGTTTCATGTGCCAGAAATGTGTTATCAGGGTACAGGCAGGAAGGTGTCGACATCGATTGATCGATGGATGGAACGCACGATTAAACATGATTGCTTCCTGTGCGTGGACTTCAAAGCTTTGTGGGCACTGTCTGGGCCGTTTTAATCCACACTGTCCTTCTGTCCAACCACCTCTGGCTGCTTCCCCTTTCTGCTCCACCACATTCATAGAATAGCAACCACGGCAGCAACAACAACAACAACGACAACAACGACAACAACAACAACAAACGACGACAACAACGACGACGACAACAACAACAACAACAACAACAAGACAACAACAACAACAACGACGACAACAACAACACGACGACGACGACAACAACAACAAATGTAATGAGAACAACACATAAATAGGCAATGAACCTTTCTTGACCCATGTGTTATTATGACCACAGGCGCATCCATTGCTATTGTCACCCAAAAAGTTCTTGAGATTGAATGGCCTAATTGTTAGGTGGCTGGTGGATATTCATGCAGCTCGTGAAGTCAGATTGTGGGAAGGGTAGGTGGGATGAAGTGGGAGAGGCAGATGGGGGGGGGGAGGGGGGGGGGGGGTTGCAGATTTTCTTCGTCTGTCTAACAGTGCACTCAGTTACAGGCGGGATATAATGCGGCTAAAAAAGATCCTGAGTGAAATTTTACGATGAGAGGCGGGTGCTTTAGGGGGGAAGAGGACGGGGGGGGGGGGGGGGGGGGGGGAGAGGGGGGGGAAGAAGTGGAAGAGCACGTGTTGGGAAATGGGGTAGAGGCGGTTGGAAGGTGCGGAGGAAGAAAGATGAAGAGGGGTGGGGATGAAGAGCAAGGGAGAGAGACAGTCTCAAATGGACACCATCGCTTACAGTTTTGAGTGGAATTCAGTATTAGCTGTTTGTAGGCTAGGATGAAGGGGGGAAAAAATGAAGATTGTCCAAGATTTGCGGCAACGGATATGAACGCCAATATGTTCAGCCATCTTGTTCTGAATATGCGATTCCTGAAGTGTTTGGTCTGTAATTTACTGTTAGCTAAAAAGGGATGATTGAGGACCAAGTCTGTCTGTCTGTCTGTCTGTCTGTCTGTCTGTCTTCTGCTCTCTCTCATCAATATATATATATATATATATATATATATATATATATAGAAGAAGAGAGAGGAGAGAGAGGAGATAGTTAGATAGATTGTTTCCCCCTTGGAGACTATAAGCTTGCTAAAGGCCCATTTTGAGAAGCATTTATTATTCCCCATTCACCCATTCAAGCACATACTGTTAGTTAGGCAGAATTATCTACCACTGCAGATATGAATGCTTATCTCCCCCTATTTCTTCAATCTAAGACATAAGACCCGCGTGTGTGTGTGTGTGTGTGTTGTGTGTGTGTGTGTGTGTGTGTGTGTGTGTGTGTGTGTGTGTGTGTGTGTTTGGATTTGTGTGTGTGGTGTGGTGTGTGTGGACTGTTCATGTTCGATTAAGACATAAGAGCATGTTGTGTTTGACATGTTAATGATTAGATATAAATATTATGTATATATTATATATATATATATATATATATTAATATATTGTAATATATTTTATATATATATATACATATGTATATTATATGTATGTATATATCTGTATAATGTTCTTATCCGCTTTATTCCCACCTCTACCTCTCACTCTCTGACTGTGCGCGTGCATGTGTGTGCGTGCGTGCGTGTGTGTGTGTGTGTGTGTGTGTGTGTGTGTGTGTGTGTGTGTGTGTGTGTGTGTGTGTGTGTGTGTGTTGTTCTGGCATATATATGTGTGTGCGTGCGTGTGTGGACATGTTTGCCTGTCTGTCTGTATGTATGTCTCTCTGTGTGTCGGTCGGTCGCTCTCTCTCTCTCTCTCTCTCTCTCTTCTCTCTCTCCCTCTCTCTCTCTCATCTCTCTCTCTCTCTCGTATGTGTGTGTGTGTGTGTGTGTGTGTGTGTGTGTGGGTGTGATGTGAGAGAGAGAGAGAGAGAGAGAGAGAGAGAGAGAGAGGAAAACAACAGCAGCTTCGAAATAACCTTGACCATAACAGCCTTCCAACCCCAAAGCACCGGTCAAGTACACATTTACCCACACTCGCCTGATCCGTCACCTCTGGAGGAACGGGTCACTTTGACCTTGTGTGGAATGCCCTGATGGGGGACTTCCGCTGCAGAGCTTATCTCTTCTTGCCTCTAATAAACTAGGCTGAGGTGGTGAAGTGCACCATGGCATGGAGAAACTTCAGAAGAAGAGAGAGAGAGAGAGAGAGAGAGAGAGAGAGAGAGAGAGAGAGAGAGAGAGAGAGCAAAACAGTGCAAAGGACAAAACAGGAGAACAGAGAGGTGATGGAGAGGAGTGGAGTGGGTGGGAAAGTACGGGGGATAAAAAAAAAGGCGGGAGGGTGGAGTGGAGGTGAGATCTGTAGGGCGGAGGGTCAGGATGGGGGAGGGGGGGGGGAGTGGCTGTTTTGAAGGAAGGCATAATTCGCACATTTTTTTATGCTTTACAATATGCTGATGGTTAGATTCCGCGTGTTAAAGGGCAAAGACGAAGAGGGGTTCGTAGGGAAATGCTCAGGGCGTTTGCCTGTAAAGCTAACGGTAATGAATACCATACTACTTGTTGGGTTGGGGTTTTTGTTGTTGTTTGTTGTTGTTGTTGTTGTTTTTGTTTTTGTTTTTTTTTTTTTTTGGGGGGGGGTTGATTGTTTGTTTGTTGTTTTTGTTTGTTAGTTTTTTCTGACTGAAGTGAAAGCAACAGCCAGCAGAAAACGGCAACCTGATTCTGTTCAGGGAAAGGTAAGGTGGCGGAAGGAACGAGGTGGGCTCCGCCTTCTATTATGCCGTGCCTCAGACATGGTGAACGAGTAGCAGTTGTCTCCCTCCACGGATATTAGGCTTCGGGACTTTCACCTGAACTTTTTGCCGAGAAGAGGATGATGGGTGAAGGATGGAAATGGAGGGGAGGGGGGGGGGGTTGCAGAGGGAGAGGGGGAAGGAAAGAAGGAAAGAAGGTGGTCAGGAATTTCTGGGACCGTAGACCCCCTGGCACTCCACGATCCATGCCTCTTTTTCTGGAATAGTTCTTGGCCATCTCTGTGAGAGTGAAAATTGATACCATTCTAAGGACCAGTCAACGGACATTATCATTTATGATACCTGGGGAGAGACTGGGATGATGAACATTAGCGGTGCCGCCAAACAGAAGGTTCTCTCCTGGGCGCAGCCTTACTGCGAAGCCCGAGTATTGCTTGCACAGATGATGAAGTGGTCTTTGAACAGGA
>CM065738.1:17926960-17944460 GCA_033310375.1 Conus canariensis
TTATGGTAAACGAGTGTTCTAATGTAGTGTTTGTCTTCCAGATAAGGAATGTTTTGAAATGCGTCATTATGTTAAATGAGTGTTCTGATGTGTTTGATATTAGGAAGTCTTTGAAATGTCTCCGTATGCTAAATGAGTGCTTCGATGTAGAGTTTGTGTTTGATGTACGGAAGACCTTCAAATGCCTCATGACTGTAATTGAATGTTCTGGCGTAGTGTTTATCGTGCATGTTTGATGCCAGAAAGGTTTTGAAAAGCCTCATTATGTGACATGGGTGTTGTATTTATGCGGTGTTTGTTGCACATAGTTGATGTTCATAAAGTCCTGACACGCCTCATTATGCTGAATGAGAACTTTGAACTAGAGGTCGTCGAGCGTGTTTAATGCTGTGAAAGCTTCAATACACCTCCTTATGGTGAATGAATGTTTTGAACTAAATAATGCTCTTATATGTATCATATTATAAAAGCCCTAACATATCTCGTCATAAAGAAGGGGTGTTTTAAGGTAGAGTCTATACACACACACGCGCGCGCGCGCGCGCGCACGCACGTACGCACACACACGCACACACACACACACACACACACACACACACACACACACACACACACACACACACACACATATACCTGTATCTGACCAGGAGTTATATGTTAGTGAGTTTCCTCCCCATTGGAGACTGTCTCCCTCTTGGAGACTATAAGCTTGCTGAAGGCTCATTTTGAGAAGCATTTATCTTATTTTTTTCTCATTCACCCACTCAAGCACATACTGTTAGTTAGGCAGAATCATCTACCACTGCAGATATGAATGCTTATCTCCCCCTATTTTTTCAATTTAAGACATCAGAGCAAGCTTTGTTTATAACTGAATATTTCTTGCAATCATTGCAACACCAAGCTGCTCTGTAAGTTGCTGGAATGGTGCTCGGTACTTATCCTTGGAATTTATTAGTTTATTGTAATTTAGTCCCTTGCGGATTCATTCCAAGAACTGGCCCTCAGCACTTGTGTCTTAAGAGGTTATCTTTTTATATTTTTTACTTTTCACAAGAAAATGTAGCTTGTTTTGCTCTTTCATGATTTTCTTTTGCTTCTTAGGTGGCACCTTTGGTTGGTTTTTATGAAAACTCAACAAACATACTTCGGTATTGCACACCAGCTTTTTCTGGGATAGCATTCTTCTTAAAACCGAAAAGGCAGAGGAATCAAATTACCACTTTCCGCGGTCACTGAGGAGAAACAATCAGGTTTCGAAATACCGGTATCTGACCAGGAGTTATATGTTAGTGAGTTTCCTCCCCATTGGAGACTGTCTCCCTCTTGGAGACTATAAGCTTGCTGAAGGCTCATTTTGAGAAGCATTTATCTTATTTTTTTCTCATTCACCCACTCAAGCACATACTGTTAGTTAGGCAGAATCATCTACCACTGCCGATATGAATGCTTATTTCCCCCTATTTTTTTCAATCTAAGACAAGAGCAAGCTTTGTTTATAACTGAATATTTCTTGCAATCATTGCAACACCAAGCTGCTCTGTAAGTTGCTGGAATGGTGCTCAGTACTTATCCTTGGAATTTATTAGTTTATTATATATAATATATATATGTATATATCGATATATATATATATACTTGCTAAAGATATTTTAAAAATGAAGTGCTAAAATATATCTACAAGCTTGTTTCAAGATATATATCTCTCCTCAGGATGTCATAAACAGTATTAAAACGTCCTTTAAAAATCTGAAAGAGCTCGACCCCTTGGGGAGCAACATTTGCTAAAGATATTTTAAAAATGAAGTGCATAAACAGTATTAAAACGTCCTTTAAAAATCTGAAAGAGCTCGACCCCTTGGGGAGCAACATTTGCTAAAGATTTTTAAAATATCTTTAGCAAATGTTGCTCCCCAAGGGGTCGAGCTCTTTCAGATTTTTAAAGGACGTTTTAATACTGTTTATATATATATATATATATATGGACATGAACATGAACATTAATTCATTTTCATAGAATTGAAGAGTGCTCACCTATTCCGGATAGGAGCATGTTATAAGATTTCTTGAGTCTCCGAACTACAACGTTGTTTCAAGCTTTCGCTCTCATCAGGTTCTAGAAGTTATTAGATGGCGTAATTTATCAGATGACGTGATATATTGGCTACGTTTTATATGTGTGACGTTCTGATAGGGTCTTTCTGTGTGTCATTTATGTTACGTTTGCTAGGAGGAACTTTTGTCTATGTGGGCATGCGCTGATCATCTCCACTCTTGAGTTCAAAGTTGAGAAGTACTACATACTCTGCAAACCAGGCATGGCAACTTTGAACTCAAGAGTGGAGATGATCAGCGCATGCCCACATAGACGAAAGTTCCTCCTAGCAAACGTAACATAAATGACACACAGAAAGACCCTATCAGAACGTCACACATATAAAACGTAGCCAATATATCACGTCATCTGATAAAATATGTCATCTGATAAATTACGCCATCTAATAACTTCTAGAACCTGATGAGAGCGAAAGCTTGAAACAACGTTGTAGTTCGGAGACTCAAGAAATCTTATATATATATATATATATATATATATATATATATATATGATGTCACAAAGGCCTGGCCTGGCCGGGCGAGGGAGTAGGGCGGGACATTCCCCTTCATGTTCAATAAGAATTTTCAGACAACGTTCGTTGCGGGGTGTTTTACAAGAGGGAGCTTACGAAGAACAGACTCTTGGACTGTGAGAAGGAACGCTGAAGAAAGCGTTGTGCAGAAACGGGCTACACCAACAGACTCCTGATCATTGGCCATTGATATCCACTTGGACGGCAAGGTAAAGTCAAGTACTTAAGGGACAGCAACCGCACATAAACACGCAGGATTTTTAGTTCTATGTCGGCACGCTTCAAGAAGGTTAGGCCTATATCACACGACACGACAGCTCTTGCCACGGGAGGCGTGTCTCACTCTATAAAAACAAGCCTTTGTTCTTGCGCCCGCTCTTTCTCTCACCTCGCTGTTCTGTGGTCGCCATAGGCGAGTTCGCAGGAAAATATCATGTAACTCGATCAGTCATATGACTCGGACGCTCAACTTCTAGCACACTTGTCTGCCCATGTGTTTATTCCGTGAACGTTGAGGCCTTGGGTTCGTTACGTCTGTGAAATGTATTGAATTACCAGCAAAAGCATGTTTGCAGAATCTGAAATTCTTAATCCCCCCAGAAACCACAAGAAAAACAAAAAACAAACTCGTGACCAGATGTATGAAGGGATACTGGCATCATAGGCAGGTAATAGTTGTTTTCCTGAGAAATGAAAAATCGCTATTCTTCTTCAGAAAAGCAGAATTCAACTGTCAGGGTAATAGCTGTACTCCTCAAGGATCATTTGTGTGTTCCCTATTTTCCCAAGGAAAACAGCTCATATCGATTTTGTGCTTTAGGGTCACAACTGTTATTTTAATGCCTGTTTTCGGAGGGGGAGAGAATATGGTGAAGGGGGCGGGGTGTCAGTAAATATCCTTAAGGAGAACGACGGAAATATGAAAGCAGTTCTAATCCTCGGAATCACAGCAGTTTTGCCTATTTTGCCGACCCCATTTTTTCCTTGTGATGGTAAATAGAGATCAAAGCTGTCTTCACTGTGCGAAGTTTTTCTCGCCAGAATACAAGCTTCCAACGGAAAACGAGAACTACAGCTATTATCCCGAGAAAAATAGAAAAAAAATTGTAATCCTAAAAAAAAAAGACAAAAAAGAAAAAGAGAAACCACTTATCATCCCGAGGAAAAGGAAGACAGATGTGACTCCTAAGAAATTCTAGGAGAACAATTGTTTTCTCTGTTTTCCTTTTCGTCATATTCCTCAATTATCAAAGCGGTTTCCCCGAGGAACATATGTATTATCACCTTTAGACGTAAGTGTGCTACCATACAGAGGATGTGGTGGGTTGCTGGGTGCACGATCTTCACCTTTTTTTTTCTAATTGGATACCCCCCCCCCCCACACCCCGCCCCCCTCCCTTTGCTAAGCGATCGTCTCCCCTGAAAAAAGTGAGTATGTGCAGCTCCCTCAAAATGGAAAAGGACGTTTTCGTCCGGTTGATGGCACCTGACGAGAGCCAACAACAACAATAACAATAACAAAAGCAACAAAAGCGATCACAGGAGCGAGCGTTGGAGCGAGACAATCATCTGTTGTGACACAGGTTATAATCACCCATATTGTGGAACCCTCAATTCCACAGAGGGAAATGAAGGCAACACATACTGTGTTCAACGAGAATGAACGAGTAAGCCTTGATCACACATAGCATCATATACATCGGTGTTGTTTTCATCATGTATGTGTAATGTTTGTAGATGTCATACATTGTATATAAAAAAAATTACGTCTGATTCACTCTGAATCATCATGACATACAAACAGTGTAGGATATCTTTCTCCCCACCAACATCCCCAACAACTCTTCACTGTCTCTTTCTCTCTTACCTCCCTTCGACGACCTTCACCTTCCTTCAACCCTACTGTCCCCATGTCCCCCTCACTGGTCGCCCCCTTGTCGCCACGGCCATAAGCTGCCCCATGTCTAGTGACGTCATGGTCATTAACCCGTTAGCCTCGGTCAAACAAGCACAGGCTTCCGTTTATAGACCCAGGGATATTTCTGCTGATGGTTGTCGGTGCCAGAACTATCTTTGGTTCCGAGTTGGGGGACTGTGATTACTATGTGTCTGGCTTTTGCGGCCCGGGATCGGTATTGCTAGTAGTGCTATCTGCTGATTAGAGGACAAGAGGCCGATGAAAAGCCCCTGCCCGCCGTGTCTGATGGCTGTCTTAATACTAATGGCAGTCTAAATAAAGGTGTGGGGCAAAAATCTGGCGAAGGACTGTCCACAAATGTACGTGATGTAACCTGCATGCACAAATTTGTTTCGTCTTCATGAACATTTTTGAACGTTTGTTTGTTTGTTTGCTTGTTTGTTTGTTTGTTTGTTTGTTTGTGCTAGCAGACAAATCTGCATCCGCGTTCAATACGTCTGCATTAATTTAGGTGGAATTTCATCGAGGAATATCAAATTTCAGAAACATCTTTCTTTTGGAGAAAATTGTTCGCGCAGGTCTATTGGATTCAAATTTTATATTAAGAACCCCTGTGTTTTTATGTGACTGAAAAAAACAAACTAAAGAATTAAACACGATACACCACACCACACCATACCACATCCCACTACACTGCACTGCACTGCATTACACTGCACTACATTACACTGCACTTCACTTCCCCACACCAAAATACACTGCACAATACTATACTACTCTGAAGAGCACAACACTGCACTACACTAAAACACACCACATTGCACTTCAATACATTGCACTACTCTACACTATATCACACCACACTACACTATATCACACCACACTACACCACACTACACTACACCACATTACACTACACTACACTACACCACACTACACCACACTGCACTACACCACACTATACCACATTACACTACACTACATTACACTATTCTACACTACACTACACTACACTACACTGCACTGCACGACACTACACTACACTACACCACACTACACTACACTACACTACACAATCACACCACACACACACACACACACACACACACACACACACACACGAACATACTCACTCACTCACGCACGGACGCGCGCGCGCGCACACACACACACACACACACACACACACACACACACACACACACACACTCACTCACTCACTCACTCACTCACTCACACACACACACACACCGCGCACACACACACACACACACACACACACACACACACACACACACACACACACGTCCTTTCCTCTCTTTTCCACACACACACACACACACACACACACACACACCACACACACACCACACCACCACCACCACCACCACCACCACCATCAAGTCCTTGACCGTTAGTTGACCACATCCACGTCATTGCTTGCTTGGTATAAGCTGCAAATCCAGAATGGCTAGATGAGCGTGGGAGGATAGAAGAGAGTCATGCTTGTCCACCCACTCTTTCCGGGGTACGGAGCTCGTGTGGTTAGACAGCTACCCAGCTAGTGACACGGAGGAGGAAGCAGAGAGAGAGAGAGAGAGAGAGAGAGCCCTGCAGCGGCAATGAGCAGCAGTTTAGGGACGTCTCACATGTGACAACAGTATCACGAACTTTGGTGCGAGCACTTCTTGATGCTTAGCCACTTGTGTGTGGTGTATTCGCCAAGAGGCGACAGTTTTCGTTTATATTGGTCGTTCCTTTCTCGCCCGAAACGATCGTAATCTAAATCTAATATGTAATTGTCAATATGCATAGGTAACTGTGCAGGTTTTACCGGAGCCTTTGCACAGTTCCATGGATGTATGTGTTTCTTCGTCTCATTTCCACCATCTTTATTGCTCTGTCATGTAGTGATAAAAGTGGTGCCCTCTGTTTGGTTTAGCTCTCTTCTGATTTGTGAGTCAGTCAGTCAGTCAGATGCACATCAACGACAACTGAATGGGAGCAGTGCTGAATCTCGGTGTTAAAAGAATCTCTCTCTCTCTCTCTCTCTCTCTCTCTCTCTCTCTCTCTCTCTCTCTCTCTCTCTCTCTCTCTCGTGTTTTGTACTTGAAATGCACATGTTATTCTGTTTAGTAAATATGTCTTATGTGAGTACGTGTGTGTGATGTCGTTATGCTTGTATTCTTATGCGACTCTCTCTCTCTCTCTTTCCTGGAATGACTTGATTTATGATCTATATGACATTCTCTCCCCCCTAGCCATGGTGACAGGGCTATCATTATGCATCCCCCCCCCCCCCCCCCCCCATTTGTGCTTATTTTCTCTTTTTTTCCCCTGGTGCTTCTGAATCGATTGTCTTGCATCTCCTTGGAATTTTTGTATTGTCAGATTGTTCTAATGCTCTTTCCCGCACCCACTCTCGCCTCTTTGTCCCTCTCGCTCTCTCTGTCGCCCTTCCCTGCACTCTTTTCGCTCCTTCGTCTCCCCCCCCCCCCCCACCCCCATTTTTTCGTATCGTATTGTAGTTCTAGTCACTTTTTGCGTGCTTCTTTTCTTGCCTTATCTTATTTTGCATTGTTGACCCTACTCAGGGCGAGGACTGGATGTAATTATTTTGCATTGTTGACCCTACTCAGGGCGAGGACTGGATGTAAAAAAAAAAACATCAGTGCTTATCTATTATCCACGTAAATAAAGAATTTTATCTTGTCTTGTCTCTCTTCATATAAAATTATATATTCAATTATAAACAAAGCTTGCTCTTATGTCTTAGACTGAAGAAATACGGTGAAGATAAGCATTCATATCTGCAGTGGTAGATCATTCTGCCTAACTAACAGTATGTGCTTGAGTGGGTGAATGGGGAAAAAAATAAAATAAATGCTTCTCAAAATGAGCCTTCAGCAAGCTTATAGTCTCCAAGAAGGAGACATTCTCCAATGGCGAGAAAACTCACTAGTAGAAAGAAACTCGTGGAGAGCGTGGCAGCAGAGAGTCCTCAGAAGAGAAGCCCCCTTCAAGCAAGTGTTTCGGCCCTTATCTCCTGACACTCTAGGGGGGTTGGGCCACACCCGGTTCATGACTCCGGATGTCCCTCTGCTGCCCCTTTTTTTTCCCATCTTGGGACGAGCCATGGCTGGGATTCGAACCCATGACCCTCTGGGCATGCTCTTTTTCCACTTAATGACTCGCGCTTTAACCACTGAGCCACAGGGACACCTGATATTTGTAGGGAAATTAAGCCTTATGAAGTTCACTTTTGTTCCTCCTTGACCAGATCCAGCTTGAACACCTCTCTGCCGCTTCTGCCATTGCTTTCAGGGCTCTGGTTTTTTCCCTCCCTGCAACTGAGAGCTGTTTCATGAGGGTGTATGCAGACGTTCCTACAAACCCTCTAGCTCCAATTTCTGCAGTGAGGACTTTGACCTGATAGCCTTCTCTCCTCAGGCTGTTTGCCAGATCAGCATACTTTTCAGTCTTGTAGATTTGAGCTGCCTCCATTCTGTTCTCATATGGCACCGTGAGCTCGATCATGATCAGCTGCTTGGTTGACTGAGAGTGGACTACTATGTCTGGTCTCATGCCACTCTTGCTGATGATCTCTGGGTGACTCTTCCATTCTGGGAGGTCTGCAGTGCACTCCCAGTCATCTGCCCCGTCCAGCAGACTCTGCCTGCATGTTTCGAGTGGCACTGTTGTTCTTGGCCATGATTTGCTGCCTCCTGCCGTGAAGAATGTTGCGGGTGCTTTTGGAGTCCTGATTTTCCTTTTTGTGGTGTTGGTACTAGCCCAGACTACTTGTACAATCTCTTTGAGCACTTGGTTGTGCCTCCATGTGTACCTTCCTTGAGCCAGGGCTACTTTACATGAGCTTAGGACATGCTCCACTGTTTGTTTTTCATGGCAGAGGGGGCATGCAGGATCGTCTGTTTTCCCCCACTTCACCAGGTTTGCATTTGAGGGCAGAAGGTCATATGCAGATCTGAGAATGAAGCTGATCCTGAGAGGGGCCATGTGCCAAATGTCATTCCAAGTGAGACTTCTTTGGAGTGCATTCTCCCACGTTGTCCATTGCCCTTGCTGGCTCTGCTGGACTGCTTTTTGGAGTCTTTTTTGGTCTTCTTCTTTTCTCATCTCCTGAATCATCATGTCTCTTTTGGCTTTTCCTTTGGCCTTTGACCACCATTCAGTTTTGGTCACCCCCAGTCCTTGTCTGTTGGTCTGTGTGTGTCCTGTTATTTCTCTGATCTTGAGACTTTCTTTTGCAGAATCCATCGCCTCTTGAACTTTCCATTTTCTGCCTGTCTTCAGCTGGGGCTTGATTGCTTCTACCACCTTGTCTCATGAGTCCTCCAGCATGCTTTGAAGTCTGATCTTCCCTGCTTTGTATTCCTCCAGGATGGATTTCAGTGGTAGTTTCAGCTTTGCTTGGCGACAGTACAGCGCTATGTCAGTCAGACAGGGTGGGACACCAAGCCATTTCCTTGTGAACTTGTTGATTTTGGATTCCATTGCCTCCACTGTGCTGGTGCAGATGTCGTATATCATCAGATGCCATAGGAGCTTTGGTATCAGCATGAACTGCAGACACCAGACCTTGTATTTGCCAGGGAGCCCACACTGGTCAATGGTCTCCAAGCCTTCCTCCGCCATCTGCTTGGTTTCTTTTGGTCTTTGTGTGTCTTTCAGCGTATCATCATACCATCTTCCAAGGCTCTTGACTGGTTCTTCTGTGACTGTTGGAATGGCCTGGTTGGCAACACTGAAGACCACAGATCCGGCCACTTTTCCTTTCCTCAGTGAGAGACTCCGTGATTTCTTTGGCTTGAACTTCATTCTGGATGAGGCAACTATGTCGTCCAGCCTCTCCAGCACATGACGTGTCTCGTCTTCTCTGGATGAAATCACTGTAGTGTCATCCATGAAGGCCTTGAGAGGAGGCACCTTGTATCCATCGCCAAGGTCTGTTTGTCTCGCGTTGTTTGTTGCTGCTTTCAAGATGAGTTCCATTGCCAGCACGAACAGTATTGGGGAAATTGCACAGCCCATTGCAATACCCACTTCCAAGTTGATCCAGTCTGTTGTGTACTCCTTGGTAGAGAACCGCATTGAGAAGCCATTGAAGTACTTCTTGAGCATGTCGCGGATGTTCTTTGGCACATGGTACATCTCAAGAGCCAACTGTATCATCTCATGGGGCACAGATCCATATGCGTTTGCCAGATCAAGCCACACTACGTCCAGGTCTCTCTTTTCTGTTTTTGCTTTTTGGATTGCGTCCCAGATCATTGTGGCGTGTTCTACACAGCCAGCCACGCCTGGGATGCCACCTTTCTGGACTGACACATCCAAGTACTTGTTTTCCATCAGGTACTTGGTCAGCCTTGCTGCCATGACAGAGAAGAAGATTTTCCCTTCGACGTTCAGTAGTGATATTGGCCTGAACTGGCTGATGTCACTTGAGTTTTGCTCTTTGGGGATGTACACACCATCTGCTGTCATCCACTGGCCGCTGATCTTCTGGTTTCTCCAAGCCGATCGCAGCAGCCTGTGGAGCCACTCCAGCACCTTGGGACATTTCTTGTAAAGCTGGTAAGGTATTCCGTTTGGCCCTGGTGATGATTTGGCTCTGGCTTTGTCGACCACCTTCTTGATTTCCGCCAACGTTGGAGGCTTGCCATTGAACTGTTCCTCAGGGTTGGTTGGCCACACCAGACCTTGAATGTCGAGTGGTGCTTTGTTCTGTGGGTCAGAGTATGTTTTCCTCAGATGCTGCTCAAGAACTCCTTTGTCCACACTTAGGGTCCCAGATTTTGGCTGCTCAAACAGTGTTCTGGCAAACTGGAAGGGGTCTCTGAAGAAGCGCTCTTGTCTTCTTCTTTTTGCTCTTCCTCTTCCTCGCAGATTCCGCTTTGCTGAGGGCGCTGTGTTTTTCTTTCAGGTCTTTCCACAGTTTTTCCAAGCCTTGTTTTTCAGCTGGCAGTGCGGTCTTCATTTGCATCTTGAGGTTTTTCTTTTGGACCCTGATCTTGTCCATCTTTTCTTGGCGTCTGGATTTCTTTGGAGGTGTTTTCTCTTTGGGTAGTTTTGCTCCATAGGCGTCTCTACATGTGGCATACACAATGTCCCCATATATGGCTAGTTTGTGTTCCAGGGTGCTTTTCCCTATCAGTACATCGAGTCTTGGGACGATTTTTGCATCCAGTTTCTCCCAATCTTCTGTTTCGTTTGCTCGTGGCAGGTTGAGTTTCAGGCGCCTGGCATCGAGGGCCTGTGCAAATTCCTCATCCGAACCAACAGCGTGGATGTCCTTGGCACTGTGGTTTAAATCCTGGCCTTGGTCTTCCGACGTCTTATCTGCTGATTCAGTGCGCTGCTGCTCATTCAGACGAGTCTTCACACATCCCATCTTTGTTCTGTGGATCTTCATGCCACGGGTGGTAGCGAAACGCTTTCCACAGACACATGGATATTCCATTTGGTCCATGTTCATAGTCCGTTTGGGATTTGCAGTCATGATTGGTTGAGCACCGATGGATTCATCATTCTCTCCCCCTTTCGGTGAATCCTGGGAGCATCTTTTCCTTTCATTCTTAGTAGCCACATGTTTAAGGCAAAGTGGGGAGCCAGGCGTCAGAGCCCTTGGTTCTGGTCTTTCCCAGTGTCCTCCGGCCTATTCCCGGAAGTCAATGGTTTACCCATGCATCAGAAGAAAGAAACTCGTGGAGAGCGTGGCAGTAGAGAGTCCTCAGAAGAGAAGCCCCCTTCAAGCAAGTGTTTCGGCCCTTATCTCCTGACACTCTAGGGGGGTTGGGCCACACTCGGTTCATGACTCCGGATGTCCCTCTACTGCCCCTTCAGCATATAACTCCTGGTCAGATATCGATATTTCGAAACCTGATTGTTTCTCCTCAGTGACCGCGGAAAGTGGTAATTTGACTCCTCTGCCTTTTCGGTTTTAATAAGAATGCTATCCTAGAAACGTCTGGTGTGCAATACCGTAGTATGTTTGTTGAGTTTTCAAAAAACCAACCAAAGGTGCCACCTAAGAAGCAAAAGAAAATCATGAAAGAGCAAAACAAGCTACATTTTCTTGTGAAAAGTAGAAAATATAAAAAGATAACCTCTTAAGACACAAGTGCTGAGGGCCAGTTCTTGGAATGAATCCGCAAGGGACTAAATTACAATAAGCTAATAAATTCCAAGGATAAATACCGCACCATTCCAGCAACTTACAGAGCAGCTTGGTGTTACAATGACTGCAAGAAATATTCAATTATAAACAAAGCTTGCTCTTATGTCTTAGATTGAAGGAATACGGGGAGATAAGCATTCATATCTGCAGTGGTAGATAATTCTGCCTAACTAACAATATGTTATGTTTATAATTGAATATTTCTTGCAGTCATTGCAATACCAAGCTGCTCTGTAAGTTGCTGGAATGGTGCGGTATTTATCCTTGGAATTTATTAGTTTATTGTATATATTATATATATATATATATATATATATATATATATGTTGTGTGTGTGTGTGTGTGTGTGTGTGTGTGTGTGTGTGTGTGTGTGTGTGTACATATATATATATATATATATATATATATATATATATATATGTGTGTGTGTGTGTGTGTGTGTGTGTGTGTGTGTGTGTGTGTGTGTGTGTGTGTGTGTGTGTTCGTTCGTTCTTTGTTTTTACGTCTTTTCACCATAAGTGATATTAGACCAAAGTGTGCGTAAGTGAGTGCATTCTGTCTGTGAGTGTGTGAGAGTGTAAATGTGTGAGGTAATGAAAACTGTGAACACTGCATTAACAGTAAAGAGGAAATGTTAAAGATACATATAACAAACAAAATGCAAAATACAGAAACGTGGGTGGGTGGATGTGTCCCACACCACTAACTTACATTGGAATAAGAAAAAAAAAAGTCTACAGGAATGACCTGATGGGGGTGTGAATTAGGGATTCAGCAATTTGTAGTAAAACCTTTGTGTCATATAATAAATCTTGTATGTTTTCTTCCGAAATATTCCTTGCTGTGACTGAATCAGGTAGAAAACCTCGGAGACTTTTACAATGAAATAAAATGTGATTAACTGTGATTTGTGCACCACACAGGCAATATACATTTTTGGAGAATTTTGTTTTTAAAGCGTTAATTTTTAGGCGGAAAAAAAGGGAAGTGACAAGTCTAGAATAATATAACGGTGCATTTGACAACTTTCTTGATACAATTTCCAACGGAACTGCAGCTGTATTTTGTGTTAGAGTCTTTTCATCAGAACGTCTGCTAAATTTTTTCCATGCTGTTGTTTCTAGCAGCCTGTAATTTTCATGTAGTGACAAAGGAAGTGTCATGCCTACAGTCTTCTCTAAACCTTTTGCGCCTCTTTTAGCAGCTCTGTCGGCCATTTTGTTTCCATTTATGTTACAGTGTGAAGGCACCCAACAAAACTCAATGACTGTGCCTTTAGTCGGCAAGCAATGTGTGTGTGTGTGTGTGTGTGTGTGTGTGTGTGTGTGTGTGTGTGTACACACACACACACACACGCACGCACGCAGTGTAGTAAAACAAAGGGCGTTCACCCACAGTGCTTCTCTGTGTCCGATGCAGGGAGTGGCACTGCTGGATTCTGTGTGATGGGGGAAGGGGGGGGGGGGGGGGGGGGCTCTGGCACAGGAAGTTGCAGTGTTAATTTTGAAGAAGAAAACTGGTGAGGGGGCTATGTGGTACTATATGAGCTGCAATTTCAGAACCCAGGGAATTGATTTTATATATCTCCGAAAGAGCAGACATGATGGATTTTCATAATACTTTTATTCCACACCCACTTTGCCTCCAAGGAGACAGATGATGGTCTCTTCGTCCTTTTCATTGTCTTGAATGTTGTTTGTCTTGTTTGAAGAAGACCAAAGAGGTCGAAACGTGTTGAGTTTGTCTTGTCATTTGTTTGTTTCTTTCGTTCCTCGGCGGAGTAATTTTTCTCTTTTTAATATTTCTTTTCGGATCAAAATGACACAAGAAAATTCAGGGGCAGAAAAGCATTTACCAGCTATTGCTTGGTTTAATAATAATAATGATTTCTTATATAGCGCTTAATCAAACGAATTTCTCTAAGCGCTTTACAAAGTCATACTACATTCACCCTTCTCATATACAATAATACACCTTACACCCAACTACAAATACTATTACTACAATAACTAACAAATCCTAATCCTACCAATGTGACATTCACTTATTTTTCAAATATCACTACAAAAACTTAATCCTATAACGTTCAATCATACAACAAATACATATAATAGAGAACATACACATACGCTACATTTGAAAAGGCCCAGACGGCTATGAGTTAGGTTGTACCCCCCCCCCCTCTCCCCACAGCATTGACTAATTATGAGAAAATAGATGGGTTTTAAGTTTAGACTTGAAAGAAGAGATAGAATCTGAATGTCTGAGACAGTCTGGCAGTCTGTTCCACGTCGCTGGAGCTTGAAAAGAGAAAGATCTTTCACCAGTAGTAGTCCTGAAGCGAGTCATTCGCAGAAGGCGGTCGTCAGCACAGGAGCGTAGTTGTCGAGAGGGGGTGTAGATTTTAAGGAGATCTGAGAGATAAGAAGGTCCATTTTCAAAGAGAGCAGAGAAAGTGAGAGTTGAGATTTTGTACGAGATACGGTTTGCGACAGATAGCCAGTGAAGAGAGTGGAGGAGAGGCGAAATGTGAGCATGTTTTCTTGCTCTACAGACGACTCGGGCTGCATGATTTTGGATTCGCTGTAATCTTTCTATCAGGTATTTTGGAAGGCCGGCCAAACGTGAGTTGCAGTAATCTATTCTAGATAAGACAAATGCACAAATGAGAGTTTTTGTAGCATCTGTAGAGAGAAGGTGACGTACAGAGCTGATTCTTCTTAGTTCTAAATAGGCAATCTTGCAAATATTTGAAACCTGTTTCTCAAAGGAGAGGGATTGGTCAAGTATGACCCCTAGACTGCGGACAGAGGTGGAGACAGAGACAGCACAGTCATTGATAGTGACAGTTGAAGGCAGAGAAGGATGGTTAGGCTGTTTTGTCACGAACATGAGTTCCGTCTTGTCGTCGTTTAGTTGTAGTTTGTTGGTTGTCATCCAGTCCTTCAGATCTGCAATGCAGCCCCGCGTCCGAGAAATCAGTGAGTCAGTTTCAGCAATGGGAGCCGACTGATGAAGCTGAGTATCGTCAGCAAAGCTCTCATGCGACATGGCGTGACCACTGATGACGTCAGACACAGGACTAGCATACAGCACAAAAAGGACTGGCCCAAGTACAGAACCCTGAGGCACACCGTACCTAAGAGGAGAACTGTCTGAGTATCTTCCTTGTACACACACTGTCTGAGTACGTCCAGTCAAGAAAGAGATAATCCAGTCGAGAGCTGTGTCTTTGAATCCAAAGGAAGTTTGAAACCGTGAGAACAAAATATTATGATCGATCGTGTCAAATGCTGCAGAGAGGTCTAACATCGCTAATAAGGAAACATTCCCATCGTCAAGCCCGCAGAGGAGGTCATTGACTATACGGAGGAGTGCTGTCTCACAACTATGGCCTTGTCTGTAAGCAGATTGATGAGGATTCAAAAGGTGATTCTTTTCGAGATGTTCTAGAATTTGTTCCAAAACGATCTTCTCCAATAATTTTGATAGAAATGACAAATTTGATACAGGCCGATAATTCTTTAAAACATTTTTATCTAATGAAGGTTTCTTGATCAATGGACGTACCACTGCGGACCGGAAGATTTCAGGAACGTGACCAGAGGACAAAGAGGTATTGATAACATGAGTAAGATGGGGTAGGACATCATCAATGCACTGAAAGAGCAAGTTAGTGGGAATGGCATCAAGTTCACATGATTTAGGGCTGCATCGCAAACAAAGTTTTTTGACATAGTCTTGACTAACAGGACTAAAACAAGCCAAAGGAGGTCCACAGTAAACTTTGTCATTCAGAGGTTTCTGACATTTGGTACCATACTTCCTCTAATAGTAGGGCAATGCGCGCGCGCGCGCGCGCGCGCGCGCGCGCGTGTGTGTGTGTTGTGTGTGTGTGTGTGTGTGTGTGTGTGTGTGTGTGTGTGTGTGTGTGTGCTCGCGCACAATGTTGAAAAAGTCAGCAGATAAAGGGTTAATGTAAGAAAACAGCATCTCGATTGCTTTGTTGCTTTCTACCGATTACCAACCAATCCAGGATTAGGAAACCATTCGCGACACTCAAAATGGCTACCAATCACGAAAGAGCTAGTGATGTGGACTGAGAAGAGACTTTTCTATTTTTTTTTTATTCAAGGTAATTCACACAATACAGCGTAATGAAAAATGCAGAGAGAGTAACAACAAAAAAGTCATAGAAATTAAAATGAACAGCATACTGGACCTAATATTAACACCAATTTACATTTTGAAGACTAAGGGCTAGAAAAGTCCGGAGAGAAACACACACACACACACACACACACACACACACACACACACACACACACACACACACACACACACAAACAAAACTGACTTTTCTTTCCGAAAGATATACATTTGGCACAGTACGAATAGCAACTCGTTCTCTAACTGATTGAAGTAAACTGGATTAAAATTAATAATGACAGTGCTTCAGAATGGCAATAAGTTATGCTTGATTTACTTATTCTGTCACTTCTCTGTAAGCCCAGCGCAGTTTGACTCCTTAACCTAGCAATTCCTGTAAACCATACTGGACTAGGCGGCGAACATGGACAGCATCTTGTGAAGCTGATCTAGAAACTGATAACATTCTATGGCAATCGCAGTCAGCAGTCATACTGCATTATGCCCGTCATATTTCTTCAACAGGCATCTACCACGCTATGGTCGCCACCACTGGGAGGGAGGGAAGGGGGAGGGGTGTGACTGTGGTCAGGGAGGTGTTTGGAGGGGACGAAGGGGGGGGGGGGGGTATGGGAGGTGAAGACGGAGAGTGCAGGGATAAGTTGTATGGATAATAATAAAAAAAAAAAATGCCAATGGTCATTCATTTTTGGATGCATGGGGACAAAAGTAATCGCTAAACACCATTTGGAAAAAAAAATGCTCAAAAGAAATACTGCAGGACTCGGCGTAATTCTACAACCTATGAGATGAGTCTTGGGTCCTAGCTGTGCACAACAAGCACGTGCGATGCGTTCACTTCTCTTACTCCATGTTCAGTGCACGTGGCATGCAATGCAAAGGTGATGTTCACTCTACAATAAGAAAAAAAACAAAAGACCTCTTGATCTTTGGATTTTAAGATTTTCTTAACCGAGATGTTTGTGTGAGTGTCCTCCTGGGGTGCTGTGGGTCTGCCTGTTCTCCAGTCTCTGGATAGATATCCTAATAGAAGAATGGCTCAGGTATATTCTGTTCCACCTGTCTGTCTGTCTGTCTGTCCGTCAGTTCAATAAGAATCAGGCTGATAATCGACGGCACAGTCATAGGTTTTGGGATGAAAGCATCGGGAAAAGGAAGACAAAACGATGGCGAAGGGATTGTTTCCAGACAGTAGACGTGCTCTCCTGTTTGTGTTACGTCTCATGTATGAGGAGGGCTCGTGTGTTTAGATGGTAACACCTTTTCGCTTGGCTTCAGAAAATAATTCTGACTTTTGTTTTGGAAAGATATCCTTTGGGCACATTATGACTAGCAACTCCTCTAAGTGATTAAAGCGGGCTAGGCTGAAATTATTACCGACAATGCGTCAGAATGTCTGTATGTTATACTTGCTTGTTATCGCTGAATCACGCAGAGTATCAGATGAAAAAAGACGGTCTTACTGGCGTGAAAAACAGGGGAGAGGGTAACGTGATATTGCTTATAGCCCAGCCGACCGCAAAGGGCCGTATCAGGGCCGGGGAGAGGGGAAGCAGACAGACTGACTGGAGAGAGAGAGAGAGA
>CM065738.1:17954460-17966960 GCA_033310375.1 Conus canariensis
TTCGGAAAACAAGTCTGGCTGCGTTGTTTTGTATACGTTGAAGTCGGTTTATATCGACAGCAGGAAGACCGGCAAGAATGCTGTTACAGTAATCGAGTTTTGACATGATGAGGGAACAGATAAGTTGGGCAGTCCCTTTCTGTGTATATGTATAAGGTGAGTATCAGAAGAATAATATCAGAAGAAGATCCGAGCAGGCAGGACGGAGTACAGATCTGGAGCAGATCCACTATCAATGACAGCAGAAAAGTTTCAGTTATATCGTGTGGTGTAACCAGTGGAGACAGTGAGAGTGAGAAATTCAATTCAGCTCAATTCACTTCAATCAACTTTATTGTCCATCGGAAAGTTTTCTTCTGCTCCAAATCATTTCGTAAGTACATAAGACCTTACAAAGAGACATTATACATCGTTACATAAAATCCTGTGTTGGTCTATGTATATATATATATATATATATATATATATATATATATATATATATATATCAACACTCACACTCCCCTCCCCACCCCCCACACATACACCTTCACACACGCGCAGACACACCCACACATACTCGCACAAACACACGCACGCGCGCGCGCGTATACACACATGAAATAAACATTAAATCCATAAGACATAAAACATTATAAATATTATAAAAGCAATACATAAAAGCACAAACTCACCCGCACCAATGCCCAAACACTAAAACACACACACACACATGTGTATACACCCCCCTCCCCCCCCACACACACACACACGCACGCGCGCGCGCGCGCGCACACACACACACACACACACACACACACACACACACACACACACACACACACACAGTCATAGTCACAGTAAAAGCATAACAGTATTGCTCCCTGTGGATTGCCGGTGCCGGAGCTGCGGCGGGGCCGACCGGGCTGTGGCTGTGGACGGGGTGTCGGAATGAGCGGCGTGGGTGCACTTCCTCTGAGGTGGCGCAGAGGTTGGGACAGCAAAAAACAAACAAAAAAAAAGCATAATATTGCAGAGTGAATTGTTCATGTCTGAGATGGCAGTCGATCACAGGCTTTAGAGTTCAAAATGCTAATGGCGCTCGGTATAAAGGACTTCTTGAAGAGAGGAGACGTGATCGGATAGACGTCTAAAAACTGTTAAAGATGGTGCGAATCCTGGTTACCTACTAGAGATGCAGTGAGCAAAAGAACAAATATTGTACAAGGGAAATGGTAAGGGGATGAACAATTACATATATATATATATATATATGTGTGTGTGTGTGTGTGTGTGTGTGTGTGTGTGTGTGTGTGTGTGTGTGTGTAAGAGGGAGAGAAAAACAGAAAGAGAGACAAAAACAGATACAGAGAAAGAGACAATGAGAAAGATAGAGCGACAAGGAGGGATGGAGAGAGCCACACACACACACACACACACACACACACACACACACACACACACAATGAGAGAGAGAGAGGGGGGGCAGGGAGGGAAACACACAGTGAGAGAGAGAGAAAGAGAAAGACACGGGGGGAGGGGAGGGGGACAAATGTGAGGGAAATGAAGTTGCGAGGAATGGAGGGAGTTGTGCGTGAGGGAACGGAGTGATTGCCGTCAGAAAGCGATGGAAGGGAGAGCACTAGTGTCCATACTCCTTGTCCAAATCTGAAAGTTATCTCCCTTACATTTAACCCCATGCTGTCCAAGCTGCAGCTGCTATTTTTGACATCAAGTCCGTGTCTTCCGCTGCTGCTGTCTACGATGATGATGGTGATGAAGATGTGTATATACATTTGTGTATATATATATATATATATATATATATATATATATATATATTTTTCGCTGCTGCTGTCTATGATGATGATGGTGATAATGATGTGTATATACATTTATATATATATATATATATATATATATATATGTGTGTGTGTGTGTGTGTGTGTGTGTGTGTGTGTGTTACACACACACACACAGAGAGAGAGAGAGAGAGAGAGAGAGAGAGAGAGAGAGAGAGAGAGAGAGAGAGAGGTTTAATGTCTATAATATTATTTCCGTTACTTTATGTTCTCATTTTCTTCTTCTCCCTCCCGTGCTCCCCCTTCGCCCTTCTTTTTTTTTTTTTTTTTTGTCTTTCAGTTAAATCTTTGCTAAGTCATTAATATAATGACGGAAGAATTAATAGCCTGCACTTGTTTTCCCTCACTACTAAATTGTTCAGCGCAATATTGTTTGGTCAATCAGTGGGAGATTGCATCTCTTAGGAGATCGAAGTAAAGGCTGTTCTGCACAATTTTTAGCTGCTGACGATGCTTGGGTTATCAAACAGCAGAGCTGACCGCCCGGACTGTCGGACACCTTTTTACCTCCTTTGCATCCTTTAAGGGATCCACAAGCATAGACTCAGATACTTTCACCCTACATTTTATACTGTTTGTATGATGGGTTTAGTTTTTCAGCAACTTATTTCCTTGCTACACTTTCTTTTCGTTTTACTTTTCTACCCTTCGCTGGCTGCTTTGGAGTGCTGTTGGATTTGTTTAACCCTTGGTGGTGAGAACACCACAGAATTATAGACTGTGGTGGGTCTTCATCGGATGTTCCCCACTCTGCTATACACACACACAGCCGTGTCTCGTTGTTGAGTCCGATTCAGCGGACGGAAGGTCTAGAAGCAGGCAACGTGAATTGATCTGATTTCAGGATCGGTTACGATGGTTCTCATATGCAACTAGTGAAGGGTTTAACGGTTACAATATTAATCCCCGACTTTCATGTTCTCATTTTCCTATGCTCTCTCTTTCTCTCGTTCCCCCTTCCCTTTACGGCCTTTTTTTTTTTTTAAACTTTCTTACACTTAAATCTTTGCTATGTCATTAATGTAATAACGGAAGAATTGTTAGCCTGCACTTGTTTCCCCTCTCTACTATATTGTTTATGAATATATACTGAACAACATTAAACACGCACTGCTTGCCAAAAGACCCAGAATTATTTAATGAAAATAAGCATATTTGATTACGCATCCATTTTTCAATTAAACAAAATGTCTGTTCTTGACAAGAATTGCCGAATTCATCTGAAATTAGCTAGTGACTTCACTTGGGTCCCTGTCACAAAGTACACGACGACGAGCATGTCCGTCCGCGAGCTCTAATACCGAGTGTGTCCGCCATTTGCCCTGTTGCCCGCTTGGCAGCGCCTCCTCATGGAGTAGACAAGGTTGTGCAAGAACGCCTGTGGCAGTCCATCCCACTCCTGGGTCAGTGCGCGCCTCAAATGATCGAGAGTCTGTGGACGTCTTCCACGGGCCACACGACGCTCCAGCTCATCCCAGACGTGTTCAATGGGAGCCATGTCAGGGGACAGAGATCGCCAGGGCAACACGAGCAATGTTGTTCGCCTGGAGAAACGCAGTGGTGGCTCTTGCGGTGTGGGATCGTGCATTATCATGCTGGAAGAACTGCAGCTCCGGGTGCTGGCCAAACAGTGGGACGACGTGGTTCGGCAGCACCTGCTGGTACGTGTTGGCATTCACATGGTTGTCAAAAAAGTACAGCGGTGTCCGGTAGTCATGACTGAATGCCCCCCAAACCATCAGACTGCCTCCTTCCCATCTATCGGCTTCAAACACGCAGCAGTTGGCGTAGCGTTCCCCGACACGCCTCCAGACTCTCATTCTCCCGTCAGCATGAGATAACGCGAAGCGACTTTCGTCAGAGAACAGCACAGCTCTCCACTGACGTCGTGTCCATGGCAGATGCTGGTTGGCCCACTGCAGGCGTTGCTGACGGTGTCTACGGGTGAGGACTGGGCCAACATGAGGGCGTCTTGCATTGAGCCCTGATTCTTGCAAACGACGTCGAACGGTTTGTCCAGACACTGGACCCCGTCGACCAACCACCTGGTGACATGTTTCTGTTGCTGTAAGGAATCGATTACGAAGATGAAGCTGTCGAATGTATCGATCTTGCGCTGGTGTGGTAACACGAGGTTGGCCCGTTCGACGCCGATCAGTGGTGGAACCAGTTGCTGCCAAACGTTGTGACAGCCTTACAATTGTAGAGTGACTGCAGTTCAGTTGTCTGGCTGTCTCTCTCGATGATATACCGACCATCAACATTCCAATGGCTCGCTCGTGTTCTTGCATAGACAGTCGCGGCATTGTTTTCGCACCACTTCGCCTGGTCGAATGACAGCTGATACCGTTTTCCAGTCGGCATGACTTCAAACTCACCATTTGAGACAAAAATACAGATGTGCTACGTTCAGTCTCGCAAAAAAGTGTTTTGGGCGAGTTGCACGTGGGCATCACACGAACGTCGGCAAGCGCGGAGAAACCGAGGCAGCGTGAATCTGTGTCCCTTAAAAATTGTGTTAACATACCAAATCCAAATACACATTTTTTTCCAAATGGGAAATCGGCAAATAAAAATGGTGCGTTTTTAATGTTGTTCAATATATATATATATATATATATATATATATATATATATATTGAGGACAACAGACTCGTGCCTTGAAATCCTCACTGCTGTCTAGGGTATTTCGTTGTGTGTATTTTTGCATTAGTTTGTTCTCGGAACGTAAGAAGACGATGTATTTGCCGAAATGCCATGTGTTTGTTACGTATTGTCTTTAAAATCACTGTTATTTCTTAACATCTCGTTTCGTTTGTCCGTTCATGTTTGATTTTTTTCTCTGTGTGTGTGTGTGTGTGTGTGTCTTGAATGTTATATGAATCCATTTGTAGCTCACATCCCTTGGTTTCCAATGATATGCGTTGATTTGAATACTTGATATGATTTAATTTAGATAGGTACGTGTGTTCAATTTTGTAAGATATGGATGGCTTGAATGTTAGACTCGTTCATTTTTAGTTAAAATATGACATGGTTTTGAATGGTATATTTACTCATTTTTTCACTTTTGTAGATTGTTTTCGAATGTTATATGCGTTATTGTTTTTTTTTTTTTTAGGGTATATGGCTTTGCTCTGAGTGATACATGAGTTCATTTTAATTAACATATCGTGGCGTAAAATACTATATCTGTTCACATTTCAGTTAATGGCTTGGCTTTGAATGATATCGTGTTCGTTTTTTGTTGATATGGGTTGGATTTAGATTATTTATGTGTTCATTCTTAGTTGAGAGGACATACGGTATACTGAGAGGGCATGTGTTCATTTGTATACAATACCCGAGCTTTGCATGGTATATACGTTCATTTTTAGTTGATAAGGCTTGCCTTTTAATGTTATACATATTCATCTATAGTTGATATGGCCTGTTTTTATAGTGTATGTGTTTATTTTGGTTGATATGGCTCCGTTTGTAATGTTATGTCTTCGTCTTTAATTGATATGACATGGTTTTAACTAGTATATGTGTTCATTACTAGTTGACATAGCCTGGTTTTGAATGGCGTATGTGTTCTTTTTGATTGATATGGTTTGGTTTCAAATATTATATATGTTCATTTTCAATTAATATGGTGTGATTTTGAGTGGTATACGTGTTCATTTTCAGTTGATATGGCGTGGCGATTAATGTTATATGTATTCATTCTTAGTTAAATGGCTTGGTTTTTGAATATTACACACGCTCAGTTTTAGTTCAAATGGCGCGCGCGCTGTGTGTGTGTGTGTGTGTGTGTGTGTGTGTGTGTGTGTGTGTTCTACTTCATATCTAAAGGCTAATAATTTCAGAAAACAGGTGTGGAAGAGTACCTTTCTCTTTGCACTTGAATATACAAATGTCTGCAACATTATGATGAGATTAAAAGCTAGAATTAATGGCAACTGTCACAACAAAATCTAGAAACATGATTAATACCGTAGAACGTTTATTCCATGTGCTAGTACGTTTTTCTTTTATCAAGACACTGAACATTAAGAAAGAAAAAAAAAACGTTGAACGTGCGTACCCATCCAGTACATCTTTATGTACTGTCTTTATGTAGCGCACAAACGTTGCCTGCATTATTTTCAACAACAGCAATTTTCGTTCAAAAACAAAGTTACGTTTGTGCCAGTTAACTGATATATCATTCTTAACTGAAATCATGTAACTTTTCAATTCATAGCTTTATGTCCATTCGTCAAACAAGACTGCCAGCAATGAATTTGTCACCGTTCCACATCCCATTGTTGACCAGTATTGTATAGCGCAACTTTGAATCTTTGTGAATGGAAATAGTTTCTTATAACCAAATGAAAGATTAATCTATTTGTTGTTTTCGACAGGAATACCAGTTTTCTTAATTTGATCGGTTGTTGCCAGCATATATCCATTGAGAAAAAGTGAGAAACCAGTGATGACATCATACTTTTCTTTTAAAAGGCCAGGGAAAGAAAATATCTACTGTCTTAAAAAGTGCGAGACAATAAACATTTTCGTTTTCAAGCACATATGTTTTACAACTTGAATGCGTTTATCATAGCATAGTGGCTCAGCTAGTCGGTGTCCAGAAGTTTGGGGAATAGTTTTTCAGTAACAGATTTTTTAAACGTCAATAACATTTGTCTACAGCCGATTATATTATGTAAACATAAAAAAACAATACCTGGACCATTTTTGTTGATAGGAGACCACTGAGGAAAACTATTTCAAAGAATGTGTTTCGATTCATGTCGTTCAGATTAACAACAGGATAGTTTGATACTTTCAGCGATGTGTGAACGGCTTTTAGCTCTAAACAAGCAAAACGCACTTTTGTCTTACATCTTTACGTGATGTCTTTTGACTTTTTCGTATTCCATATAAATTGATACATTTGTGGCATGTTGGAAAGAAATGTTTCACGGATTCCACAAAATGTCACAGATTTATCAGTTTTGGAAGTATATTAGATGGCTGTTCTACCCAGGGCTATTATTTGGCATTTAATCCATACCGTAGATGAACATTTTATTATGCAGGCCTATCTGAATAATTTACCTCTACGTCGTCTTTCAAATCCATGGTCAACGTCAATAATATAGCAAGTATAATACATTCTGGTAGATTCCTATCCATTTCTAAATGCTCTATGTAACGAATTCGTACTTGTTTTACCCAGATTCGTATGAAGATATACAGTATGGTCAAATCTAAATACATCTGGAGAGCAAGTTTCAAACCATTTCTACCCCCCTGCAAGCAGAAATTCCGTGTCATCAACAAACTGAGTCAGCTTCTTTTCACTCTCATTCGTCTTAATCCTTTGGGTAGCTTGATTTGGACACAGTGGGCCTCCTTGTCGACCACCCCTCTTGACATGGAATTTTACCATGCACATGAAGTCAAAACTTAATAGGTTTATCAACTGTGCTGTCCTATCGATGTGTGTTTATTTTTCTCTAAATAGACTCTTTCAATTCTTTAAACATTTATTCCAAATCAATCAAAAGCCTTCTCAAAGTCAATATAATGCATCAACCCTCGAAATTTGTTTTTTGTTTAGATGGGCTATAATGTCGATCTTATACCTTAGATTATCGACAGTACATCTATTTGTGTGTGTGTGTGTGTGTGTGTGTGTGTGTGTGTGTGTGTGTGTGTGTGTGTGTGTGTGTGTGTATGTGTGTGTGTGTGATAAATCCTGTCTAATCTTTCTTTATGAGATTACATAACACTTTCTGTGTGTGCGTTCTATTTGCTATGTAAGACGATCCTGTCATTTAAAGTACATTCAACAAAGAAACAAGCCTCCAACTGGTCACCCATTTCCTTGATTTGTCACGTGTGTACACAATAGAGTTTCTTTCTATAAGCCAATGTTTAGTGCTCTGGTAACCAATTTGCTATTTTCTTTTAAAGAACTCTGTATCACAGCCGCCTGAACTAAGGCGTTTATTGCTTCTTTTTTTTCCCTTTGTTTTGAAGAACATACGTGGCTTCCTCTAATATGATATTTTCCTCTAATCCTTTCGCTTCTGTAATATTTCTGAAATCATTTTACTCATATTTTTTTTACTTTTTTTTCTTTTGCCGTTTGTAATCTTATATCATCCTTATTTTTCTTCTCTACTTTTTGCACTTTGTTTTTGTCGTGTTTGTTGCACTATTTTTGTTTTTATTTATTAGTTAGTTTGTTTGTTATGTTGTCGCTCATTGTAATGCACGAAATTCTCTTTGTTCTTATTTTCATCAACAGAAAATCAATAAACAGTGTTATCAGGAAGAGCAATTGGTAAGTCTTCACCAAGTACTTCATGTATACTCCTGTTTACAGCATATTTGTGTCACACTTTTATCTCATTATTTTTTCACCTAAATATTGTTCATCTTTTAAAAAGGTTTGAATACATACATACATACATACATGTCTGTGTGTGTGTGTGTGTGTGTGTGTGTGTGTGTGTGTGTGTGTGTGTGTGTGTGTGTGTGTGTGCCACTCGGACTGTTGACACCTGTTGACCTCCTTTGTATCCTGAAAATGGATCTTCAAGCAGAAGCTCAAAGTTTTCCTCTTGGTTTGATATTGTTTACATTTCGATTTCAGTCATTCAGCTATTTATTTCCTTACAGCACTTTCTTTTCGTTTAACACTTCTACGCTTCGCTGGCTGCTTCGCGGTGCTGTTAGATTCTGTTTCTGAACTCTTGTGGTAAGAATACCACAGAATTACAGACTTTGATGTTTCTCCATTGGATGCCAAGGGAGCACAGACACCACCAGACGTGTCCCTGACGAGTCCGAATCAGCTGTCGAAAGGCCTCGGAGAAGGTGATATGAATAGTTCTCTTTTGAAGATGGATTTCGATGGTCCCCCCATATGTTGCTAGTGTCAAATTTTGAATTGAAAATCTATCGCCCTGACATTTCGTTCCAAATTTCTGTCATCCCCCAACCTCTTTTTTTCCTATATCTTTCCCAAATATTTGCCAAGTCATTAACATAATGATGGAGGCATTGTTATCCTGCACTTGTTTTACCCCACCACCAAGCTGTTTTACACACACACACACACGCACGCACGCACGCGCACGCGCACGCGCGCGCGTGCGTGCGTGCGTGCGTGCGCGCGCGCGCGCGTGTGTGTGTGTGTGTGTGTGTGTGTGTGTGTGTGTGTGTGTGTGTGTGTGTGTGTGTGTAGGCGTGCCTTCCTGACGAGTCCGATTCAGCGGACGAAAGGCCTCGGAGCAGGCAATATGAATTGTCCTGTCTTGAAAATGGATTACGATTGTCCCCATAGGCTGGTTGCGAAATACTTTATGATACATTTCCCTGACTTTTCATTCTCATTTTCTGCATTCTCCGACCCCAATCCCATGCTTTTTGTTGTTGTTATTGCTGTTGTTGGCGTTGTTGTTAAAGTTCTCGCACTTGTTTTTACCCACTACTAAATTGTTACACACACAAACACACACACACACACACACACACACACACACCACGCGCGCGCGCGCGCCGCGGCGACACACACACACACACACACACGCACACACACACATGTGTGTGTGTGTGTGTGTGTATATATATATATTATATATAATATATATATATGTGTGTGTGTGTGTGTGTGTGTGTGTGTATGTGTGTGTGTGTGTGTGTGTGTGTGTGTGTGTGTGTGTGTGTGTGTGTGTGTGTGTGAAATTTAGTTTCAATAGTACAGCAGAATGATCTGAGCTGTATCCGCATTCAAAGTCAATATTTTTATAAATGAGATGTCTGTAGTCAAAGAGATGTTCACCTGGCTTGTTGCAAAGGTAAGTTCTTCTCCACGTGTAAAGGGGGCCCTCTGGATTTATTGTTGTCAAATATCGTCAGATTTAAAGTTTCTATTATGTTCTCAAAAGACTCTTTTCCGTATACATGGTATGTGCGTATCTGTGCGTATAGTTTCTATAATCTCTGAAAGGATCAATAATTTAACCCAAAATCCCGGCTATCATTGCGTTTGTTCTTAAAAAAAAAAAATCTTCACAGATCACTTTTTTAAAAATCTTGTAACACCCTGGATTGTCTCTGTTTGGTCCGTGTATGTTAACAAAATTGAAAGGTTTGTTTTCTGTTTCTGCGAGAACTTCGATATCCAAAGACTCTTTTTGTCTTGAATTCCAAGTTACCGTTAAAAACGATAGCAACTCTTCTTGTGATGCACGGCTTGAAAAAAAATTAAATTAATGATCTCATCCTGCTTATGTGTTCCCTCTCGTTGGCTCTAATTGTGTCTTCCACGAAATAATGTCATCATTTTTGTTTTTGTTTTGTTTAATTTGTTTCTTCATAAATAAAAAACATCGGATACTTTCTGTTTATTGTTAAGGCCTGAAAAGTGAATTGAAACAATAGATGCGCTGCTATCATCAATCCATTTCCACACTATTGTATACAAACACAAGGTACTGTGTTAGATCGTCACATTCAGCTTTAGATGTAAACTTACACACAGGGAATAACCATTAACTGCAACTATCCAATCCAATGATTTAGGACTTTAAAATGTTTGTCTCCTTCATCCCATATCATAAACAGTGTGAACAACTATGATTCATATTACAATCAAAGCTTCTAGCAAAAAAAAAAAAACAAAAAAACAAAAAACAAAAAAAACAGACACGAGAAATCAAAACAACATTTAGAAAGAGAGGGGGTTAGTTACCGCCAAGGACACTGACAAACAAAGCACAGGACAAGACACAAACTGCAACCACAAGAAAACGACCAGAATTACGAAATTGTCTGGTCTATAACTCGCCAACAAAATAGTCATTGTGATCATCTTTACTTCTAACTTTGTAAAACCAGATTCCATAAAACAGAAAAAATAATGGAGAAGAGGGAAGGGAGAAACGGTAATAAGACAGGAAAGGAATTTACACACAGACATATGCACATGCACGCGAACGCGTGTGTTTACATTAGTGGCATTCTACAACACTTTATTCTACCGGAGTACGATCAAAGTATTTCACGGTTCTAACCTCTTATTGCTTCCTCTGATGACGATGATTTAGTGGATACAGGTGACTGAGGTGTGCATTCTCCCAATACTCTTCTAGGTCTGGCTTTAAATGGCTTTCAATCCTTGATGTGGTCCTCGCAATCGGCTAGGCTGTGAACGTTAGTATGGCTTGACTGGCTGAAGACTCTTCAGTCATACAGAAAGCTAACAAACAAAAACAAACAAACAATTCAAAGCAATTCCAGACAAAATAATAATCGGAAGGAGTTTGTTTATTGCGTTTATTTTACGTAAACGAGAGCCATGAAAAGGATTATGGTTCTTGGTATTGGATGTGCGTACGTACGCGAAAATGTTGGAGCAGCAAATATTAATTTCGAAAAAAAGGAAATGTAATTACAAATATACCGTAGTCCCCCCCCCCCCCCCCCTCCCCCCGAAGGATCTATTCTTTGAAATATCCAACAACATCACAATCAACTTTTATATGTGAAAGGGATAGATGTGGGTGGGAAGTGGGAAAGATAAAATGGGAAGCTGAGGTCGAATTTGGTGGGGAAGGGGGGGGGGGGGGGGTTAGTCGCTATGCGGATGGCACGATGGAGGACTGGGGGTGAGGGAGGGGCACAAAAACAAATTGAAATTATATATCTCCCATCCATTTTCTCGTTGCTGGGTGAAATTGCCTTCAAAGGCAACCCTTGTCTGTCTCTGTCTCTGTCTCTGACTTTGTCGCTCTGTTTCTCGCTGTCTCTCTGTCTGTCTGTCTGTCTGTCTGTCTGTCTGTCTCTCTCTCTTTGTGTGTGTGTGTGTGTGTGTGTGTGTGTGTGTGTGTGTGTGTGTGTGTGTGTGTGTGTGTGTGTTATTTGTGTCCTTTTTGATGCACTCACTTCTCTTTGCTCGAGACGTTTTGCGTGGGAGAACACTGGTTCCCTGACACGATGATAGCTTCCCCCCCCCCCCCCCCCCCCCCCCCCCCCTTTTTTTTTTTTCTCTGACGAAAACAGATATAATCCTTTAAGAAACTAGCGTTGGAATGACATCCCCGATCACAGCTATTATTCTTTGGATAATAATTGCTTCCCCTGTTTTCGCGAAGGACCATCATCGTGTTCCCTCTTGCCGAGGGAAACCATCCCTGAGAATCACAACTGTTTCTACTACTTCTGCGGCGACAGGGGGAGGGGGGGGGGGGGGGGGGGGGGGGGGGGGGCGTTGGACAGTAATTATCCGTAATTAATTGAAACAGCGAGAATCGGGGAAATGTTTTGCCTGTCCACGCCGACAGTGTTTGCGGTCATTCCAGTGCTACCAGCATTGCAAGTGCTTGGTCAGTAAAATAGCCATCATGAGTGATTTCCCTGCTATGGCCGTTTTCCTGGAAATGATATCAGTTTTCCTTACGAATGCAGGGATGAATACACTCTTTATCCTATGGAAAACAGGCGAATTGGTGGTTATGGGAGAAGGTAGAATTATTGTCTAATAACAAAAATATGAGAAAGGTCTGATCTTAAGAAAACCCGTTGTGATTTTTCCGGATAACTTCATTATGATTACGCACGGCTTTCCCTATTTTCTCTGGTGTCCTCAAGGATGACTAGTTTTTTTGATTGGTTGGTTGG
>CM065738.1:17971960-17976960 GCA_033310375.1 Conus canariensis
TGAATGAGGAGGGGATTGTCAGGAGGCGAAGAATGGGAATGAAAAGATAAGACCAGCGGGATTGTTGTTGCCAACCGCAAGATAACAGAAGAGTGAGAATAATGAGAGACATGACAAGAACGGTCTGATCGTCAAACAAAGACAAACAAAGGCAGAACAGCCAGTAGTGTGTGAAATGAATGGTGTGATCGTCTGAGAAATGATAAAAAAGCGTGATAATTAATGACGGCATAGGGAGAAAGATGTGAATAATCCATTGCATGACAAAAACGATTGGGATTTCGAATGATTAAATGTCAAAAGGTTAAAGTCTCATAATCTGTAATCAGTCAAAGGTTCACCGTGTGTGGGACACGGCATTTTGCGAGGCGGAGCCCATCCCCTCCTTCCGCCGCCTTCTACTTCCCCGACCTGAATCAGGTAGCCATTCACAGCATGGTGGGCGGTGAGGGTTTTCAAGTTGTCCAAATCCACCCCCACGGGTGCTTCGAACTCAGGACCGTCATGTTCCACAGGGGAACACTCTGACCATTTGACTCGGGGCCACTTTTGAAAATGTTGAATGATTCTAACGATTTAGATGGAAATCATCATGGTCAAGTGTCTTCAATTCAAACGTGAAGTCGGTTCTGCTCTACGGCTGCGAGACTTGGAGAATGACCAAGGCAATACAGCAAAAAATTCAGACCTTCATCAATACCTGTCTGAGGCGCATCTTCAAAATCAGATGGCCAGAAAAAAATCAACGATGAAGATCTATGGAAGCAAGCAGGACAGGAACCAGTGGCCGAGCAGATTCTGCGGTGGAAGTGGGGCTGGATTGGACACACTCTCAGGAAACCAGCATCCAGCACCACACGCCAAGCCCTGACATGGAACCCGCAGGGGAAAAGGAAGAGAGGCCGACCTCGCAGCAGCTGGAGGCGAGACACTGAGGCAGAGATAAAGAGGCAGGGAACCAACTGGACAGGCATTCAGCGAGCAGCCCAGAACCGAGTGCGATGGCGGAGTGTTGTCGATGGCCTATGCTCACCCTTGAGCTATGGGTCTAAGTAAGTAACCATGGACAAGATGCGAATGCGCATCGTCAAAGACATGCCAAAAAGCGGGTAACTGTCCGAAACATCTCGAAAGACAGAATGAAACTGACACAAGCTCGCTGGAAACGACAGTCCGTCCGAAGTGCAAAGACACTGAAGATAATAGGATGGCAGTTGACAGGCACGTGAACTGAAGAATGGAAAATAGACATGAAGATAAGGATGGCAGTTGACAGGCACGTGAACTGAAGAATGGAAAATAGACATGAAGATAAGGATGGCAGTTGACAGGCACGTGAACTGAAGAATGGAAAATAGACATGAAATAGGAGGCAGTTGACAGCACGTGAACGAGAATGAAATGCAGTAGATCAGTGACAGGCACGTGAACTGAAGTGGAATAGACATGATGGAATACAGGCACGTGAACTGAATGGAAAATGGAATGGGTGAAACGGGTGACTCTGGAACTGAAACCGACGAACGAAACTGGTGGGAATTTTCAGAGAGAGAGAGAGAGAACGGGAAGAAAAGAGTCTGTCAGAGATTCCAGTAGGAAGATGGAGGTCAAAGACAGGCTGGCAGAAGGCGGGATTTCGTCAGGATGATAAGGACAGTACAAGAACGGTTAGCAACATGACAAGCACGGCCAGAATGGTCAGGGGCGTGGGAACTGACAAGTCATAAGGACGCGTTTTACTGTTTGCGTGACTCGGATGAACGGTGAAAAATCTTAACAGTGGAGAAAAATGCCGGTGAGAGAGTTTTAAGACGGGTCACAGTTCTGACCAGTCACATCCCACACCGATTGAATTTTCTCCTCAGAAATGCCCCGCAAACTCATTACCCGAAAGCCGGGCACTCATTAAGAAACCCTAGTGCTTGGAATTATCTATCCCTTGGGCATTGTGACGACGCGGACACATGCGTGCACGTCACTCATGCACGTGCAGAAAGAAATTGTCCGCCTACACACACACACACATACACGCGCGCGCGCGCGCGCGCGCAAAGGCACACCACACACGCGCTCACTCAGAGACCCACATACACACGCGCACGCACGAGCACGCACGCACCACGCACCACGCACCACGCACACACGCGCGCGCGCGCGCGCGACACACACACACACACACACACACACACACACACACACACACACACACACACACACTACTCTACCACCTCCCAGCCACTCTCTCTGCCGCTCCCTCAGCAACAAATACGAAAATTATTCCAACAATTACTGGCAACAAATGATGATTAAACACAGTCATAAGTTTGTTTGTTTGTTTTTTCAGACCTCCGCACGAACTCCGAGGTAGACCTTTGGTAACTCTGTGTGTGTGTGTGTGTGTGTGTGTGTGTGTGTGTGTGTGTGTGTGTGTGTGTGCGTGCGTGCGTGCGTGCGTGCGTGCGTGCGTGGTTGGTGTGTGTGTGTGTGTATGTGTGTGTGTGTATGTGTGTGTGTGTGTGTGTGTGTGTGTGTGTGTGTGTGTGTGTGTGTGTGCCAATTTATGTAGCTCAATGTGAAAAGATCTGAGTTAGACGATGTGTCAGTTCAAAGTTGTGTGTGAGAAGATCAGTGATTGTTCGTTCTTCGTTTTCCTTGTCTTGAATGTTATTTGTCTTGCATGAAGAAGACCACAGAGGTCGAAACGCGTCGTGTTTCTCATGTAATTTGTTTGTTTCTTTCGTTCGGTGGCATAGTAATTTTTTTGTTTTGTTTTAAGTTTGTTTCAGTTTCCACCTGCGGTCACCTCACTTTGGACCTAACCCTGAAAACCTTCTGTGTGGTCCATAAATGCTGAAATAATCAAAATAAACTGAACTAAATGAACTATCGCTTCTTAATGTTTCTGGTAGAGGCAGAATACGGTCTTACTTAGCAAATTAAAACTAAACTGAAAAATAATTAACATGTAAATAAACAACTTAATTCATATCGTTTTATACATCAAAGGGTCTTCGGTTATACTGTTGTAAGCTTTGGTAACAACCGGCCTACTTTTGTTTTGCGATATTGTGACTCAGGGCTGTGTTACGCCTAACCTAGTGAAATACAATGTTAATGTGACGAGAATTCTGCTCGTTGACAGTGTGAGGTTACTTACGTTGGTGTAATGAACATTGCGATACAACGACAGAAGTGAAGAACATTTAAACTTATTGCCCCCTCCTGCTTTTAAACGTTGTGTATCAAGTGGCAAAACAGACTGAAATGATTTGTTTTCGGAGAAAAGTTAGAACGGCAAACTGGTAGTGGGAAAGTACGTGTTCATGGCCTAGTAAAGAGAAAGAAGAAGAAGAAGAAGAAGAAGAAGAAGAAGAGGAGGAGGAGGAGGAAGAGAGGAGGAGGAGGAGCAGGAGGAGGAGGAGAAAGAGGAGAAGGAGGAGGGAGAAGAAGAGGAGAGGAGGAGAAAAGGATGCGCGAGGAGGACGAGGACACAGCGAGAGGAGGAGGAGGAGGAGAAAGATGCGCGAGGAGGACGAGGACACAGGCGAGGAGGAGGAGGAGGAGGAGAAAGATGCGCGAGGAGGACGACGACACAGGCGAGGAGGAGAGGGGGGGGGGAGGATAAGGAGAAAAAGGAGGATGAAGATGACGATGACAAGGAAAAAGGAGGAGGACGACAAAGGCGATGACGGGAGTAAGAGGAGGGGGAGGAGGAGGAGAAGAAGAAGAAGAACAACAACAACAACAACAACAACAGCAACAAAAACAAGAACAAGAATAGCAACAACAACAACAACAAAAACAAGAACAAGAATAACAACAACAACACAACAACAACAACAAGAGGTGAAGAGGGTGAAGAAGAAGAAGAAGAAGAGAAGAGAAAAAGAAGAAGAATTCAGAAACAGGCTCAACATACAGAACAAGAAATCAGACGAGACAAAAGAAAAGTAGTGGTAGAAAAAAAAAACCCGAAAGGAATAAGAACGAAAGGCACAGTCTGTACATCGGGCACTGAATCTAGTCTGGGGAAGTCAAATGTTGTTAAGTTTGACGCCGAAGACAGTGAAATCCCATTATGAGTCGCGAATGGCCGTAGAAGGTCTGTTCTTTTAAAACATTGTACATTCTGGACGCTTTTGCTCCACCGACCAACCCTTCCCCTCCCCTCTCTACCGCCCCCCCCCCACCCACACACACACAACTTTCCCTTATCACTCCCCTTCTCCGTCTCCATCCGTTTTTGTTCCGCCTGTCTGTCACTCACATTCACAGCTATTATCACCCCTCTGTCTCTGCGTCCCTGTCTCCGTCTCTCTGTCTCTGTCTGTCTTGTCTGTGTGTGTGTGTGTGTGTGTGTGTGTGTGTGTGTGTGTGTGTGTGTGTGTGTGTGTGTGTGGTGTGTTGTGTGTGTGTGTGTGTGTGTGTGTGTGTTGTGTGTGTGTGTGTGTGTGTTCGGGTACCTGCGAGCGCGCGCGTTCGTGTGTGTGTGTGTGTGTGTGTTGTGTGTGTGTTTTGTGTGTGTGTGTGTGTGTTGTGTGTGTGTGTGTGTGTGTGTGTCGTCTGTCTGTCTGTCTGTCTCTCTGTCTGTGACTGTGTCTCTGTGTGTCTGTGTCTCTGTTGTCTGTGTCTGGTCTGTGTCTGTGTGTTATAAATGAGTAGTGGTGTGTGTGTGTGTGTGTGTTGTGTGTGTGTGGTGTTTTTGCATGAATGAGTGTGCGTGTGTTTGTGCGTACATGCGCACGTGTTTGTATGTGTCTTCTAGAGAACGAGTCGGAGGAGGGGGGGGGGGGGGGGGGGGGGGGGGGAGGGCGAGGGTCAGAACAATGGGGATGGACAATGGGCCTGCACAATGTCCATTTAGTCATCATGAATCAGTATGGAATAGTTTGCGCCAATATCGGAACATGACTGTGTGTGGTTAGACATGTCTCTCTCGCTTAGGGGTCTCCAAAAATTCCCAAGCCTTATCATGATCTGCCGACATCCATGAAACACAA
>CM065738.1:17981960-17990844 GCA_033310375.1 Conus canariensis
AGTGAGACTGTCTGATGTTGATGCTAATCGTTTTAGTAGCGATGGTGATACTGAAAAATAAAGCTACAATTTGACCTACCTGGCAATTAATGTATTCAACTGTCCAGAGAACGACGAAATCCTCGACTGACGACGACAACGACGATGATGATGACGACGACCGTAAAGATGATGATGATGATGATGATGATGATGATGATGATGATGATGATGATGATGATGATAATGATAGTGATAGTGATGATGATGATGACGATGATGATGATGATGATGATGGTGATGTTGGTGACGATGATGATGATGATGGTAACAATGATGATGATGATGATGGTGATGATGGTGGTGATGATGATGATGATGATGATGATGATGATGATGATGATGATGATGATATAACCATATAATGTTGTTTAAGGCCTATGATGGGCCCATATCCTCGTTAATTTCTAGGACGATTGGTCAGAGAGAGACGCTAGCGTCAGCCTGTGATATCTTTCAATACCTGTGACCATGAATGATTTAGATGATTTAGATATTCATCTCAGATGCTGAATCCAATTCCAAAGGCAGTCATCCTTTAGGTGTATACTCATATCCTATACATCACCTTGAACACCTAAATCACATGATAGAGCGACCCAACCTAAACCCGTGCATTCATAAATCGCCACAATTTGTTTCACGGTAGACATTTATATGTGACCTGCCGGTACAAAAATAATACACAGGATGACCGCAACGTTGCCACAAAATGTCACTTGGTGACAATTTGTAGCTTAGTGACATTTTGGGCCGCAACAACGCGCGACAGAATTTAATACCGCTACAACTCAGCGAAGGAATGTATCCAGTGACTGATTTCAACGACAAGACAATAATTATAGACTTTTGTCCTGAGTTAAGCTTTAACTGCCTTCGATTCAGTGTATTTGAGACATCCATTTGCAAAGTCAAGTGAATCGTAGAGAAAGAAATGTGAGCTCCGCATTAAGTATGGATCTAGTTTTGTGTGTGTGTGTGTGTGTGTGTGTGTGTGTGTGTGTGTGTGTGTGTGTGTGTGTGTGTGTGTGTGTGTGTGTGTGTCTGTGTGTCTGTGTGTGTCTGTGTGTGTCTGTGTGTGTCTGTGAGTGTGTGTGTCTGTGTGTGTGTGTGTGTGTGTGTGTGTGTGTGTGTGTGTGTGCGCGCGCGCGCGCGCGCGTGCGCGTTTACCTATGCATGTATACGTGCGCATATGATTTCTTCTTGTAAAAATGTGCACTCTCAATTGCAGACTACTAACAGTTCGTAATCATTACCGTTACACACACCAGAATAAATTCTCTACATCAATACTGCCAATAAAAGAGAGAGAGAAAAAAAAAAAAAACTTCAGCGACACAAACACATGCACAATAATTCCCAGCTGAATGCAACCCTTCCGATCAGACCGGCACCGAGTCTGGAACCTCTACATAAAACCTGTCACCGATCTGTCGGTCATCTGTCTTCATGATTGATAGGAATTCACTCAAAGCGGTCCCTAAAAGCATGGTCGCTTACCGCCCACCCGCAGGATGTTAACACGGACTTATGTTTCCATGTAACGGAAGCGGAGGCGGTCCGGTAGCGGAGGCTGAAGCGGAAACGTTCGGCAAAGCGATCGAAAGAGGTGTCATTATATGGCGGAGACGGAAACGACACCAAGGGCAATGGTGGCGTGGAAAATACGGAGCGGAAAAGTAAAAACGCCATCTTTTTTTTTATTTAACGGCAGAAAAGATTATATGGTTATTGTTCAAGGTCGTTTTACCCCTGGATTTAGAAAATAAAATTCATTCGTTTCCAAAAGCTATCAACACAACGATGAAAGAAGGAAAAAAAAAACAAACAGAGGAATTAAGAAGGAACAGATAGAAATGAGACAGGAAGGCAGGATGTGTGTAGCAGAACGGTAAGAATTAGGCTGGAATATGAAGACATTAGGCAGGAAGTGTGTAGCAGAACGGTAAGAATTAGGCAGGAATATGAAGACATTAGGCAGGAAGTGTGTAGCAGAACGGTAAGAATTAGGCAGGAAAATGAAGACATTAGGCAGGAAATGGAAAGACAAGGTAGGATTTTACGTTCCGAAGGGCAGAATTTACGTCCTGAAAGGTGCAGAAAGGTAGGGCATGGGTATCAAAGGTAAGAAGAAATAGGTCTTGGAAAGGGAAAGGTAGAACAATTTTGGGAAAAGGTGGGATTTAGGTAGGAAAGGATCAAGTATATTAGAAAAGGAAGGACAAGGCATGAAAACGTTAGACATATGACAGTAAAAATGTAATATAGGAAGTAAAAGGTAGGACACTATGTAAGAAAAAAAATACAAAGAAGGATTAAGTAGGAAAAGGTAAGAAATACGTAAGGAAAGATAGGATTTAGGAACACAGGTAAAACATACATCAGAAAAGATCGGATTTATGTGGGAAAAGATAAGACATGTGGAAAAAAATGATTAGGTAGTAAAATGTAAGGGATATGTAAGAAAGGATGGGAAAACGTAAACCTTGGGAGCGTGTAAGAAAAAGTAAGAACAGATGGTGCTTCAGGCGAGAAAGGATTGGTAAATAAAGGTGAAGGCTGAATACGTGCAAGTGAGAAAAGGTCGAACTTGGGTAGGAAAGGTACAAAACTGGCAGCTGGAAACAGAAAATCAGACCGCATAAAAAGATCAGGAACATTAAGACTTTGAAAAGATAACTAAATAAAGACAAATCTAAATTGTTTGAAGACCGACTGCCCATGAAGACCAGTTCTAGAGCGAATGCCAGTTAAGAAATCTGGAATTATGTACAGAGCAGAAGGGAGCTAGGGAAAGCGTACATCTCCGACAGGCTCCAACAATTCTCGTATCCGCCCTTTGTGAGTCAGTTCATGAGTAAAAGCAAAATTGTTTTTGCTTTGAGGAGACGCAATGGGTGGTATGATATACAGGAGTTATCAATATACAGCAGTTATTTCTCATGCGCTTTTTTTTTTGTTAATTATGCACATAAAATATGAAATTCCATAGTTAATTTCACTACAAAACTTTGGTATTTTCTGAATATATATCACTCCATGGATCATTATTAATTCGTTACGATAACTTCACAGTGTTGACGTAAAGTGGAAAGTTTCTATCAGTCTTTAGTGGAAAGTTTCTAGCACTCTTTAGTGGAAAGTTTCTGATACTCTTTAGAGGAAGGTTTCTAACACTCTTTAGTGGAAAGTTCCTAACACTCTTATCAACAATGCGAACAAATCCTAGATCCAACGTTTCGATCTAAATCCACACTACAAATCTGCACCAGATTTCAATGGCTTGGTGTTTCGTCCACATTGCATGTTTGCTAAAATCGATTCAGAAGTTTCTGCATACCTCACCTCTCCTCAGGCCCATAACTACAGAAGTAGTCTTTGGGGAAACCTGAGGACCACAGACGCAACCTCCTGTCTCCATCTGTCTCTGTCAGCAGCTGCCGGCAGCAGCTCACGTGTATGGAGTCCGGTCCATTCTTTGATGTTCTCATGCCAGTTCTTCCCGCTGTCTTCCTCTTCTTCTCCCGCCCTCGATGGTGCCTTGCATGATTGTTTTGGACAGACTGGTGTGTCGAGTGTTGTGCCCAAACCATATCAGCTTGCGTCTCTTCACAGTTGAAAGGAGAGGTTCTTGAGGTCCAGCAAGGTTCTCGATTCTGCTCCGTACATATTTATTGGTCCTGTGCTCTATCCAGGAGATTTGAAGGAGCTTCCTCAGGCATTTACTCACGAAAGCCTGGATCTTCCTTTCAGTCTCAGCCGTCAGTGTCCATGCCTCGCAACCATACAGTACAATGGAGACCACCAGGGCTTTGTAGAGTTTGAATTTTGTGGAGAATCGGATGTTACTTTTCCACGCTCTGTTCAGTTTGGTCATGGCTGCGGTGGCTGTGCCTATACGAATTCTTATTTCTGCTTTGCAGCTTCCATCCTTTGTCAGGGTTGCTCCTAGAACTTTCTGTATAATGAAACATCAAATAATCTGGCTTTGTTGAAAAAAATTCAGGATTTGCTGTTTCTCTGTGACAAGCATAAAAATTCTATGCGATCGTCTTTTGGTCTTAATGCATCTGTTGACCGGGTTTGCTTCTTTAAATGAGGTCAAAAGCTGTAGGGGAGGAGAGGTTGGTCGTTCGTTTGTTTTTCCATGTTGGCAGACGAACATACAAGCAAGCAAACTTATTAGTTTGAAAGAGAACACCTCAGTGGAAAAGAATTACAATCTCAAGAATAAATCAAATCAGTGCTGCTTATTGGCATTCACAAAGGTTGTGTCTTTTGGGTATCAATCTGTAAGAAAACCCCTGACTTTAGTAGGAATAGGGAAAAATAGTAAGACCTATACAAAAAGATTTTTTTACCGGAGGGTTGGACGGGAGAAACTCAAGTAGGAAGACGTAAATAAAATTTTGAAGGGCTTTTTTTTGGAAAGGATAGGAGAGGGCAAGACAGGTAAGAAGAGGTAAGAAAAGCCAGGACTTTGGCGGGAAAATAGTGAGAAAAGTTGGGTATAGGTTGGATAAAAAAAAGTAGCGAGTGGGTGAAAAAGGATGACATAGTCAGATCCTTTTATATCTAGTTAGGAAAAGATCGGATTTTCGTACGAAAAAAATCGTCATATGAAGGAGGACTTAGGTAGGGCAAAGGTGAACAAAAGAAAGAAAAAGCAGGAACTAGGTAAGGAAAGGTAGAGCTGATGTTTGAAAAGGTAAGTACACGAACGACTTAAGAGAAGATAACCTACAAATCGGAAATTTGACGTGAAAGGATTCAGGTTGGAGGGGGTCAGAAAAGGGAGTGATAGAAAAGAAAAAAAAAGACGTAGGAAAGGAAGGGTAGGACTCGGGCTAGAAAGTTTAAAGAAAATATATGACTCGGATAGAAAAAAAAAGTGAACAAAGGAATGCTGACTTAGGTAAGATACGGTGGGAGGCAGGACTTAGGCAGAACAAAGTTAGAGAAAGTTTCAGACAGGTCTACACATTTGAAAGCTAAAACACAGGTTGGAAAAGGTCAGAAGAAGCAGGGCCTTTACAAGTAACATTAAGGAAAAGTTTTGAAAAAAATAGATAGAAAAAAAAAGAACAGGAGTAAGACTTGAGTAGATAAATGGTTTTAAAAAAAAAAGGCAAGGCCCTCTCAGTCAGCGATCGGGAAAATAAGAAACGCATCAGAGAAGGTGCGGATGAAATTGAAAAAGGTGGCAACTGGGTATGAAACAATGGGATTAAAAAAAAAGAGAGAAAAGTAACAGAACTGTAGGGAAAGATAAAAATATAACATTGAAGTAGGAATTGTAAGAAAAGATAGGATTCAAATCGGAAATGGGGGAGGAGGGAAGGGGAGGGGGTAAAGGGGGGGGGGGAGGTGACGAGAGTTGAAAACGAAAAGTGAGAAAAGAATGTGGAGAAAAAAAAAACCAAGAAAGGTGTTGGACTTGGGAAGAAAAGGAATGATTAGGGTAGGAAAATGTCAGAAAAAAAAATTATTCTGGTGTGCAATCTTCCAGACAAACACAAACCAAAGCAAAACTTAAGATGTTGCACACCAGTGGACCTACAATAAGTAATCTCTACGTATTGTTGTGAGTTGTATCAGACTGAGTGTGTTTTCTTGTGTTTTGTCGTACTATATCGCTCGTTTTGTGACGATGCGTTGTATTGTGTTATGCAGGCTTGTGGTGTATTACCTAGCATGATATTGTGATGTGTCGCATTACATATATTGTATTGGATTGGGCAGTATTCGTTTGGCATTGCACTGTATTGTATAGCATTGAATTATGTTGTGTGGCACTACATTGTATCGTGTTGTAGCATCGTATTACTGTAATATACTGCACTGTTAAAAGGGTTAAAAAAAAAAAGTTAAACTCACACAGACTAATGGCCGGAGAGGGCAGTGAAATGTTTGAGATTGACCATGTTCAGAGCACGGTATTATGGGAGACGGAGCTCATCTCTCTCTTTCTGCCACCTTAACCTTCCCTGAAGCGAATCAAGTACTCCATTTACCGCTGGTTGGGCGTAGAGGGTGTTCAAGCGAGACCGTCAGCTGCAAAGTCGAACGCTCTGATCATCCGACTACCGGACCGTTCTATTGTATTGTATTGTAATGCGTGGAATTGTATTGCATTGTATTGCATTGCATTATATTTATTGCATTGTATTGTATTGTACTGTGTTGTGTTATGTTGCATTATATTGTATTGTGTTGTGGTGTATTGTGTTGCATTGTTTATATTCTATTGGACTGTACTGTATTGTAAATTGCACTGTCTTGTGTTGTATCACGTTATGTTGTAGTGTAATGTGTTCCATTTCATTGTACAGTTTTGTATTGTATTGTGTTGTATAACATCGCATTGGATTGCATTGTTATGTATTGTGCACTGCAGTGAAGTGCCAAGTAGTAGGTGTCGAAATGAATTGTTATATATAGTGTATTGGATTGTCTTGTATCATATCACAATGTTCCACAGTGCATGGTATGGTACAGTATGGTATGGTATGGTATGGCATGGTATGGTATGGTATGGTATGGTACCGTATGGTATGGTATGGTATGGTATGGCATGGCATGGTATGGTATGGTATGGCGTGGTATGGTATGGTATGGCGTGGTATGGTATGGTATGGTATGGCGTGATATGGTACGGTATGGCATAGTATGATATGGTATGGCATGGCATGGTATGGTATGGTATGGTATGGTATGGTATGGTATGGTATGGTATGGCATGGTATGGCATGGTATGGTATGGTATGGTATGGCATGGTATGGTATGGTATGGTATGGCGTGTATGGTATGGCATGGTATGGTATGGTATAGTATGGTATGGTATGGCGTGGTATGGTATGACATGGTATGGTATGGTATGGCATGGTATGGTATGGTATGGCATGGTATGGTATGGCATGGTATGGCATGGTATGGCATGGTATGGCATGGTATGGCATGGTATGGTATGGTATGCATGGTATGGCATGGTATGGTATAGTAGATGGTATGGTATGGTATGGTATGGTATGGCATGGTATGGTATGGTATGGTATGGTATGGTATGGCATGGTATGGTATGGTATGGCATGGTATGGCATGGTATGGTATGGTATGGTATGGCATGGTATGGTATGGTATGGTATGGCATGCATGGCATGGTATGGTATGGTATGGCATGGTATGGTATGGTATGGTATGGCATGGTATGGCATGGTATGGTATGGTATGGCTATGGTATGGTATGGATGGTATGGTATGGTATGGTATGGGTATGGTATGGTATGGTATGGCATGGTTGTATGGTAGGTAGGTATGGTAGGGTAGGGTAGGGTAGGGTAGGGTAGGGTAGGGCAGGTAGGGTAGGGTAGGGAGGTAGGGTAGGGAGGGTAGGGTAGGGAGGGTAGGGTAGGGCAGGGTAGGGTAGGGTAGGGTAGGGTAGGGTAGTGCAGGGTAGGGTAAGGTATAGTATGATATAGTTCGACGCGAGCGTCCGATCATCATCATGGGAGAGGGGGGGGGGGGATGATGGTGTCCTACAACTTTTCAGGTAGCCAAATGGTCCTTTTAGCCACTCCTCACTTTATGAAAGGGGTCCGTTGTCAAGTGGTCAGAGAGTTTACCTGCGGAGTTGACGATCATGGGTTCGAGCCACTCACAGGGTTAGATTTTTTTGCTATATTGAAAACCTCTGTCCACCCAGTAGTTAATGTGTACCTGATTCTGTTCAGGGAGTTTAAAGGTTGCGGAAGGAGGAAGATGGGTACTGTCTTTTATCGTGCCGTGTCCCACAGACGCAATAAGATTCTGAAAAATCACTGCCCCTAAACTAAAGTATTTCAAAGAGGTTTTTTTTTTGTTTGTTTGGCTGATGTTTTGTTTGTTTGTTTGTTTTGTTTTGTTTCTTTACACCACTCATCTTGATTTGATCCCTCAGTCATCCTAACCCTACCCCCTCCTCCCTTTGCAAAAAACTGTCGTTAGTCGCCGTGTTGGAGAGAACCTCTTCTCACAGGCCTCTTCTCACAGGTCTAATCTCACAGGTACACAGGACTGATTTAAGCCTAGCCGACCTGACAAGAATGTAGGAGAGGGTTTATGATGGCCAATGACTTGAAATCTGGCAGAGGCTCTAATGAAGATACGCCGTCCAGTTTAATACGTTAGTGGGTGGTGGGGTGGAAATTAATTGGGAAAGTCAGCTGTGAGGGGGTTGGGGGGGAGCAGGGGGTTGGGGGGGGGAGGGAAGGGGGGTTGAGTGGTAGTTTCGGCCGAGGACGATAATTCTGGGTCACGTGTGTAAAATTTGCTTAATACTCGTAGAACAACTGACTCCTATATGCGGGTAGCCCATGTCAAAGTTGTGAAAATAAAAGCAGAAAAACAAAACTAGACGTAGACGGGGAACACACCCAGAAAAGAAAATGAACACTAATAAAAGAAAAACCTGTCTGTTACTGGAAAAGATTTTGGATTGAAAAAACAAGACTTGCAGAGAGTGCTTAAGAGAAGAAGAAGAAGAAGAAGAAGAAGAAGAAGAAGAAGAAGAAGAAGAAGAAGAAGAGAGAGGAAGGAGGAGGAGGAGGAGGAGGAGAAGAAGAAGAAGAAGAAAAGGAGGATGAGGAGGGGGAGGAAGAGGAGGAGGAGGAGGTGGAAGAAGAAGAAGAAGAGGAGGAGGAGGACGAGGAGGAGGAGGACGAGGAGGAGGAGGAAGAAGAAGAGAAGACAAGAACAAGAACAAGAACAAGAAGAACAAGAAAAACAAGAAAAACAAGAACAAGAAGATCAAGAACAAGAGAGAAGGAAACAAAAAACAAACAAGCTTACGAAAAAAAGTTTGAACCA
>CM065738.1:18000944-18003444 GCA_033310375.1 Conus canariensis
TTCTAATTTTCGAGAAGTAGCCCTGTACCTGTGCAATGTTACAACGGCCATTTGATGAAAAGCAGAGAAAAAAGATGTCTTTGAAACCGTTATAACAGTTTTTTAACGGTTTTTAACGGTTTTATTTTTTTTAGAGATTAGCCCAAAACCATCCTCGGGTCACAACAGACGTACCTGCTAAATTTCAAGAAGATCGGGTTTTAAACAGTTTCTTTTATAGGGTTTGGTGTTTTTAACGTTGGTTTTTTTTTAACTGCCAAATAACGGTTCTAACTTTAGAGAAGTAGTCCTGTACCTGTACAATGTCACAACGGCTATTTGAAGAAAAGCAGAGGAAAAAGATGTCTTTGAAACCGTTATAACAGTTTTTAACGGTTTTTAACGGTTTTATTTTTTTTAGAGATTAGCCCAAAACCATCCTCGGGTCACAACAGACGTACCTGCCAAATTTCATGACAATCGGTTGAGCCGTTTTTGAGTCTATAGCGTACACACACACACACACACACACACACACACACACACACACACACACAACACACACACAACACACACACACACACACCCCAACACACACACACACACCACACACACACACACACACCACCACACACCACCCACCACACCCCAGAATTTGCCATTTATATATTAGATATTGACAGATTCAGCGCCCATGATTGGAATCCAAATTGGATGAAAATAAGTGATTGCTCGTTCATTTTCGTTGTCCTCAGTGTCATGTATCGTGCCTGAAGAAGACCTAAGAGGTCGAAACGCGTCGTGTTTTGTCTTGTGATTCCGTTTGTCTACGTTTTGGGGGCGGTGGTTTAACAATGATTTTTCAAAAGCATTCATGTCTCTGCCTACCCAGACCCCTTTCGCCCGCTGATTGGTACTCACATTATTGGCACATGGCTGATTGTGTCGGCGGTTCTCCTTGGCCATTGATAGGCAGACAGATAGACAGATAGGTAGACGACGACAGACAGACAGACAATAGACGGACAGACAGATTGAAGACTGACAGACAGACAGATAGACGGAAAGACAGAGACAGACAGACAGAAAGCAACTACATACATACATACTACATACATACATACATCGACAGACAGACAGACAGATACATACATACATACATACATACATACATACATACAACATACATACATACATACAGACAGACAGACAGACAGAACTAATACTACATACATACATACATATACTACATACATACATACATACATACATAGTGAGCTGGAAGGAGAGATCAAAAAAGAGAGATGGATGGATGGATGGATGGATAGATATACAGACAGATAGAGAGAGAGAGAGAGAGAGAGAGAGAGAGAGAAGAGAGAGAGAGAGAGAGAGAGAGAGAGAGAGAGAGATCAATTCAAACTACCAGCTATCTAAGCCGGCGTCTGTCGTTTAGCAGTACTTTTATTCTCCAGAGCAAACAAAACCCGTAGTACCAGTAGGGGCTTAAGCTGAGAAAAATGAATCATGCCAAATTAGGATCGGCCATCGTTTTACCTCCATCTACCGTTAATAGCCAAGTCTTATGACTGGTCCATCATTCTGCGTGCAGTTTATACACTTTTCATAGTAGAAAGTGGGGGAGGAGGGAGGGAAGGTGAACAGACTGCATGCCATACCACGTGTTATGAAAAGACAGTCAATCCATTGGCATTCTGTATGGCTTGACACCGGTGTAATGTGCCCAGCCCCCCCACCCTTCCTCTCCCCCACCACTGGGAAGTAAATACATTTCGATTTGTACTAAAATCCCTTCCCTCCAAGGGACTACAAAACTCTGCTAGAGGAGGTGATCGACCAACGACAAACCTCCACCGCCTTCCGGGGGGGGGCGGCTGTAGGGGCGTGGGGTGCAGAGAGGGGTGATTCAGGACCTGAGCTGAGTCCTCCCCCCCCCCCCCCCCCCCCCGTTCTAAAAGCACTGCCCGGTAATTCTTCGGACATGGTCCAGAAGCAATACAGCACGTGCACAGTTCTATCTCCTTGTCACATACGGCAATTGAGTTTAGCGCTGGCTCAACGCTCGATTCCACGATTTTCGATAGTTCGGTTATTATGGTTTGCCGTTTGTATAATATGAGAACTTTTATGGGGAGAGAGGGGGAGGAGGGTGAAGTTGGTCTGGATTTACACCTCAGGTAGGGTTTACTAGGAGGGGAGGGAGTGGGGGAGGAGTGTGGGCGCGCGCCCCTTCTAACCCGCCGGGGAATAATGTCGGAGGTGGGTTGATTACAGAACATTACACCGATACAAAGATGTGAATCCATCAGGCACATCGGTCATCGGTCTGCATTGGAAGCTGAAGCGATATTGCCGCTGACATTGGAAGTGTTCCATCCGACAGCCAATTGAATTCGAATCAGATGAGGTGGAGAGAGAGAGAGAGAGAGAGAGAGAGAGAGAGAGAGAGAGAGAGAGAGAGAGAGAGAGAGACAGACAGACAGACAGACAGACAGACAGC
>CM065738.1:18010944-18028444 GCA_033310375.1 Conus canariensis
CTATCCGGAGCACTCAAAAAAAAAAAAAAAAAAAAAAAAAAACGCACCGAAGATAAGCACCCAGCCTAAATGCGCGTGTTGTCCATGCCAGGAAGCGCGCGCATACGGTTATGTGAGTTTTGTGCTTCTAAACACACAGTGGTTGAACGGTATGTTCGCCCTTACCGGTGAAGACGTTCGTTTTACATTAGGACGCCTGGCTGAAGCTTTGGTGTTGTTGTTGATTTCTTTTTTTACGACAAGATCAACACTTGGAACTGCGGTGTGACAGAACTGCACAAATATTTGACAACGGCACGCTCAACATTTTCCGCCGTTCTTCTGTCAACTGAATACCCTCTGTGCGAGCAGAAACAGATTATATGTGCGTGTTTCTTCAGCTGCCTTCACAGAGAGGAAGAGAGAGAGAGGAGAGGAGAGAGAGAGAGAGAGAGAGAGAGAGAGAGAGAGAGAGAGAGAGAGAGAGAGAGAGAGAGAGAGAGAGAGAGAGGAGCATTTGAGTTATTTACCTCACTGTAAGCAATTTAAACCCGGCTAGTGAGTACTCTCATCTCATATCGCGCTTTCTTGAGGGACATAGACCGTTGCTGTCTTTCGATTCCATATCGGTCGGTCCCCCCCCCCCCCCCCCAAAAAAAAAAATGGCGGCCTTTAAAATATCATCATTGTCATGCGTGCTTACAGAGAGTTTTTTTTTTAATTAAAAAACACGCGCGCTTATTTCATGTACCTGGGCTACCAGGGCAGCATGTTGACCTTGCTTGCAGCCAGGAACTTCTCTGTGAGTCGTGCTGCATGAGTCAGGCAGTGCCGTGCTGGAGAACAGCTGCAAAGGTAACCTCAGGGGAGGAAAGGCACGCATCCTGGCAGCAGTGCAGTGCAGTGCGTTGAGGTGTCCTCTTACCTGTACGAAGAAATCCTTCTGCGGTATATGACAGCACCAAAAAAAAAAAAAAAAATCAAATCGCCACCGCCAGCCTCTAGAGGATTCTTCAACCACGCGGTGCGAACGTAAAGTTTGTTTGTTCTGCTACAGACCGACCCGACTTTTCCTGTCATGGCGCTGAACCAGGAAATGGAACTCTGTCCCCAGGGTGAATGGTCCTGCAGTCTTTGTTGTCTTGTCCATTGGAGTAGGGTCTGTCCATGAAGCTGGGTGGCCACAGGTATCTCCACAGGTCTCCTAGTGCTCGACCCTGCCGCATACAGCGGGTTTAGTGCCATCGGGCTGAAGACTAAGCTGGAAGTGTCGAGGCTGTATTGCAGCCAGACAAAACATGATGTCTGAGGTACAGCGGACAGATCTGGCATGCAGTCGTTGCCGTTGGTCACCGGGAGTAGAGCCTATTTGCAATGGTGGCAGTGGTGGACCGAGTCTACGGTCTGTTGATAGTGCTCTCTGAGTAACGTTTGAAGAGCTGTGTGTCATTGGCTAGCTTCTGGTCAACCTGCGAACGGCCGATTGTGTTTTCCTCCTGGGCTCCAATGAGGGAAGGTATAATGGCTCGATATGCGCCTACAATTTCCGATCCAATCGCTCCATGTGTACAGTGTTTCATTTCTGTATTTAGGGCCAAACGATTGGTCATTTTCACGTAAATTTGTAACGGGCATGGCGGTGAAAGTGCCAAATTTCAAAGTCAGCATTTCAGCTGCGCGTCTAATAAGCAACACATGTAGCGCCTGCTGTTTGGTGCAGCAATGAAAATGACGACTCCCACAAACCGTCAAACTCTTTTCGCAATATCCTTGCAAATTTCAATTGTTCACCACAGACTTTGAAGAAAAAAAAAATGCGTTTGTTGATTGGAGAGAGAGAGAGAGAGAGAGAGAGAGAGAGAGAGAGACAGACAGACGACAGACAGACAGACAGACAGACAGACAGACAGACAGACAGACAGACAGACAGAACAGAGACACAGAGACACAGAGACAGAGACAGAGAGAGAGAGAGTTTTAAAAGGCGATACAAATGTTTCTGTTTTCAAAACAGACCTCGATGGTCCCTATGTGATGCTAGTTAAGGGTTTCATATTCCCATTTCTCTCTTAATTTCGGTCCCCCTTTTCCAGTAGGAAGAAGCTATACGGAGAGCTTTGACGCCAGGCCTTCCAAGGAGAAGAAGACCTCTCAGATTAGTGTTTCGGCCGAGAACTGTTTTCACTTCAGGTGATGTATCCTGGATGCCTTCCTGCTGACAGAATTTTTCTTCTGGTGCTGGTGGGATTCCAGCCGGCAACTTCCAGATACCTGTTCTAAGCGGGACATTGTCAGCCATAAGTTCACTGCTCTGGTCTGAACTGGTCGGTGTCTCTCGAGTTTTGCTCAATAAGCTATCATTGACTGGTCGCGGATCGTCACGTTCCCCCACCCCATGCTTGATCGTCGTCGATTTTTGGAGCCACTTAAGGACATTTGGGCATTTCTTATACAGTAATAGGATATTCCATGAAGTACAGATCATAATAGTAATAGGATATTCCATGCATGAAGTACAGATCATAATAGTAATAGGATATTCCATGAAGTACAGATCATAATTTGGTTCTGGTTCTCTAAAGCACTTTCTTCACCTCAACAGGCGTCAATGGCTTGTCACTGAGGGTTTTTTTTCTTAGTTTTTTTTTTCTTCTGTGCCACCTCAGTGGCCTTGCACCCTCCCCGCTCATTCCAACTCCTCGTCACATCCACAGCCCCGGCCCGGCCCGCCACAGCCCCGTCGCCAGCAATCCACAGGAAGCAGTCAATGTCAAGTCGTCAAGAGGCAACACACCAGAGGAAGCCCTGCTCTACAGCTGAGTCACTTCGGTGATGTTCAGTGGTACTTGTTCTGAATCAACGTATGCAGGACACCACCTACCTTACCCCCTACTGGGGACAGTAATTGCTTAGTCATGGAGCCGGCGTGAGTGAGTTCTCCCTCCCGCGGGCGCCACCACGTCCGTCCAACGACAGTCCCCATGAATTTGCCACACCGGTGACCCTGACAGAATCAAACCAAGGCCATAGACGCAGTGAGACTATCAAAACTGAGGTCATCATGAGATCTGGGCGTAAAGGACCACAGAATTTAAAACTTTTTTATGCTGATCCATGAGGATGGGGATGATGTAGATAATGCTACGGATATCCATTCAGCTCTGAGACTGCATGACAGGGCTGTACTCTACGCTTACTTTCATAACATATTCCAGCGTCAACCGGCCCGAGAGTTACAGATACCTGCAGAATTGGTCAGGAAATTTGAGCAACACTCTCAGAGACGCATCCGTTTAGTGGATGAAACTCGACTGTTTGGTCCCAGTCTTCCCGACTGAGCCCGTAGCAAACTCAACTCTGGTTAGAATCCAGTCACGGAAGAAAAATCCCACAGGTAATGGTCTGATGGGAATCGAACCCACGACCCACAGCCGGGAGTCCGCGGCACTAACCACTTCGCACGGTGGCTGGCTTAGCTACTTCTGTGGCGCTACAGGCTGCACCAAGTCTTGGAATCAAAGTAATGCTTCGCTCTGAGGATCGGAATGTGTTTTGCTGCGATGGTGACAAGAGTCTCTTTGTCCATTGTCATTGCCCAAAATTGTGGCTGCTCGAATAGTTTTCCGGCGAACTGGAAGGGGTCTCTGAAAAAGCAGTCTTGGGTATTCTTTTTGAAACCGTTTTCCCCTCTTTTTCTTTTTTACTTTATAAATCTTTACCATGTTATTGTTTCAAATGTAGAGGAAATGTTAGACTGCATTTGTTTTCTCCCTCTATGTATTTGTTTGACATATAGTCTTATGCATTATTCCCACTTATTTCAGTATGCGGTATCTATCTTATTCTCTCTCTCTCTCTTTCATTGGTTGGTCATGTTTGTATGTTTGTCGAGACCTATCCGTTACAGGCAAGAGGGTCTACCCACTTGTGTGGACTTTTTTTCTCTAGACGTACTTTTCCGTTATAGAAGCCTAATTCGTTCAGACTTGTGAAATAACTTGTGCTTAATTGGCCAGTAGGACTCTAATCTCACCTTCTGCCTGCAGTGGTAACCGTACCCCCGGACCGTCTAACTGCAAGTCTGTTAAATACGATGATCAACTTAGACCACAACGGATTTCAGGCGTTGTTCTGTTGCTTGCTTCCAGGAAACTGACAGTGCAAAATCCTATATCATGTATGTATGCATTTACATGGAGAGTAAGGGTAGAGAGAGGTATGGAGAGCGAGCAACTGAGCAAGAGACAGACAGACAGACAGAGAGAGACAGACGGACACGGACAAAGAGACAGGAGACAGACGGACGGACGGACAGACAGACAGAGACAGACAGACTGACAGACCGACAGACTTGTAGAGGGACAGACTGACAGACAGACAGACAAGTGTTAATTCCTGTATATATCTAGATACTCTGGGCAGACAACCATAACCAGATCCGGTCTACTGACGGGGAAAAGACACACCCGAAGGTGCAGGTGGGACCCAGAGAAGTGCTGTCCTTAACTGCCGAACACACCAGCTGGGAGCAATCCTGCACCACCCTTAATTAAAAGCCTGCGCTGTGTTCATATAGGCTGCAGGCACGCACAGGGCATTCCATTAAGACGTCAAGGGACATAATTTCTCCCTGCCAGATGCCATAGTGTAAAGGCCACTGGATAAGACATGAGAAAACCTCCACAGGAGCGTTCTCATGGGTGCACCAGGCCATGTTTCATGACTGCAGAGCCCATCGGCAAAAACGGCCACCGTCCAGCAAATGCCAAGTGCATCCTGCAGCCTCACTCGATGCTGTTCCGCTGACAGGTGAAGACAGTACAACTCCAGACCCGGCCAAACGTTCGCCGTGAAGTCTTACGTGCCCGCTGAAGAGAATCCCGGGTTACAGCCTTTCCCGCTGACGAGTTTTGCTCAGAAGAAGAAAGTCATTAGTGGCATGCGCAAACAGAAATGAGTATAGTTCACACCACAGAATCCGATCGTACCCATTTGCTATTAGTGAAAGGCTTAGATATGTACACTTTTACCATCTCATCTTCATGCTCTCCCCTCCCACCCCCCTCCTCCTCCCTCCTTTCCCCCACACACGTTATTACTCTCTTTGAACTTATCTTCGTTTTCATGACGGCAACATTAGGGTTTTATTTTCACCTGCACTTTACTTCTTCTACAAGCTGTTTCTTCTGGAGATATACAATACGTTGGCTGTTTAAATGAATTTAACAGCAGAGCCATATATAGTTGGCTGCAAATGTTAGTGGCACACCTGTACACACTCGTTTATAGCGAGAGCAACGATATCACTTGTTTTGTTAAGAAAAGATGTTCCCTACGCCTGCTCAAATGTGTAAATGATACGCTGCCACTTAGCCTGGGGTGACTGTTAACAGGTTTTCGAAATGTCACCAGTTCCTTCCCAGCAGTCACCTCCCCACCCCATCACACCATGACCACCCTTCCTTTCCATATCCAAGGGGAAGAAAATCCACGTCGTTGTACAGACATTATTTTCACATTACTCTTTTATGCCTTTGAAAGGACAGCGAACAAACAGGTCTCTCTGCACATTTGCATCTTAGTGGTTTTTGTATTTGTTACTGCTGCTGCTGCTGTTACGACTGTGTGTGTGTGTGTGTGTGTGTGTGTGTGTGTGTGTGTGTGTGTGTGTGTGTGTGTGTGTGTGTGTGTGTGTGTTGCGCTGACAGCTGGTTGAAACTTGAATACTTGTAATTCTTTTTTTTTTCACTAAAACACAACTATACAGAGGATTATCAGGACACAATCTGCGATAATAAAAACTATGTCAAAACGAATATAAAGTTTGTCAATTTGAACAAAAAAGTAGGTTTATGTATATAAGCATCAAGAAAATATTTCGCAATTTTAACCTGAAGGTCATTCATGTAATACAGTCAAATCTTATATTTTGCAAAGAGTCGGTAACGCGTATATATCCATTTTGTTTATGATACGTTTTTTAAACGTATTCCTGATTTTATCGTAACGTTTACAAGAGTCTAAAAAATGTACTTCGTCTTCTATTATATTGCAAGTTGTACATTTCCTGTCTTCACGCTTAATATGGGAATATCTACCTCTTTCTATTGCGAGGTCATGTGCGCTAATTCTTAATTTACAAAGTTCTTTCCTGTAATGTTTATTTGTGCATTTGATGAGGTACGGTTCAAGCCTATATTTATTACTGATGTCATTATAAAATTTTAACCTTGGTGCCTTTTCCTTTTCTTTTTCCCAAAAGTGTATATATTCACTTTGTAACTTTCTCTCTATTGCATAACGCAATTTTTTAGGGTTAAGTGTACTTTGGTTATTCCATACATGTGTCATTCCAATATTACTTAAGATCTTCTTTACAGAAGATTTCCATGAAGATGATGGGTCAAGATCTTCGTACGCTCTCTTAGATATGAGTCTTCCTTTGATTCCATTATATGGATCCAAAACATGACTACTTGACTCATTATTTCTTGACACAAGGGAAATCTTCCAAGTTCAGCTAGTACTGGCAATTTCATTGCTTTTCTGTGTACGCCTAATATATGTCTGCAAAATTTTACATGTACGTTTCTCGATCGGATTATTGGATAATAAGTATTTGTGATAAATGTCGAACATTGTAGTCTGCTTTTCAACATGTCCTATCTTTTCTGTAAATGGAAACCAAACTTCTGCGCCATAAAGCATAACTGGTGAAATCAAAGCATCAAAGAGTTTTGCTATTGATGATACATTGACATGTTCTCCCTTTACTTTACGTAGTAAGGAGTGTACAGCTTTGTTACCTTGTTTTGCTAGATGATCTTGTGCTTTATGTAACTCTCCACTTTTATGAAGAATTATTCCTAAATATTTGAATTCATTTACTGTCTCAAGAGAATCGTTTCCACATGTAAATGCGGTTGAAAATTTTGAGTCAGTTTTAGTGAATATGACAACTTTTGTTTTATCTTTATTTAGTTTCATGCCCCATTCTGTACAATAATTATGAAGTCGGTTAAGTTTGGTTTGTAATCCTGATTTTGTGTTTGACAACATAACTATGTCGTCAGCGTATAATAAATGCGATATTCGTGTTTCTTTCAGCTTGTTTATAACAGGAGAATCATTGTTATCAATATAGTTTGAGATATCATTTATGAAGATATTAAACAGCGTCGGGCTAAGCGAACTGCCTTGAAGAAGTCCTTGTTTGACCGGGACTGATCTTGTAAATCCATTATTTGATTTTCACAAACCATCGCGTTTGTGTACATATCTTTTATAACCCGATAACAATAGCCATTGATTCCTATATTGTATAGTTTCAGAAGTAAAGCGTCATGCCATATGCTGTGTGTGTGTGTGTGTGTGTGTGTGTGTGTGTGTGTGTGTGTGTGTGTGTGTGTGTGTGTGTGTGTGTGTGTGTGTGTGTGTGTGTGTGTGTGTATGCGCGCTCGCCCGGCGCGCGTGTGTGTGTGTAATTGGTCATTGTAAATTATGTTTCCCTGTCTTTGTACGACTGCCTCCCCTCCCCCCCCCCTCTCTCTCTCTCTCTCTCTCTCTCTCTCTCTCTCTCTCTCTCTCAAAGAGCCACAAAAAACTATAGCAGACCGGATTATCAGAAGAAAACAATCCTAGATCAAACAGAAGGACTTTGTAAAATGAGATGATGAAAGCTTTGACAAATTCGAAAGTCAGAAAAGCATGTGGTAGTGATGGTGTTTTAGCTGATTATATTTTAAAAGTTGCATATCAAGAAAGAACTGATTTCAACCCAAAGCCTTTGATATTCTCTTTGATATAGGTTGCTATTCTGCTAATAGGCAAAGGAAATCCGTGTATCCATTTTTGAGAAAAGCAGTCCGAGTAAACCAGATATCTACTTGGTCGTTTCTTTATTCAGCATTATCAACAAGTGTTATACTTCAGTTCTTAACCAAAGGTATACGAAAGGCTAGAAATACGCGAGAATATAGCGGATGGACAAGCAGAGGCTATGGAAACTTTTTCTACCATAACCCTTGTATTTATACCATATGGTGTTGCCCAGATATATTGTTAACGGAAAGGCCAATTGCACTGGCATTTGTAAATTTCAGAAAGGCTTTTGATGCAGTAAGTCATATAACATCACTTGACATACTCAGTAAAGAGGGCATTAAAGATACATTTTATTTTGTTATTAGTGTAACACACAGACATTTTGTCACGTATCAGAACAGATAAGGAATTTTCAAAATATTTTGAATGCACTAAGGGTGTCTGCCAAGACTGTGTGCCGAGCCTTATGTTATTTCCATGCTTCATGAATCAGCTCGCTCGCCTTACACACATTTTTATTTTTGTTTTTAATGTTTTTGTTGTTGTTGTTGTTGTTGTTGTTGTTTTGTTCGTTTCGGAGGAGTGTGCATGTGTGTGTGTGTGTGTGTGTGTGTGTGTGTGCGTGCGTGCGTGCGTGCGTGCGTGCGTGCGTGCATGCGCGCGCGCGCGCGCGCGCGCGCGCGCGTGTGTGTGTGTGTGTGTATGTGTGTGGGGGGGGGGGAGGGTTAAGTCGGGGAGAGGAGGACAGGGGATAGTACTGCCAAAATGATCACTTTTTTCGTAGCAATGAAAAAGCAAAAACTCTTTAAAGCTGACGAAAGAAAAAACACGTTTGTAATTTAACTCATCATTACTCAAAACTATATGTAGGCAATAAACAAGTAGGGTATGTCTTGCTCCCATAAGAAAACCTACACAGAGTAACTTTTATTCAAGACTGGCACAGCCTTTTAAACTTGAATAAATAGATTGTTTGCCCTGCTATTAGATTGTTCGTCTTTGTATTTGTCTGACTTTATTCAAGTTTAAAAGGCTGTGCCAGTCTTGAATAAAAGTTACTCTGTGTTAGGTTGTCTTATTGGAGCAAGATTTACCCTACTTGTTTATTGTTTACTGTTCCCTGCCTCATTTTATTTTCAACTATATGTAGACAGCAACTATAGATGATGTGTTCCTAAAGTCATAAGAGAATAATCACTCTGTGCAACACGAAAAAGCAAACTTCAGGCACATGCCTCATGACCAAGCACAGTTTACAAAATCCGATCAAACATATTTTAAGTTAGCAACGCAGATTAGAGCTAATTGTTTTTTCTTACAGCATGAATGCCGAGACTAGAGCAGGGACAAAAATCAGACCATGAAATTAAATCCATAGAAGTGAAAAAAATCTTCCGTAAGAGCTGGTGTTGACTATCACATGCATCTCTGTGCCTGTTTTCGGGTGTTGCCGCTGGATTTATATGTGCACACCCCTTTTCTTTCCTGCCCACCCGGTGCTTTTTAACCTGCTATTGCATGCATTCATCACACGTGAGTGGCACAGACAAACTGTGTCCCCTTTTTTTCATCATCAGGCAAACGAGGACGCTCACAACCTCACCAAGTGTGAATGCGTGTGCTTTGTACCTGAGCAGATATGTCGTCTAAAAGTCAGTGGCTAACAGAGATGTGTTCAGGACGAGGCAAATATCTGTTGTTCCAGAATCGTATTGGATAGTAAAAACAGCCAACACTGTGTTATTGCAAATTTTCGGTTTGTGTAAAACCTTCCTCAAGCTAGAATGCAGAAGACCTGCCAATTGCAGTGAACAGCCTTTTAAAATCCCAGTATCTTATGTAACAAATTTATCAATAACAAAACACTCGGTCAAAGAAGTAGTAAGAACTTATGACTGAAGAATATCAGATGCACTAAAAACATGCAAACAAACAAAAAAAAAAGCCAGGGCACAAAAAGAATGACGATTAACTTTAAAAAAAAAGTCTTTTGGAAGCATTGTGTAATTTTGTGATTCTGTCTTAAAAACGTTTCGCTGAAGCGAAATTTTTTGTTTCTTTTTCTGAATTAAGACTTAATGATCCGTCTTCCGAACAAAATCGACGTTTGCGCGTCTTCTAGAACGTTATCTACAAAATCGGATCTCTTTGCAGCAAATTTACCATCCATCTATGTTCTAATTTGTTCCCACAAAATCGGATGAATTTGCAACAAACTCGACATGAGTCTTCTAAATGTTACTTACAAAACTGGATTGCCTTGTGGAAGAATCAGAGTTAATATAGTATTACAAAGCGTAGTTTCCAAACTGTTTACAAGAGTTGTACCAGAGAAAGAGAGAGAGAGAGAGAGAGAGAGAGAGAGATACAGACAGAAGACTGACAAACAGACAGGCAGGCAGGCAGGCAGACAGATAGAGAGATAGAGAAACCGGCAAATAGATAGATAGATAGATAGATAGATAGATAGATAGATAGATAGATAGATAGATAGTCAGATAGATAGAATAGAGAGACAGAGAGAGACATACATACATACATGCATACATACATACACACATACATACTAATACCTACGTACGTATGTGCGTACATACATACATGCATAAATAAATACATACATACATACATACATATACATACATACATACATACATACATACATTCAAATGTATGTACATACATACATACGTACGTACGTACATAGATATATACATGCATACATACATGCATACATATATGCATGCATGCATGCATATATACATTCATGCACATATACATATATGCATACTTAGACAGACAGACAAATTAATATATAGATGGATAGATAGATGGATGGATAGATAGGTAGATAGGTAGACAGAGAGAAAGAATAGTAGTAGATAGATAGATAGATAGATAGATAGATAGATAGATAGATAGATAGATAGATAGATAGATAGATAGATGAGATATCTCATGCATTAGAGCAGTTTGAAGGCATTTCAGTCGAACGCTTAGTCAGCGAAAAGAAAACGACAAACTCAAAATAATATGTTTAGTCAGTAAGAACATGAAACATAGTCTCCCGGAATCCAAATCGCGTGCATTCTGGTTTATAAATAACCAAACAACCCTAGCTGATACGAATGCAGCAGACAACTATGATAAAATGAAACGAATGTCTGAAACTTGGTCGGGGAGGAACTTTCACGGCCTCTGGGCTAGGTCACACTGCTCCTGGATCTCACCACCGCCGTAGGTTCACTACAATGATGAACTCTGCATCGGTTGTCTCCCTTCTGAAGATTGTGGGCAAACGTTCCCTGACCTCACAGCTGTTGATGTCTGTCCTACTCTTTCTCTGTCTGCCCTGTCTCGTCATGCCCTGCACCGTCCCTCACAGGCGGGGGGTGGGGGGTGGGGGTGGTCTTGAAGAGCCGGCTTGATCTCGTAACAACTTCGCGCATCACTTCAGTATGATAATAGACAGATACAAACGAGATAGACAGATACAAACAAGATCGACAGATACAAACACCCCCCCCCCCCTGTTTTACTACCCTCCACCCCCTTTTCTTTCTCCCCTTCAGTGTGTGGCTACTATTAATACCACTACTATTATCGTCATATTATCATCAAACGATTAACAGTATTCCTGTTGTTATTATTTACATGTTTTCATCATCGTCACTATTATCACTATTGTTGCTATTGTTACCATTATTATTAGTGTTGTCATCATTATTATTTCAACTCCCACAGTCCCCTTCTTAACGGCCTCGTTTTCATCCAACACCCATTTTGCGCCGAATATGAGAAGAGAAGTGGTTGCTCGTTCGTTTTCATTGTCCTAAATGTTGTTTGTTTTTGCCTGAAGAGGACCCAAGAGGTCGAAATGCGTTGTGTTTTTTTTTCCCTGTAATCTGTTTGTCCATTGCGACTTGTGGAAATAATACCCTTTCGTATTGAAATTTGCATCACTTCAGGGTTTTCTTTTCTATCTGTGATCAGCAGGTCTTCAATGGTGACTTACGTGCTGCCAACTGGTACCAATAGCATCGTCGTCTGTGAAGTTTCAGTTAGTATCATTATCAAGGGTACTTCTGTACTGCTCCTCTTTGCCTGTCTAAGCTCACTTACAGCAAGATGCGGAGCATCATCCGGACTATCACAACGCCCAGGACACCCAACGATGATTATCATCTGTTGTCCAGAGAGCAGCAAAGTGTCCTGGTGAGGCTCCGCACCGGGCACAACAGACTTAACAGTCACTTGTGCCAGAAGCTCAAGGTGGTGCCTTCTCCAGTCTGTCCTTGTGGGCAGGAAGAACAGTCAGCGGAGCATGTGCTCCAAAAATGTCCATTGCATGAACAGACAAGGAGAGAGGTCTGGTGGCCAACAGAGACAAATGACGAAGCTCTACGGCAGTCTACAAGAGCTGGAGAAAACGGCACTATTCACCTCAAGGGCCGGACTGACCGTGTAGACCAAGGCGTTCGCGAAGAAGAAGAAGAAGAAGAAGAAGAAGAAGAAGAAGAAGAAGCCTGTCCCAGGTCTAAGCTCTTGACAATCAGCGCTCCTGTCAGGAAGATGAGACATTGAAACCACACAGCACCCATGAATTAATTGCAAAGTTTCGGTTCTATTACACCCTTTTTTCAAGCAACACTGGCCAACTGACAAACAAAGCAGCATAGAATTATGTGGTTGTGGAACTGAAAGAGTTCACTGGAAAAGAGTTCACTGGAAAAGAGTTCACTGGAAAAAGAGTTCACTGGAAACAGTTCACCGAGGGGTGGGGGATGGAGGGGAAATTGTAGAAAGGCATGGAGAAAAGGGAGGGGGTGGGAGGGAGGGGTGAAGGTGGAAAGGGTGGAAAGCAAAGAGTGGGAAGTGGAAGGATGGTGGTGAAATGAACTGGGAGGGGACGGGGGGGAGAGACAATAAAGATAACAACAATCATAACAACAATACTATCACCATTCCCTCTACCACCATTATCATGAGCAAATGAATAAATAAATAAAGAAGGGTCGAAAGGAAATTGAAAGAGGAGGGTGAGATGGAAAGGAGGCGGGGGTGGGGGGGGGGATGGGGTGGGGGCTAGAGGTGTGGCTTGATGTGGAAATCCACGCTTGTTTCCACAGCCGGCTGTCTACCTGGGTAGAGGCGACTGAAGAGCTGCCTGTTGACGCTACATTGACTCATTCCCCGTCATCATTCAGTCTCTGTCAGTCACTCAGTTTCTTCCTTCATTCTTCCCATTTTTTTTCACGCAGGGTGCATGCTGTTGTAACGAATCATCCATACCAACGGCCAAACTGGCTTTCTCTCCCGAAAACTGGTGATAGTATTTACGTGTGTGCAAGACTTTGTGTGTGCATTTACGCACGGAGCCTCAGATTACAGTCTCTTTGGAGACAGCGAACTCTTGGAGGTGGGTGGAATACTAGAGTGTCAGTATTAAATCAATTATCGAAGCTAATGTGTTTGCGGATATTATTCCCAAGCACAATTGACCCTAAATTACATGTCAGCTATCTCTGAGTTCGTAATGGCTAAGAACCTTTGACATTATCAAACGTTGATAAAGTTCCAGGTGTTTCATGGAGGAATCAGACGGGTCAGATTCAACAAATTGCGTTAAAGCATCGTTGACGGAGTACGACGACGAATGTAGACCTGCAGAATAATCAGGACATGACAGGTTAAACCATTTTCTATAATCACGTAGACTGAAACCAGCCGCTCTTTTCTGAAGAAAAAAAAAATCCGAAATATAAATAAACGCACAAAAGAAAGTGCAAGGTAATGCCTGTTTAATGCACTGTAAGAAACAATCAATGGGATTTTCGACAATAGACTCCGGATGGCTTTCAGTGGCTTTTCTTTCCCGGAAAGAAAGCAGCAGAGGGGGTGAGGCAGGAAACTCTTATCGCAAGGGGGTTGTTTTTTACATGGTAAATTAGAACTCCTGCGCAGAGTAGAAACATTGCACGCATGTGATATTTCGAACGTCTGTTTGCTTCAACGTTTCTCTGTGATCGTTCCATGCACGTAACTGGGAAGAACGCTTAAAGCGCACATCAATGTGGAATATGATCACGCGCAGGCACACAATCTACCTGTTGTTACAACGCTCAAAAAGTTGTAACGCTACACTGCATTGGGAATGTGGCTGCACTTTACTCAGCTGAAACATACTCCTCTGGAGAAGCAAGTGATTATGTGTGCTAACGCCACTTCATTTTTTCTGAAAGAAAATAGAAAAAAAAAAAGGAACAAAAAACAAACTCTCTCTCTCTCTCTCTCTCTCTCTCTCTCTCTCTCTCTCTCTCTCTCTCGTTGTTTTCTTTAAAGGTGTGGATGGGCAGGAGTGGAGGATGGGTGTTAGAAAGAAGGAGAGTGTGTGTGTGGGGGGGGGGGGGGGGGATGGGGACTTATCCTTGGATCAGAACTACCACGCAGTGAACAGAAACTGCCACGTGTTTTTTTTTTTTTCGAATGGCAGATCTTCTGCGATCATTTTGTTGCAGGTGATTAGGCTGTTACATTTACTGCAGACATAACGAGGAAAATGATCAGTCGGAAGGCAAACAGTACACCTGTTACAACACTTTCTCGGACAAAACCGCAATGCGAGGTAAATGGGACTGGCCACATCTCTCTCTCTCTCTCTCTCTCTCTCTCTCTCTCTCTCTCTCTCTCTCTCTCTTCCTAAAAAAAAACTGGTTCACTTGAAAATTGAATAGGTCACCAGCGCGCATGTTAAAAAAAGAAAATACGACTCAGCCTGTTGGCCCCTGGAGCAACAAGGGGTCGCACATCATATTTAAAAGGTTAAAAGCAATGGCCAGGTTAAGGCCTAGATAACCATAAAATATATGGGGAAGTTAAAATAGAAAAGTCAATCAATATGCAGATCTCAACATTGTCTTATCAATTTGATTTTTAAAAGAGACTGCATTTGTGGCAATCTTGATGGCACCCGGCAGTGAGTTCCACAGCCTTACAGAACTAGGATAAAACGAATGTAAATGGCTGTCAATATTTGATGCAGGTATGGCATAAGATTGACCACCACTCCTGGTGCTACTTTTATTATATACTAGTTGTTCCATTGGGATACCAATTAGTTTAGCTCTGGCTTTGAAAAAGGGTATTAAGTTTAATAAAAGCTCTTCTCTCTTCTAAGGGCTTCCATTCTAATTTCCTCATGTTCTTCCTGGTATTCCCTTTCTCTCTGATATGGTTCCCTATTACGAACCGTGCTGCTCTCTTCTGAATCTTTTCAAGGTTATCAATGTCCTTTAGATTGTAAGGATCCCAGACTGAGCAACCATATTCCAGTACTGGTCTAACCAGTGTTTTATAGCAGTCGTCCTTAACCTTTTGGGGACAGTCGTTGATATTCCTGTATAAGAAAGCTAAGATGTTTGCTTTCTTACATACTAAATTGTAACGACCGACAGACAAGGACTGGGGTGACCAAAACTGAATGGTGGTCAAAGGCCAAAGGAAAAGCCAAAAGAGACATGAAAGATTCAGGAGATGAGAAAAGAAGAAGACCAAAAAATACTCCAAGAAGCAGTCCAGCAGAGCCAGCAAGGGCAATGGACAACGTGGGAGAATGCACTCCAAAGAAGTCTTACTTGGAATGACATTTGGCACATGCCGCTCTCAGGATCAGCTTCATTCTCAGATCTGCATATGACCTTCTGCCTCAAATGCAAACCTGGTGAAGTGGGGAAAAAACAGACGATCCTGCTTGCCCCCTCTACCATGAAAAACAAACAGTGGAGCATGTCCTAAGCTCATGTAAAGTAGCCCTGGCTCAAGGAAGGTACACATGGAGGCACAACCAAGTGCTCAGAGAGATTGTACAAGTAGTCTGCGCTAGTAGCAACACCACAAAAGGGAAAATCAGGACTCCAAAAGCACCCGCAAAATTCTTCACGGCAGGAGGCAGCAAATCATGGCCAAGAACAACAGTGCCACTCGGAACATGCAGGCAGAGTCTGCTGGATGGGGCAGATAACTGGGAGTGCACTGCAGACCTCCCAGAATGGAGGAGTCACCCAGAGATCATCAGCAAGAGTGGCATGAGACCAGACATAGTAGTCCACTCTCAGTCAACCAAGCAGCTGATCATGATCGAGCTCACGTGCTATATGAGAACAGAATGGAGGCAGCTCAAATCTACAAGACTGAAAAGTATGCTGATCTGGCAAACAGCCTGAGGAGAGAAGGCTATCAGGTCAAAGTCCTCACTGTAGAAATTGGAGCTAGGGGGCTTGTAGGAACGTCTGCATACAGCCTCATGAAACAGCTCTCAGCTGCAGGGAGGGAAAAAACCAGAGCCCTGAAAGCAATGGCAGAAGCGGCAGAGAGGTGTTCAAGCTGGATCTGGTCAAGGAGGAACAAAAGTGAACTTCATAAGGCTTAAATATCAGGTGTCCCTGTGGCTCAGTGGTTAGAGTGCGAGTCATTAAGTGGAAAATGAGCATGTCCAGAGGGTCATGGGTTCGAATCCCAGTCATGGCTCGTCCCAAGATGGGAAAAAAAGGGGGCAGCAGAGGGACATCCGGAGTCATGAACCGGGTGTGGCCCAACCCCCCTAGAGTGTCAGGAGATAAGGGCTGAAACACTTGCTTGAGGTGGGCTTCTCTTCTGAGGACTGTCTGCTGCCACGCTGTCCACGAGTTTTTTTCTACTAACGTTCTTTCCATTTGAGACGACTATCTATAATCACGCCTAAATATTTAGCAGCATTGGTTTCTTTAAGAATAGTATTGTGAATAGAGTATTCTTCTCTCTCTCTCTCTCTCTCTCTCTCTCTCTCTCTCTCTCTCGCTTCTCGCTCTCGCTCTCTCTCTCTCTGTGACACTGAAGAATCGCCAGGCTGCCGGTCGTGATAACATCATAGGGGAATTCATTTCAAATGCTTGCAAATCAAATTTGGTAATGGAATTTTTGGTTATTTTTTTTTAATTCTGTGTTTGATGGAGGCATGAAAGTTGGTGTGAGTCAATTGTTGTGCCATTATATCACAAGGGCAATGTTACCAATCCAAACAACCACAGAGGAATCTCGTTGTGCAATGTTTGCAGCAAACTGTACGGTGCAATTATTAATGCAAGACTTCAAGTTTGGGTTGAGGACAATAACATTACATGGGAATTTCAAGCTGAGTTTAAACTAATCCATTTATCGTAGACCGTATGTTTACATTATTGGCTTTCATTCACAAACAATTTTGTCTGAACTGTAAATGATATGTTGCTTTCATCGATTTTGAGGCCTACTTTGTTTTAAAAAAAAAGACGGTATTAATGGAAAGATGTATAAATGCATTATGAGTATGTATGACTGTGTAGAAGCAAAGGTACGATCTGGTGATGTAATTACAGATTATTTAATTGTACGTCTGGTCTTAAGCAGGGTGATGTTTGCAGCCCACTTTTGTTTTCTTTATTTCTTAATGAGCTGACTTTTGAGGTGATAAACCCTGAAAGACATGGTGCCCATTTTATAAATGATGTTATGGAAATATTTATTCTACTTGTTTCTGATGACGATGCATTAATGTCTGAGACATTAATAAGCCTCCAAACTCAGTTGAACAGTTTGCAAAGGGAAGCTGATTCACTCCAGCTGAAAGTAGATTTGGATAAAGTAATACTATCGTTTTCGGAAAGGGGGTTGCCTCTCCTCC